>JAIOKQ010000970.1:2402200-3002751 GCA_020654165.1 Oryctes rhinoceros
ATGTGCCAATATCCTTTCCTGATTGCAAATTATATGGTCAAGTCGTACAAACTGCGCATTCCCAGCTACAATAAAAAGAAATTAGAATTCCATTCGCAAAAGTCTAGTTTACTTTAATTGTAAGAGGTTATTACACCGATTTTTTTATTTCAATTCACCAGAAATGACGGATTGGCGTGGTATTCGTATTTTTGTATACGTACTTCGGTTAAGTAAACATTAAAAATCAACGCGTAAACCTTCGTATGAAACGTAGAAGAAATTCAGACACGTTTCTTTACATAAAAGAAAGAAGGCAGGCTTTTACCTGCCTTTGTCGTAATGTAACAACATTATTACAGTCCCTTTAATGACTAATTTCTCACAAAATGAAGTTTGAATAAGTCTTTATCTTCACTACGCTACAAGACGATAAGGCGGCTGTCTCGATTTTGAAAAAAAGCGTATTACGTACTCGTTTGATGTATTATCTTCGTATTAGATTCTAGGTACATAACGTCATAACGAAATCAATACGTATTATTAAATGCCATGCATTTTATTCAAGATAAAAATGTTGAGAGAAGTGCTTTGTTACCTAAATACTTAGCATTAATTTGCAAACAATCTTAAAAATGTTGCTTTGGAGCATGAATTGAGTCTTTAAAAGATTGCTTCGGCGATAATCAAATCACTCCCGAATGCAAATTAAAGTAAATTAAAAGAAACCGGGAAATATTTCCAGAAAAAATTGTGAAGATGATTACTTTCATGCAGTCAAAAATAAAAAGGATTGAAAGACATCATATGGCTTCATTACATTTACGAATAGCTTAGATCACTTCTTTCATTGAAAAAACTTATACGTCCAGAATATTCCGATTGAATATTCTGGATGTGTATCTGGCTGGAGAATATTAGTATTGCTTATCAACCACTACGTAGTGTGCAAGAGAACTGCTGTGGTTTTAATAGAATCATTTAGATGGCAACCACAGCTAAAATCTTTGAAAGAGCAAATTGCTCTTCTCTATAGTTCCAGCATCTGTAAAAGGAACTATCTATTTATATATAAGGAACTATCTATTTTTGTTGATGACAATTGAAATCTGTTGTTTACTTCTGCGTGTTCAAAGCGTCACTTTCTTTCAATAAGCCGTCTTCGGCACTGGCTACGTCCCCAAAGAAAGAAAAAGAAAAAATGCGATATGCAATATACGAAATGTCAATCCTTGGTTTCAAGATCTTGTTAATAGTAAAGTCTGGTTCACATAACATCAATACTCTAAGCAACAAATACAATGGTCAGACAATAAATAACTAAAAAATATGACTAAAAGTACTATATTACAAAATTTGAATCTTTCCCTCGTCTAATAAATGATGTTACTTACGAACCTAAATTGTATGACCGGAAGAGATAAAATCATTTTGAGCTCTCTATAGACAAACTTAGCAAGTTGATATTGAAGTCCTCAGTAAACATTAAAAAAATATACAAGCAATCTTTTGTTATCTTTGAGGAACTCCTAATTTAAATAATGAATATTTTTTTACCAAGCGCCATGGTCGGGTAAGCCTGAAGGTTAATCTGATAAGAACAATAAGAAAAAGAAAATATGAAATAGTTGAGTCTGCCAACTCCCAGATAACACATGAAACAATTGACTATTTAAAGAAGAAAACCCATCGAATCGTTGTCTCAATATTAACCTTTATTTTATCTCACTTATCTCATGACCACTTTTTTTGTACCCGAACGTAAACCAAAATATGCGTGGGCGGATTTACATCACAAAAAGCTCTTGAGCCCTTCAACGATCCCAGTTTGGAGATATCACCTTCAAAGTGAAAAAACAAGTGTTTCGAGACTTCATTCGAACGCATGCGAAACACTTTCCAAACTATTAAAACAATTTGTATTTATTAAGAGAAGACTTTACAAACTTATTTAAGCGATGGTGAATCGAAAATGATACCGTTTTGAATTGATAGCATATTGTTATCGAAAATGGAAACTGTAGAACGAGTAAATTATTCAAAATTTAACAACACATCATTGACAAGAGCTTCACATGCAATGGGTCTCGCTGCGAGATTGGAGATACTTGCAATTGACAGTGTGCTTTTGGATACATGTCAATACTTCGGATGTATGCATGCATTTATGTACTTGTTATGCAAATAAACAATCGGCAGGCGTATGTAGTTTCCGATATTTTGTTTTAATTTGGTTTAAGGTGTTTTATTTGATGTTATATCTCGTTTAATTCGGTAATTGTAAATTAATCAAAGACAGTAGAATGGAAATTCGTAATGATGTTGGGAAGAGTCAATGAATATTTCTTGTGTTACTCTGTTAAATATTGACAAAGAAATATCGAGAAACTTCTTACGTTTACCTATTTTTTTTAATTTTTTTACCTCTATATCAAAATTACCAACTTTAGCGTAAATGAAGTACTTACTTCCGCTTAATTATGGATTAAAAGTTTTCGTCGAATTTGTAGACGCTAGTTTGCTACTGTTACATGCAAACTTTAGATCTCCAAGGAACGTGCTTCCTGCAGATTTTATTACGACGCCTTTAAACTTATTTGTTTCCATTAGTTAGGTATCCCCAATGTGTTATATATTTAACATAATTTTAAAATATATCTTAAGGTCTATTCTTAGAATTTTGCATATCATATGCAACGACATAGAAAATCATTCTGTATATTCATCAACTATAGTAACCTTATTAAGTACAATCTAACTTTTAACAGGATCCATATAACCTACACGTTTACAATATTTTTTATATTCAAGATAAATTATATTAATTTTTTTTGCTATCCCTCCTAAATAACTTATTTAAAATAAATCTAATAATATATTCAATCATTTGAATATATTAAATATATCGTTATTGCTTGGTAAATATCATCCATTTGTGATCACTAGAGATGACAAAAGCAGGTGGAATTAATTTTTTTTATTATTTTTTTTATTTACAGCGACTAGATAGATTAGTGTCTATTCGCTCATGAGGATGGATCCCTGTAGCCTATTGGCGTCTCCAAGACTCCGCCTTCAAGTGCCTATTTCTGCCTCCTGCATGCCTTAATGCTACGACGTGCGAAAAATAAAATAAATAAATAAATCTTCCGTGAAGAAATATCGTTTACAAGTGTCTATTCAACCCCCTGCGCGTCTTAAAACTACGATATGCTAAAAAGACGACCAGGTAGACGGGAGGATCTCTTTTATAACCCAAAATATAAGCAAATGTCAGCCTACTGCGGAAGGTCAAAAGGATAGTTGTTACTAATGCTCTACCAAATAATAATATGGAAGAAAACATTTGAAAATTAGCGCGTGAGCTACGTATGTACATAGATATTTTGTGATTTTCTGGGCTTTCTGGGATTTGGGCTATCGGAATGCTGAGCACTTTAAAATTACTCATTGGTCAATCTCGTCATTGTCGTAACTGCTGTCGACGTTTGGTCCTCACTTTTATGCGGCTGTTACTGCACAATAACTGGAAGAGTTACGAATCAACGTTGCTAGAAACTTGGATCGGGTGGAATTTCGTCATCGTGGCGGTTCAGGTTGCTGGAATGATTGATTGATTTGTCTATAAATTCGCATCATATTTAATTCATTTTTTCGTAACGGTTAGATAAAAAGTAGAAATGGAAATTTTTCTCTAAATTTATGTGAATTCCTCCTGGCGATGTGGAGATATCTATCAATTATAGCATACGTCCTGGGCGTCTTAAAATAATGTAAGTAATTAATAAATGAAATATACATGTACATACATAAATTGATAAGAAAACTTGTTTCTAACTCAACAGCGTAATAAATACAGGAATAGTACAAGAAGATACGTTAAAAAGTAAGGTAAAAATAAGCATATGTTCTGCAATCGATCGAATAAATTGCATCAGGTGCAGATGATAACCTCAGAACACATACGATTATAAACGCCGCACTTTATATATATAAGGGTAACCTCGTTAAGAGATTGGTTTTGCGAGGATCAACGTGAGAAATAAGGATAGATCTCGGTTTATCGCCTGGGGGGCAAAAAAGTTCAGTTTTCCAAGCAAATAGAAGCACCTTATAGCGTGAAAGATAATCCAGAAACTGTTCTATGTGTGTTTCTAGTGAAACACGGACGAACTCATTTACTAGCATCTCATGGGAAAATCCGATATACAGTTTAGTACCCTACTTCTTGGACTGCTACAGTTCTTTTTACGAAGCATTATATTTGAAGTTGCGTCGTAAAGCGCTTCTTAAATCTAATTATGGACGTATCCACGAAAAACACGAAGTTTTTAAAACGGAAAATTTTGCGAAGAGCAAACATCTTCTTGTTGAGGGGTCGTTCATGTCGGATATGATCAGCAAATTAAAGCCAAACGTTAAATACGATATAGAATAAACGAAAGCTTAAGTTGTTTCAAATTTTCTCTTCTTTAATAGTTAATATATTTTAAATACAAATGTATGTAAAATACACGTAACCTTTCATTGACTATCTATAAAAAATAAAAAATAAAGTCAGGGATGTTCTACATTAAAAGTATTTTTCGCTTCTTATCATACATGATGTACCGGCTGTTTCTCTGGCACAACATCATTTCAATAAGTATGTTGCTCTGGTATGTGCAGCTGTATTTTAACAGTTTATTTTCGAATTTGTACATTATTTTATTAGAAAATACCGCACGCATGAAATGTTTAGAGGTCAATGGTTGAATTTTACAACATTTATCAAAAGAACGCCATGATTAAATTAATTTTAGAGTATAAATGTTCGTTACAATTTGAAAACGAATAAAAATCGGATAAGAACACATGGGTTTTTTAAGTTAAAGAATTTAAAGAATTCAAGGAATTCAAAGAATTCAAAGAATTCAAAGAATTCGAAGAATTCGAAGAATTCGAAGAATTCGAAGAATTCGAAGAATTCAAAGAATTCAAAGAATTCAAAGAATAAGTCAACCGTTAGACATGGCAAGCTTTATGACTTTCTGAGGTCGATGCGCAATGTTGATTCGAAAAATTCGTCCAAGAATAAAGAGCACCTAATATTTCAAGGTAAACCACTTTGATTTCACAACGTTACCCTCTGTTATAGACCTTGGCTAACCAAGGTTGCTCCGGTTTGTTGATACCTGCCGGATAATAAGAATTGGTCCAATTCCTCAAACTAGATATTCGTTTCCGTAATTAGATCCTCGTTTCAATAAAATCTACTTCCCGTCGATAATTTTTTCTATATTGGGGAACAGGTACTAGTCCAAGGAAGGAGAGACCTCCAGAGGAATGAGATGGCGCATTATCGTAATGAAAAGGGACTTATTCGTGGGCCAATCTTGGACAATTCGGCTTTCAAACGATGCATATTGCTTTTTCCCAAATGTCGACGGAGATTATTCCTTAGCAATCCTGGTCTTCTTCTTTTTAATGCAGAGTGTCCGATGGTTCGCGCAAAGTGACGAAGAGATGCCTAAAGTTTTGTGGATTTCAGCTGCAAACAGCTGCAAAGCGTCCTTTGAACAGGCAGACGGTTACATTTTTGATCAACTGTAACTTTGTCGTGTCCAATTGTTGAGGCAAAATATTATCTATCCGTACATTCGAGACGGTCACAATTCTAGCAATGTCACGCGCCTTCGCTCATCATTGGAATGTGTAGAGAATATAGTGACCTCAACAGGGTATCCATAATGTTAAGTGTCGCTTGTTCTCATACGATGTTTTTGAATTCGTTAAAACCACTTATCCAAACTAGTCTAATCGGATATTTTCAAGCTTCTCTATAGTCTACCGCGACGGTTTGCTTTTATTTTCTTTCTCTTTTGTCAACAACACGTAAAACTCATCTAATTTTTGGAAATCGTACGATTCAAATAAAAGCTAAACGCGGAGTATTAAACCGATATAGCTGAGATTTGATGTAAATTCCTCCAGGAGATGTTACTGACAATAATCTCGATACGCTCCAGTTGTCCATTTCTCTGACTTTTCATGAATTTTTCAAACCACGATATATCGTTCTATATATGTACAGTCTTCATACATACAGCCTTCAATGGATATCGACTTGTTAGGAAGACCTTTCGTCAACCTAGTGAAAACAATAAAATTCATTTTATAATCACACCAACACCATATTAAGCTAATTTTATAGCGCATTATATAAAAATTGCTCAATCGGAAGAACGTGATCAGACTGATCAGTCAAGATGACTTGCATTAAATTGGTATGACTCAATTCGATGCGATGTCTTAACCATTACACCTGGAAAAGGTATTCTAAAACTGCTTCTATATACTAGTTGTAGCTTGTTTTTGATTGAGCGTTAGTAAAGTCTAGTGATTTTTGTTCGTTATAAATTGATAGGTAAGTACTATTGTATTTAAATTAACTCTACGCATGAAACATAGAATATTGCAAAAATTGCTATTGTTTCATATTTATTTACATAGATATTTTTATCGTTATATATTTTGATTATTAGAAATCCGACCTTTGTTTGTATAATGACGTATAATAGAATCAACATTTCTTGCTGTCATTTTACGAAAGATTTAATCATAATTACAAAGGCAATTCAATAATATAGAGAAAAATTACGCATATTACGTATATTGAAGCCACAAGTTATTAGAAATGAACCTCATAAATTTATTTAGAAGCTAATTCGGCAGCGTATTCGTTGATGTACTTACAGATAACTCAATGAAAGTTACCCGAAAATGAATCAACAGTATTTGAAGACCTTGTACTTTAAAGATTTTTGAGCCCCTTACCTATCTCGTTCTCTACACATTCGATTAATTGCTCTTCTATGATGGGTATCTTCCCGACTTGCTTTAAAACATCGACAGTTGTTTCGCTCAACACAAATTAGCGAACCCTTTGATTCATTTCTTCTGTAGGCAAAATGCAACGTGAATACGTCTTGGACCGTAAATGCAATACAATTGCGAGAAATCAACATCAACAACAACAAATCAACAAGTACTTTCGAAACGAAACGTAATCATAATTCTGAAACTAAGCCTTCTTACCAGGTTCATGTTAAGCATTGATTTCTCATCAGAACCAAAATACAATTAGCAAACTGAGGGAATTAAATGAATCAATTCGTTTTGAAATTCTAAGAATTGTTTACTTAACTGACACGATATAACGTAGTTTGTTGAGTAGTAAAGGATACCGTTCGTGCAATGCACAAATAGATTATTTAAAGATAACAGTCGTGCTCATAATTATAACTCAAGTTTAGATTTAGCTGTTGATTGTAGCGACTTTTTGGAATTCTTAAAAGTTCCAAGATCGACATGTCTGAAACACAAAATTACGACTACGTTTCGGCAAATTCCTCTTCTTCAAAATACAGTAGCTCAATTGGTTCTTTAATCCGCCTAAGCAAGAAGCAACAGATGAACCGAATCTGACAAAAATTGTTCGTTCATGAAACACTTGTAAGTACATGTTTACTTGTTGTTATTACATACGCTGCAAGTTTTATTTTGAACTATTGAAAACTCGCATGCAACATTGTATTTGCTAGAAGTTAGCGGTGAAATCAAGAGAACAATTGAAAACGAAAAAAAAAAACAGAATTAGTGCCTTAACGACTAAACGAAAAACAAAACAACGATTTTTATGAGCTCAAGCTGTTGAAGACTTCAAATTTGGAAAATTTTTTCTTCTTTCATTGTTGTGATATCACTTGTATATTTTACTGCGTTTAAATTTTTATTTACTTCGACATTTTTTGTTTTCGTTATGAGAAATTTTGTTTTTAAAATACCTTTTGTTGATCTTCTCGATAAGTGATTGCTGGGAACGGGCGTACGCTGGGTTTGCTTCTAGATAACTTAAGGACAAACCTCGAAATAAGCTAACTTTATTAAAACTTAAATATCAAGTCATTTCTTATAGCTTATACTTAAACTGCATAATGGAAGTAAAGATAAAAATGCATTAAGGACGTATTTAAGAACCTTTCAAAGTTTAAATTAACATCGCGACTAATTGAAACGTCGGCGTACGATTCTGCAGCAAAAGAGGGCCAAAGAATTTTTTAAACGTAATAGTGAAAGGGCTTTTTACGGCGACGCTACAATAATTGACCTATGTAAGTGAATAGTTTATTTTATCGTATGACATGCTACAAAATAGATACTAGAATGTTATTTAGACAAAAGCTTTTGTAGTTCTAGATGTGCGTAGGTTCATTTACAATTATTTCTGATACGTAAACGTTTAACAGCTCTAATATATCAGTTTTGTTTACATCGCCACATAAAGTATCAAATAATAATAACAAATATATTTGTTTTATTAAAACAGATAACACAAATATAACATATGAAATAATAAAAAAGTACATTAAACTTAAACGCATTCTTTTCAATTAAAACTAACAAAGACGTACATTAGTTATGAATATGTCATATATTTGCAGTTAAAACAATGCCTTTTTGTGAATATGTGAAAACGGGCTTAACACATGCCGCGCCTACAAGCGTTTGATTACAAGGCGTTTGTATTTCGAGCTTCTTCGGCTCCATCAGTATGCAGCACTGCAGGTCAGCTCTCCGGGTAGACCTTTTTTGATCACTTTACCTCGTCAGATTCCAAGAGGAATTTCAAACGACTTCTGTCGGTACAAAAAGAAATGCGCCAATTCGATCTGAACGCTCTCACTTTCCACAACTAACATGAGGGTGTACCATGCGTAAACGGTCACTCGCCGCTCATATCCGCCTGAAAACTTTCTAAGCATCAAAGTATGTAAAGACTAACTTATTATTACGGTTCAAACGGATATGATTTTTATAGAAATTTGATCCGATCTCTTTTTCATTGTCTCCATTTTCTGTCTTTATCGCGCGGGTATTAAGCGACAATGTTATCTCCCTCCGGCGGGGAGGAATCTTCAATTTTATTGGAACATTTCCGCCACATCTTACAGTACAAGTTCAGTTCTATCTCTCCTAATTAAATAGTTTCGGTTGAATCGTTGTGTTCGTTAGAAAAAGTGAATATCGTACAGTTGCTTGTAATGTCAAAAATCATGGATCAATCTAAAAGAAAGTTGTAATGAAAATTAATTTAAAATTTTAAATGGCCGTTATTGAACAAGGAATCACGGGACGCTTACAGCTTTCCCAGTTTAAGTCAAGTATCCACTGTATCTAAATGGACTTACCAAAGTGTCTTGTGAACCTAAGTTTCTAAATTCGCGACTAGTTCACAATTTGAAGTTAGTCTTCTCTGTTCAAATTTTAAACTTGAAAAACGGAAAAATTCGATGTATTTAAACTGCCGAAAGAGGGACGCCTCTGGACCTATATATCCTAAAATTAATTAATCAATTTCGTTAAATTAATTTTTTCGGCGTTTATAATATTACAATATACAATAGCTTTAATATTTTAACATATTATTACATTTATTATGTATACAAGTTAGCAACAAATATATTTAAAGGTAATATAATTTTCTTAATAACAAAATATTGCAAGTTTCTCCATGTTTAGTGACCGCAACTCAGGAAGCAAGTTTGTTTTTTTAAATAGAATTAATGTCAACTTTTATCCGTATTCTTCCTAATCTTAGTTCTCCGCTGTTTCTTTGACGCCTTATACATTGGAGCGTCCCAATCGAAATCGTAGCCATTGAAAAATTAACACCCTGTATATTTTTCAAGAATCTGATATAGAAACAGCTCCAGAATTGTATTTAGCGACATTCCTCTATGTAATGGCGCAACCTTCGGAGATTCTTTTAAAGCTAGAAAATTATAAAGTGACGTTAATGAATTCCTCAATTTTCAAATTAAAAAATTTTTTTACGTTAAAATATATAAGCTGCGATATTTTATATAATTTTGTAAATAATAATTAAGCTTGCTGTAGCGATCAAAAATTTTTAGGCGATACGATTAAATTCGAGGATAATATAAGGTTGCTATACGTCGCGACGACGCATAGCCAAGCGTCTTCTCACCAATACTCGCCTATAACACCTGTTGAACGTTCATGCTTAGACACACCTTCGCTATACGCAGTGTCACACGCACACAAATGCGTAATTGTGGCGCTAACCCGTATAAAAGCGCGCCACGACTTACCGGCAGCATCATTTCCAAAAGTACGACGTACTAGCAAAGATCAACGTATAAAATTATCATCGTGCAGCGGCAGTTGCAAAAAAAAAAAGTCCGGAATATACCGACAGCTTCGCACAAGTTCAAATAAGTTATTGTTGGCGTCCTTCGTTATCGTCGCAACAAGCAAACGCATTCGCAAGGATCGGATTCGTTCATTAGAAGTCCGCTCGCCGCTGAAGAGTTGAGTTTTTCGGCGAATTGAACAGACGACGACGCTACTGGAGATAGGAAATACGAAAGCGAATCGTATATAGTGCTATTTGATTGCCGCATACTGTATAGTGTTTCCTTCGTTTTTTGGAGAGCGATATAAACAAACCCGATTCAAGTTTTCAACATGAAGAGTCAGTTATACCTGCGAGGATTCGCCGTGATTTTGGTGCTTCTTTTGGTGCAGTGCGCATTGGCCAGGCCTAATTCAAGGTAAATATTACATTTTAATTTTAATTATTCTTTCCAATATAATTGATTAGAATTTTCATTGATTTTTCTTATCCTTAAGTTTTTGTATTTTTGCTTTTTTTTTGATCCAAAGTTAACCGATATTCCCAGGAATTTCTGGAAGACCAATTTCAATATAACGCAATAAATGATTTTATCTCGTGGATTCGTTGAATTTTCACACACAATTTACATTTTGTGCAAAATTTTGATTAAATTTATCAAATCGAAACTTTTTTCTTCACGGGTGAGTAAGCTGTAGACTACGCTAGATATTCGCGGTAGCGATGGCTACAAATAGCTATCGCAAGTATGCTTCAAGGAAAAAAATAAAGTTAGACATTCTTAAATATTATATTTTAAACTAATTTTTTATACACGTGTCAAAATTAACTTTAGAACTTCTTGTAAGCCACTGTAAAGTATTAGTTATTGCCGTAATAGGATCATTATTTTTATTATTACGATAATTATTTAAAATATTCATAGAGGTTCAGTTCATTATTGTCTTTAAGAATAATGCTCGTTATAATAAACTCATTAAAATTTATATTTTTGGTAAGATAAGGTATCCCTCTAAAAAATAAGGCTTATAATCTGTAAATGTACAGTGCGGAGCAAAAAGTTAGCACCAAATCTCCTACACTACTTCGTTATTAATGTATAAGAAAAAAAAAAGTTTCTCCGTTCTTTTCAACTACATTTTATCCAGTTTGCAAGAGCAAAGCACTCTTATTTGTAAAAATATCGATCAATATTATAACCAAAAAATTTCAGTTTAAATGTCGATTTCCGGAGGAAATGCTATTATTTTATTATTATTAATAAAACACGATTGAGTATTTGAGAAAAGATAAAATTACCAATTTGAATAAATGATTCCCATAACTTACCAAGTATTCTGAGTAACCTTATTTATTATTATTTTGTAACATTTCCATTAAATCGTGGAATATTTCTTTAAGTTAAGATCTAGCAAGTATTCATCCATTTAAATTACAAATTACTCACGTATCAGTTATGTTCCGAAAAAAAAAAGAAAATCGATGGTCTTCTTTTAGGAGCATTTTGACAAAATGAGATTCTAAATAATTTTTAGTAACAATATTATTTTTTTTTTTTTACAAAGACAAGCACTTTGCTCTTAGGAACATTTCGCCAATTTTTGCCAAGCCGAAAGTGTATAACTGGCTAAAATTTAGTTCGAAGGAATGGCAGAATTTTTAACTTTTTATTCAATCTTCTCGTAATTTTACAAAGATTCAGTTACAAAGATTTGTTGATTATTTTATTGAAGCTACGTTCAATTTTAGAAATTGTGGGAGTCCGCCTTTTGTCGAATTCATGCTTATTTTACGTGTTATTTTTATTTAAATAAAATCCCTCTGTTGCAATATAATTATTTTAGTACTTTCGCATTTTGCCGTAATAAATATGTATGTAAACGATATATTTTGTATTGTTCTGTAAATGGTGAAGACTCACTTCTTCCACGAAAATAGCGCGTCCTTAAATTTGTATCTAACTTGCAACTATCAAGTTAAAATAAATTATTAACGAAAAATATTCAAATTTTATTTATTTTATTGCTAACTAAAAATCACTCGGTATATTTGATAAACGCATTTACGTTTGGTAATGTGCAAAAAAAATTCGCTTCCGAGCTCATCAGGTTGATGATTTTAATTTTTCTTTAAATTAAATTGTCCTCCGCCGCAAATCGAAAATTTAAAGTGTCTGCCTTGTAATCGATAATGCGCAATTAAATTTAAGTGTCTGTTATAATCAACCGACCATATTTCAAGCATCATGATCCCAAAACAAAAATTATCTTATTCATCAATTATCATCAAGTCTATCCATCCAGAGCAGAGGTGGTACAAGATGGCCATTGATATTTAAAATTTCCCAGAATCTGATAGGAAAGCCCTTCTAAAATTTGTTTTCCTTCCTCCTTTTGTTTCGTAAAAGATATTTTGAAGACGTTAGCCGATATAATTCAAAGAGAAACTTCTTCTTTTTCTTTTTCTTCTTTATTTCGTGCATTATGCTATTACAGCATTGGCGGATTTGGATTGTTGATCTATTGCTTCTTTTCTTCTTTATTCTGTGCTTTTTTAAGTTCCTGCAACATTTCGCAAAACAAAAACAAAAAGACTTAAACTTACAAGCAAGCTTTTAGAAACGATTGCACTTTCCGTGCGTTTCACAAATTAGCAGGAACTAGACAGACTCGAATTCCGTCGACTCTCAGGGAAACCAGTAAGCAACACGAATCTATCTAATCTTTGCTAATTTCGTGAAGCGTAACTCGTTTCTGCAACGTATAAGTTAGAGAGGACAAAAGCGAGTGAAATCATACCCATTTTGCAACGACTAGACAGACTCGTGTCTATTCGCCTCGTAAAAAACCTGTTTTGCAATCTAGTCGTTGCAAAACAGGTATGATTTCCCTCGCATTTGTCCCCTGTACATATAAATATCTCAACAATTAATAGAAACATACCGATGAAAGTTTACATGAATTGAAGCGAGGTATTCACAAACGTTATAATATCTAGGATGTTCCATTTAAACCAGCAAACTTGTTTCCTGCACTGCGGAAACTGTACGTTTTTTTTATGGAACGACGTTTTCTCGGAGTTAACGAAGAAAGTAATTACCGTCAAGCCACGAACTAAGATAACCCATTCGCATTGAAAAATTTTGTTTTGGATTAGAAGTTCCATATTTGAGAACGATACATGCATTGCAGCGATAACTATGAACAAGCAAGATCATGTTCTGATACAATTACCGACAGATGTACTGAAGCAATTTTTTATGTTATATATTTTTTATGGTATGTATTCGGGAGACGAAACATTATCAAACTTATCGAAATCTTTAGACCGTCAAAGACTATACTTCCGTTACATTATCAAGCGAATTCGAAAATTCGAAGCTTCCATTAATTAATAACGCTTCCAAGAAATATCGACCTAATGTTCTAAATGTAATGAAAAAAAAAAGATGCAAAAAAAATGGTATCTGTATAATATTCATTTTAATAACAAAAAATCGAATCGACCATTTGTAACGAAAGATATGGTTTTAGTTTATTAAAACGAACCAAAATATTTACATACCAAATGTAATCTTTCTTTTTTTTTTCTAAAGTCTCCGTTTAAAATTTCCATATTCGTTTGTTAAAAATTGTATTTGTTCTTCGTTCGGTTTTTCGACGAAACGAATCTAATTGGTAAAAGTAAATACAAAATATAGGAGACAGACACGAAAGGGTATATATAAATGTATATCCATTCAATTCTTCTAGGCAAATGAGCAAATATGTGGTTTAATATTCGAATAATGGCATGTACACATATGTATGAATCATCTCCATGCGCTCGGAAAAAATCTTAAATTCTGAGGCAAAATATTTTCAGGACATTGTTGTATAAACTTGTCCGTTTACCTGCTGCGACAAGACAACGTTGTCCATATCTCAACATCTACTAATAATAAAATTTCCACGTATGCAGCAACACCCCTTTACAATTTTTCTTGAATATTAGCATCATTCTATAATTTCCAACAAATGTTATATAACCAATTTGCTTTTATTGGCAATGTTTTAAAAGGAAAAAAAAAAGAAACCGGATGTTAAAGAGATATTTCCCATTAAAAATTTATTTATTTATTTCCCAATGTACGCAATAATAACTATTAGCATTAGTATCGTCGTGCTTATTTTAACTATTAATCCATTTTACATCACGTTTTATGTTCTAACCCATATTTACACATAATATATATAAATTTGTACATACTACGAGCATTATCAGTATTGAACAGTATGTTTATTTTCTTTGGAATGTTATATTTATGCAATACTCTTTGTTAGTAATATCTTAAGTACGTAATACTACTCCGGATCATTGATAAAATGTGAATTTATACGGCAGAAGTTGTAACTAATCTCCAAAATATCGGACGTTAAACGTAAATATTAAGCGACGTAGTATACAATTCCTCTCCGTTAGCTCCATTCTTACTTTTTGTACGGGCTACGTTTCTTTTAAATAGTGTATTGTAGGTAGTGAATATGGAGGATGTATTATTTCTTGTAGTAGTCGTTTTATATCTGCGATAACAAAATTAACTTGTCAATGCATGTATAACTGATGCAATAGAATTGAGAAATTTCAATAGTAATCGCGAAAATAGCGAAAGTGCTTTTATTAAAACGCTTAGCGCTATTGAAATCTATCTAACAAGACATAAGTATACAGCAAATCCACCGGGATACATTTATTTAAAAATCCCTTTAAAGAAGGGCTAAATGAATACTTTAGAAACAAATGTACTTTTATAGAAGAACACCCATAACTTCTTGTTATTGTTACTCTAGCTTTTATTTTTAAGGATATGTCGATATACTGTAAGTAGATTAACATTTTGGAGAAACAAATAAAGCTAAAGGAACAACAAAAATTAATATGAAGAATTGCAATACATTTATTTAATTCAATAAAATATACAATTGCTCTAACAAAAATTATAGTTGGTTTTAACATAAAGTCTCACATATTTTACTATATTAAATTGTTACTTTAACTATCTCTATTTCCGCGTGAATGATGAGTTGTTTAATCTACAATTAACTTTAAGTGTTCACTTAATGTATTCAATTAATTAATGTATAACGAGTACCGCAAACTAACAAACATCGTAATGACGATAACGGTGAGAAGCCAACTTCCATTCCCAGAGTCCAACCACAAAACATGACAGACAAAAATATAAAAGACTGTCTACATTTATTTTTTCATTTATTTTGACTTTATTCGAAGGCAATAAAAATAAGGAATTCATCTAAACAACCTCTTATCTTTTTCGCCGGTCCAGTTTTGTGGTTGACCGATTTCAATTCCTTCAATATCCTTACGAAGTTTGTCAAAAAAATACATATAGTACATGGGTACAAGGTAATTCCTTCGCTGGACAATTAAAAAAATCGAAAAAAACCCGAAAAAATCGAGCTTCATATTTAATCTACTAAAGAAGAAAAAAGTTATAAAATTCTTTGTCAGATTCTCTAATAATGTACAGGATGTTCCATTTAAAAAAGCAAAATTATATGGTGCGATACACCTTGTATACTTGAATATAGTTTTATACTGTGCAGTACTTATATCAGAAATTACACAAAAAAAATATTATCTTCCACTCAAGTATTAAATAGATACGCTGTATATGAAATTTCGTCTGAGAGGCTCAAATCCATTTAATCGATCGAACTATATATTTGTCACACCAAAAAGGATATTAAGAAACTTTATGTATACAACAAATATTATATGTTTACGAAAATGTATCGAGTCATTGTATATACTTTTTTCCTATCGTCTTCCTTTCATGCTTCAATTTTATCAATGTTTATGTTGACGTCTTAAGTAATATATATTGTTTTTTTTTTGCATATATATAATTATTCACTGTTCATTGTACATTTCCAATGCATAAGATAATTTATAAATATATACGCGTTTTTATAGGATCTTCGAAAAGTTTATTCTGAATTTTAGACGATTATCATGATTACTTCGAAGTACGTGTTTCTTTACTCCGTAAAGAAGAGGCTTTATTACAGTTTTAATCAGCTGAGTAAATCTCGAGCTGTACTCCTACGCAAATATTTGCAGCAGATTCGCAATTTTGATATAATTAAGTTTTAATTATTGTTTAAAAAATTATATTATAAGGTTTTGATTAAATCTTCAGTTAAAAACCGTTCATTGTTGAGGACTTACATCATTAACATTATAAATACATAAGAGAGAAAAACGACTTTATTTGAAATAGATTAAATCAAATAATAGAAAAATATTTGGTTTTTCTATATTTTTTTTTTTCATTTCAAAATAGAAAGCTTAAATCGAATTCTTTCCCGGCGGAAAAAAAATGCGAATTTTAAGTGAGCGCCAAATCACTCGTGACGTCATAATATTTATTTACACGTTTTTGACAGGAAATATAACCTTAAAATATAGATACATTGAATATAGAAAATAAAGCTCCTAAAAATCATTTAACGTATTTTTTCGTGACACCATGCTAATGCCAGAAAAAATCGCCATCTCCTTGCTTAGCTAGAGTTTATCTAGAAATTCAACGGGATTAATAGTTATATTCTACAGCGGTCTCACCATATGCATTAATCTAAAGTTGGCATAAGTCCAAATATTGAAACGGTGTAAAACACTTAGAAGTTCTCTGCTTCGTGTACATAGAAAGCTATTTTTTGGCTACGTTATCAACGATCAAAGAAACAATTTCAAAATCTAGATTAGATTCCATCATTGTGATGATAGTAGTAACGATAATAAAATTTATAAAAACCTTATTGCCATTTCCGCTCAAACCGGAAAGGATACAACGTTGCCGTTTAAGCCAGAAAATATATATATATATAAACTGTCGTATCGGAATATTTTTATTCGCTTCATCGTAAGTGCTAAAACAACATTGTAGCGTTTTTCAAAATTTTATCGCTTGCATGAACTTTGAAAACCTCTTAGTCTGTATTATTTTGCTTTCAATCAGACACTATATGTATATGTATGTCTGCGAATAATATCTGATTTATGTTACTTTCTCGCGGAATTGAGTGATTTTACCATATAAGAATGTAAAAGAAATCAGAACATTTGATAAGAGACGCTAGAATTCTACGAAGACGAAATGAGGAAAAGGCGATACGAATAGCAGTTTAATTAATTATTAACATGATAATAATGCTTTAATCGTGCTAAGTGAGGAGAACTGGTGTAGTCAAGAATGTGAAGTTCAAGTCAACACTAGTTATTGTTGTATATTAAATATAGGTTTAAGTCAATATTTATTTATGCAATTGTAGAAGAAAGGCAGTTTCGAGATGCCCGTATACATATTTCAAATAAAGGTGCTTAAATTATTTTTCTTGATAGTAGGGCGTTCGTTTATTGAATAAATCAACAAATAAATAAAATTAAAATATCTACTTATTAAATATCAAGATACCTCCAGAGAGTCACCTCTGGCATGGTTCACATGCTGAGTTACCGTGAGCAACTGCTTCCCACTCACTTTTTTCACGAGATTTTTATCTTGACGACGACATGACACGGTTCAAACCCGGAACAAGTTTAGTTTCAATCAAGAGACCTGCTTGCTTGAAATTTGAATTTGAAAATTTGCTTTGCTTGGAAATTGTTGCTAAAAGCAACAATTTTGCTCCTTCGGAATATTACACTACCTCCCGTGGTTGTATTACACAGAACAATTAAGATACAAAAACTGATTCAAGTTATTACATCTAACAGTTGGTAAAGGAGAAAGAATAAGCATACATCGTCAGATTTAAAACATTCGTCAAAGTCTCCGCGTTTGTTTTTATCGTTGTTAACACTACCCTGGAGCAAATATAGACTTAAGCCGCGAAATTAGTGACGTCCTCGCTACGCGGAAAGCGAGTACATGCCACCCGCCAAAGAGTTCGCACGCCATCGCTTTTGCTGAATTTTTGAAAACGAGCGATGAAGAAGTCAAAATTTTATTACATTCTCGCGAAAAATGGCTTAGTAAGTTTGTGGTTTTTCGTCCGACGTTATTTTCGTCAATTCCAAACGAAACGCTAAATTCTAATGACGTATCGTGGGCGGTTACGGTACCTCCACTCTAGCTTAAATCAAAAACGAACTGAAATAATCGTTTTGGATCGAAAGCCGTACGGCATACACTTCTATGGCTTTGCCCACCGGCGCAATGGGGATAAGCCTTTAAAGTAGCAACATGATAATGATTAGCAATAAAAAGATTTTTAACGTTAATCACAACTTCTATTAAAAGAGCTGGCATAGCCGCCGCAATATCCGTTTATTAGCTTCCCATGAAAGAAGGAAAATTCATATTCTGTGTATGGAAACGTTACAAAATTGGAAGCTGAGGAAAGTAACGATCTAACTGAGCAATGTGAATAATGAGTGTGACTTCCATCCTTGCAAATAACTGAAAATATTCGATTTGGTAACGAATTGAAGAAAGCGCTTAAATATTCTCGGAGTGTAACGTTCCATCCAACATTATGATACTGTCGGCTATCACCATATAATCATTTCATAAACCATCTCCAAACATTTTCTATAACATTTAAATCGAATGGACCGCTTTAGGACTGATATTAATACCGTGCGATATGAATCACGACGTGATCATGTTGAAAAATCCATGGTGAACCTCCCATGCAGGATTTCACTCTTATTAATATATTGATATATATTGATCTTAATGAGAATACCATTTAAAATCTCCAGGTGTACAACACCGTTAAAAGAAATAAAATAACATGACATGATAACGAGGCGCAAACTCTTCCTCTTTTCGCATGTCTATTTGCTATTGATCAATCCAATCCATATGGTTTCTCTCAAAGTTTAATTTACTTCCTTTATGTCTTGCCTTAGAAGCGCCGTTATAGATTAGCACACTTTTTAATTATTCTTTGTACAGCCTTCAAACTGGCCGTAGATTACGATGCTTGCTTGATTTTCCTGGCGGTAGGGCAATAATTAGAAGCTTTGCGTAGAATACGTCATCTTTCACGGTCGATAGTTACAATTTGCAATTTCATACAAAATTCCAAACTTACTTCGCGAAATACCTCAGTTCTCCCTATTTCTTCCGCGCCCTCCCGCGTTCAATGAAACGAATGATTCATTTCAATGATATCCGCAAATAAGGTGAATTTATTGCTGTTTTTAATATAATTTACCTAAAAATAAGCTTGTATTGCTGAAACTAATTAAAACAAACGACACAGGTACCGTAACTATCAAATTATTTTCCAAAAATATTGCTATTGCTTAAATTCACATAAACAGCCCAAAGGTGACGTATCTTCGCATAAATTGTTGTTTAAGAGGTCAGCTCGATATTTTTGGAACTATTGGCAATTTGTTCCACTGTAACAATATTATTCCACGTTATCTGCAATCTCGACCACGTTCCTCATATTTACGATAAGATACACGCACTATTGACTATTTTTTGATGAAACTTCCAAAGTACGCGCATTGAACCTTGGACCCCATTCATCGTCCTACTTCGGACTGAAATCCAGCGATCGCCACTGTATATCCGGCGAACTACTACGCCACATTTTATCGAATCGCTTGCACAATTTGTAAAACAAGTATATACATAACATAAAACATCAACAGAAGCTAAATAAACGGCGTATAGCGTAAAAAAGTATCAGCACGTCCGCGATATAATGAAAAAATACGATTAGAAGTTATTAATGCCTTTCGTTGCGCGATAGATTAACGAGGAGCGCCATTATCGCCTCCCCTCATGTGTAGGATACACGGACGTCAATGAAAAGCATGTTAAAGCGCAGGTATCATTTCGTCCCTGGGTATAAAGTAGGCTTTGGGAGCAAGTAACAATGTATTTCGATACCAGGAAAGCTAAAAAATTGATAAATTCAAGCTTATCGAAACAGAAATTAAAGTGACGAAGATAATTGCAGAACACTACACGAAATTATTATCGAAATATCGCTTAAAATAAAAAAAATAACGTAATCTCTACTTGAAGAGGTTAGGTAATTGACAGCTGTCAATGAATACGTAGTTGAAAAACAAAAAAAGAAACAAGGTTCTCATGGATTGCTATGATACCAAGAAGTCTTTGTTGCTTTTCGTTCATGGCCTTGATCTCTGGATAGGTATCAAAGCCAGTTCATGCTTGCGAAATCTCCTTCGAGGACAGACGTCATTCGCACAATCAATTCTGTAAATAATCTCCTATATTTAGTTCCTTTCGCCGATAAATTTTTCAGGACCCGTTCGATCATGTAGGAGATTATCGCAGAAGGTGACAGTTGCGTTCTTCTTTTGTTTTGATTGGGAATTTTTTTGTTTTAATTTTTGATAACTTCTCGTGTAGATATAAAGTCTGGTAGTGATACAAATCGTTTTAAGTCAATTTATTGTTAAAAACGAATATTAGCGTGAAATTTTCCCAGGAAGGACGACGCGTAAATGTTATTTTGAACTTTTTTCTTCTTATCAAAAATATCTTCAATACAATGAATTTATTTCTAAATAATTGGAAGACGCCTCCATTGTTGAAAACTTAATTATAACGTGCGCTAAGCTTGTACAAAACATATGGTCAGAACATTTTTTTAAACCAAATTCATATGTAAATATAAAATTTCAAGACTTCAATATTTTCAGCAACATTATTCTTTTAAAATATCAAATTGCTCTCCTTTATTGCAACTTTAAGTACAAAAAAAATGTTAAATTTCTTTGCAAGTATTTTCTGAAGTTTTCCATTCCAATTAATGTAATAGAATTTCAAATTAGGCAGTTATTAATATTTCATTTGGGGCGCCTTTGTCTAATTTCCAACTAAAACTTCGTTTTTTAACACTTTCTTTGTGGAATAATTATATTTTTTTCTTCCATTACTTCATGTCGTTTTATACAAACGGGACAAAGGACGCAATGTGATCCTTGACATTTTACGAATCTAATTTTTCTATTCGCTGAAGCATGTATTCGTCCTTTGATGGACTAAAAGTGACTCATTTTCATGCTTTTAATTGGCATTTCTTCTCGAAAAGAAGACATTATTGTGGCGGTAACAAAGTATGCAAATCAACGTATTTTAAACGGCCTAAAGGAGATTATAACTTTTTTTTTCAATTTTTTGATCTCGTAAAAACATCTTTTCTTATTTAAAAAATGCATAATTAAAATATTCTCCGTTTAGAAAACGAAGTATATTTAAATGGATAGTGGGCGACATCTGTATTCCAACGAACACATCTAACATGATTGTCGTATGCTAGGTAACAGAGGTCCTTTATTCAGTTATCTATTAGCAGGTGCTAAAATTACTGAACTTTGCTGAACTACAGTAGATGGCAGCATCAATACCTTTTTTTAATTATCTAAAAATTTACAACGTTTCAATTTTTAATTGTATTTTATTCTAACAAGGATTATCCGTAGTATGGCAAACGACACAAAAGTACCGACACACATCGTACTACGCATGTTTAATTAAATAATTAATCCGAGACACCTGTTTCGAGGATTTATGGGATCCTCATTTTCAACCGGCTACCAAAAACAACCGTCCAGGATCAATTAATTAATTAAACTTGCGTGGTGCGGAGTAAGCCGACGGTTTTGTGTTATTTGATTCACTTTCAAGTATAGTCAAACTAATTCTTTGTAATGGAAAATGTTTTAGTGTAAATTATATATTTTTTTTAGTTCTATTTTAGGATAAAAAGGGTTTCCGATCAAAGGCTAGCCGAACTAGAAACGCAACGTGGTATCGAAAAGATGAAGGGACAACTGGTGACGGTTCCAATCGCTTTCGGGAAGCTCAACCCCCTGATAGTGTAAGTATTCTTATTTTTTCGTTATATTTTCGCCATTTTTCAAGTCAAATTACGTATTTTCAGAAAAGTTATCAAAGCGTAAATATGGAGGAATACTCTCGCTATTAGAATATATTTCTATGTATGATTTTGAAGTAAAAATATGGTTGTATTACTTTTATATATTTAATTTTAATAAATTATATAATTCGATATCGTTTCGCATTTAGTTTTTTGATACAATTTTACTAAATTCATTCTTATTCCTTTGCATGATAACTGTAGCCGTCATTTTTATTATTAATTAATAATCTTTACATTACGTTCGAATACATGAGCGTAGCCAGGATTCGGTCAAGGGTGGGAGATTTTGGAGATTTCTCTATGAAAATGAAATTATTTTAGAGATTTAGAGGAAGGCACGGACTCAGTCTGCCTCCGTCTGGCTGCGCCCATGTTTGAATATTCAATATCGATAACGTATTAATCATTAAAATATTTTTCGACTATCGTAACTCAATTCTACCTATTTTCTTTCCAGTGGAAGAAGGAGAAGATCCGAATCACGCCTGCTAGATCTTCTTTTAAATCGTTCATCCGAAGAGGACGTGGGAGATCCCTTTGAATTAAATTACGAAGACCTCTATCGACAAAAGCGATAAACAATAAACGAAACGTTGCTAAAATGTGAGAAAGATTGTACTTAATTGCGTCAGTATTATTACAACCCTACTTAATTTATTATTTATTTATGTATTTAATTTATTGTTCGAATCTCATTGTTTATTGTTTATTTTTTATTTGTATAAATTTGTTAATGCAAAACGAAGAAAATTTATATCGTTTAAAATAAAGTTATAAATAATGTTTGTCTTACATTATACCTTTGACAGGTCCATAAAATGGGATTTATATTAAATAAAACGGTTTTATTTTTTCTTTGTGGAAAAAAATTGCTATATTTTAGTGTAAATGTACATCTGATTATTTAATATATTTTCTCCAATTTTATGGACGATAATTGTATGTTATTGAATAAATAAGAAATTATATCAAATGCTATGAATTCTTAAATAAGAAGAAATAATGAATAAATAAAGAAAAGCATCATGAACACCGTATAGTCTTTTTTATATTTTAGAACACCTACACCTACTGATAAAAATAATGTTCAATATCTAGCAGAGGAGATTGTATAAGAAAGCCTTATTCAACTAGCAAAATAAGTGATGCTCGTAAATGATATACGGCGATTGCAAAGGATTAAAAGATTCAGATATAAATAAGGCGTTGCAATGATAGAAATAAAATGTAATAAGAGGTTACATAATATTATTTTTAATCTATTTCCTTTTTAAACATTGTTTGTTGTAAAACAGACACTCAATTCTATCGATTGCATCAAGTGCGCACAATCATTCCGTTTTACGCACTAGTGACAGGGATAGATTTATCACGCGCCCGCTCGATATAGAAAGAGATACTAGATGGCGGAGTAAGTGCACGCCTAGCTTCATGCGCGTTGAATAAAGGAAACCCTATCGCACTTCGAACGTATCGAACGGAGATAGCGTATCGTACTGACCGGCCGAATACCAATATGGTGCCTGTCAACTGATGGTATTTTCTGTCTGAGAAAGGCGAAAGGAATACGACAATTACGGACGTTTTTTTTTTACCACCGTAGATATGCGAATTGTGGGCGACGGTTGCAAAGTGACGTGAGTTTCGCGTGCGATTGCCAGCCATTTCGGTGCGTTAATGCGGTTTTCACCGTTGGAGGAGTTTCGCTATACAGTGTGTGTTGTGTGCAGTATATGCAGCATAGAAAGGATACAATAATGGCCGTTATCACTGGTGTTTTGGGTGAAATTAAGGTGCACGAATCGGGCTGAACGGGGCCGCACTAGTTCGAACAGGAAAATATGAATACTGTAAATGCCAGCGACAACAAATACAACTTCGAATCAGAGGAAAATTCCGCAAAATGGAAAGGAGTGTTGATTACCGCTTTGAAGAAGGTTAGTATGCTGCCCGTATTGTTGCTGAAATACGAGAAAAATAAAGTGTTTCTGCTCCCTATTACCGTAAAGAAAAAGCGAGACTAATTTCGGACCTACTATTTTTTTTTTCTTTATCGTCGAATTGCATTCACAAAATTACGGCGATATTTTCATTATCTACGGAATGCAATCGATCATCACGTTTAATGGGATTAAATCATATCAATATTCAAAAAAAAAAAAAAACTAATATATGGAAAATACAACTAATAAATAATACTTTATTCAATTTTCTTTTATATTTAAAAGTTTTTGCAAGCTTTATCTACTTTCGGGCGCAATGTCCTAACTCGCAGAAGTTAATTAATTATTTAATTAAATTCCCTTATTCCCTCTGTTTTATTTTGGAACATTTGTTTTCGCAATTTCTGATTGGCAAAAACTCGTTAGGGAGATAATTAGATGACATTTTCGTCTGCCTTGTCATCGCAGCCCGCTATTAACTATTATTATTACTAAGTTTATTGTTTAGTCATACTTTCAATGTCGCAATATTTATTGCTTGTATCTATTTAGGAATTGTTTTTAGTGCACGCGCCTACTTTCATATCGAATTGTTTTGTAATTGCAGGCTTAAATCCGCATCTTGACTGAAGGCAGTTTACTGAATTATTTAGAAATGGACAACGATTCCTTGAATATATCGGAGCTAATGTACAGCGTGTACAGTGAGGGAGAAAAGTCCTTCCTTTGAAAAAATACGAAATTGAACGTGTTATTGTATCATCTTACTAAAAAAAAAAAGGATATGATTTTACTGGATACCGTTTCTATTTGTGATATGATACAACGTCCAAACAATAATTTTTGAAATTGACAAGATATAATATCATTTTCTTTCTCAAATACAGGGGTGTCCAAAATAATAGCAGCGCCCTGGAATATTTCAATTTTTTACAGCTTTTAGTACGTAACAATAGATGGTGCTGGATTACCATAATATACACTGCCGGGAAAAAAAATTAGCGCGTTTTTCAATTTAAAATCACACATTGCTGATCAAAAAATTGGAGTCGCTGATATTTTTTACGTTCTCCTACAACAATATTTAAAAACTCTTTGTAACCGTTTATTAACATGGCGTTAACAAGGATAAAGCGTTGTTTGATGTTATTGCATTTGTTTGAAATGTGTTCAGTATTCCAATTACAATTGAGTGATTTTATGCGTTTCTTTAATTCCTTTTTTATTCTTCGAGATAGAAAAAAGAGATTGAATACTCGTGAATGGACCTCGAGCAACTCAAATGCTACTCTAAAAATCGACGATATGTTGCAACAATACTTTGCAACTGGCTTAAACGAAGACATGGAAAAGATCCACACTCCTCGATGAGACAGTCATTTTACTCTATCCATTTCATTATCACATCTCCAAGTACTTACATACGGTTGGTGAAACCAGCGTAAGCGAAAGGAAATAAGAAGCAATTTAAAAGAAATCTACGTCGTTGCGACAAGTCCAAAGTTTTATTTCCAGACAAGTACAAAATTTGTGCTTACTTACTGTCGATGATTAGGATCCAGTATGGAGGTGACCATGTTCAATGTAACTTCGCATCGTGTCAATTTTCAAGGGGATACAGTAATGGACTGAGCTGGTATTACTCTTGGGGCCCGTGCATGGATTTATTTTAATGCACGATAATGTTCGCCTCCACATGACGAGAACAGTTACCGACCAACTTCTGGAGATGCAAATAGCAACAATTGGGTGCTCTGTTCTTATTCCCAATCGAGCACGTTTGGGACGATCTCAACCTCGTTTCAGCACGAAATTCCTCTTCGCCCACTACGAGAATTTAAAATTACATGCCTCAAGAATCTATCCAAAAAGTTATAGAGGTATGAATGAAGAGGAGGAAACACTTTTTTTAAATTATCTTAATAATGTCGCCATTTAATTTTGTTACGTTTGTTAATAATCTTACACCTTTATTTTGTTTTATTATTACTTGTTAATAATATTAATTAACTACAACGCGATATTATTAAGTTTGAAATTGTCATAAGGTGTTCAATATTAAATTGGATCGTTTCCTTTTTGTTCGTCAGTGTAGAAAAAGGAAAAAGTGATTAAATTGTAATACAAATGATTGGTTGGTAATATTAGAATATCAGAAGCATGTGCTATGTCTTCTACTTCTGTTTGCTGCATTTATATACCCTGGCATGCTTCTAATTAGATTTTGGTCGGGTTCCTGCGGATTGTTCTCCCACTCTCTAAGAACTGGTTAGCAGGTGCAGACATATAACGTCGCAAATGAATGTTTTATTCGATTTACAATTCATCAAAACTAAATGGATTTCGCGAAAGACGATATTTTTCGAAATCCATTATTCTACTCTATATAAGGTTATCTGCAGGTTTAAAAATTATATTCGAAATGAAGATTAATATTTTCATTGGTTCTTACATCGTTCATTAAAATGGCAATGATCGACGGAAGTGCGCAAAATATTTGAGGCCACAGACATAGCGCAAAATGCAGTGTTTTCAACTCTTCGCGAAAGATTTGGTATGAAATAAATCTCTCCAGAATGGAAGCGCCGTTTTTTGTCGCTTTTTCATCGCAATCTTCCGCCGATACATAGCTGTGTTCGCTTTTAAAAACGGTGGGTTTTTGAGAGCGAACGGCCTCTGAAAAAGGCGATGTCGGTTAAATCGGCCGGCAAGTTGATCGCCTCGGTGTTTTCGAATGTACGCGGAATCATCTTTCTCGGTTACTTGGAAGAAGAACAGGCAAGAGCGTTGAGCGAAGAAATCGAGAAAAAAACGTCCTCATTTAAGAAAGAAGATCCTTTTCTATCAAGGCAATCCTGCGCAGTTTCAAGCGCAAACAGATGCCTCTTTTAAGGACTTTCCGAAATCCTACTTTTTGGAGGGCTTAAAGTGGTAGAAAAACATTTGAAAAAATGTGAAGACTTCCTTCACATAGATGTTAAATTCATCAGGAAATAAATTCTTTAATTTTGATGGGGTTACCTTAAATTGTAAATTTATAAAAATAATTTTCAAAACCTCAAGCATCGCTTTAGAATGAAGTATATCCCGGAATTGCATTTCCAGCAGTGTATCGCTCAATGACGGTTGTTATCTTTAAAACATACACAAAAAAAAAATAGTTTGTATTCTATGGTACAATAAATTATTGAGATGATGTACTTCTTCGGAAGGTAGCTGAACCAATCTTTATCGAGTTAATGGCATGTCGCTATTATTCGAAGGCGCTTAAAAGGACGTTATTATAAGCAAAATATTTCGATAATACCACCACTGTCCACAAGAGAACAAGGCTTTTAAAAAACCTAATATTAACTTTATGATCTTGTCATCCTAAAAATTTTAATTCAATAACTTCTACATAATTAATGCTTCTTCAATGTATTTTCAAGGTGCTAGAACAAGTTCATCCGTCGCTAGGTGCGAAAGAAGACGCTTTAGATTATGTAGAAAGCTTGTGTCTGCGTCTTCTGGCCATGCTATGCGCGAAGCCCTCTCCTCATACAGTGCAGGTAAGAAAACTATGAAGTTAATTCAAATTATCTAAGAATTATTGTTCATTTCAACACCCACTGATTAAGATCAAGATTATTGAAGTATTTTACATTTTTTTTTTTATTATTGAAAGGATGTCGAATATCGAGTTCAAAGCACCTTTCCGACACCGATCGACAAATGGGCGTTGAAAGAGGCTCAGGAGGCCTTGGACAGGGGAAAGAAGAAGTCTGTACTGCCTGTGGATAAGATACATAATTTACTGCAAAAAGTAAGAATTATTGTTCTGTTAAATCGATTTGATCGCGAATTGAATTTGTAATTGGTGATTCGACTTAAGTGTTCATTTTGTTACTTTGGATACCTGAACATTTCAGCGAAATCAAAAGAAAATGCAATAATTCCCTTTCAAGATTTAATCGTGCAAGAAAAGATCACAGCCTAAAACTTTTAGGAAGTTGCAAATGGGGCTATTTTGCTTTTTTACAATTCTAAAAAGTGTCCAATCTCATAAATTTTTTTGCAAAAAATCATTTTTTGTTAAGGCATCCATTTAATAAAGTCATGATGACAGTTAATAGTATAAGGCATTACAAAAATGGAAATTTACCTTTTTACCTTCAGATCCATAAAATCCAACTAAAAAAAATACGCGCTATGCTCAAACTTAGGTATAAAATTTTTTACCAGATCGTTTTAATATATTTTAAAACATGGCGATTAAAAAATAAATGTTTCAATTGATTTTCCAAATGACTTGCATTTGTCAATACTCATCCACAGATTGTGGTAGATCAATAACATTCCGTGCTAAATTTCAGGAACTTCTGCTGTACAAGGTCGATTCTGGTGTATCTTTGTTCCTGGTGGCGGTACTGGAGTACATTTCCGCCGATATCCTCAAACTAGCCGGAAACTACGTCAAGCACATCAAGCATGTAGAAATTACGTACCAGGACGTTCAGATATCCATGAATGCCGATAAGGTAGGATATTGTTCCGTTGAAATTCGTTCGGGTTGTCTCGGAAAATGTTTTTAGATGTCACTTGAATCGTTCATGTTTAGAATCTCTCTTGGGACAACTTTAGTGTTAGTTTAATTCGCTAAATTCGTGTTTTTTTTTTTTTTTTCTTGTCATGGAATGGCAGCTACAAAGATCGTTTTGATTTTACTTTCTTTTATTATTCTAAACTTGTTAAATCGAAAGATTTTCTGCATATTCCAGATTCAGAAAGTTACATAAAGTTCGTTTATTATTTTGATTTATCGATTCGATACGCTTTTGGCATTACCATTAATTGGCGTTATGCTTTTCCACGCTCGCTCAAATCAGTCCACAGCCATGGTAGGTAGAACTTTAATTTATTCAAAACATAGCTTTCTTTAAGATGCACACACGACCTCTATTGGTAGCCAGTACTAAGCATGTCTTTAGAAAAGAGATAGATCGAACGAACTATGCATCAGAAATATATTCGTTTCTGTAATTGGAGTTGAGGAAAACGCAATTCTTTCTACCTAAAAGAATCTCGCTGTTAGAAATGTGTAGGTTGTTTTATGTAATCATGATCATTACGGGAGAAAATTGCAAATTAAACGGTTTTTATTGTAAATCTAAACAATATCGTGCAATTTACTTGCGAACGTATTATCTTATAAGTAATCGATGAGGGGAATTCAATGTTTGTTTTTTTGTGTAAGATGTAATCGATTTTGACATTTCTGTAATGAACTGATTAGATTTTACAACCTATATAGGGTGATTTGACAGTTCTGACAAAGCCTACTTGATCCTTTTGTAAATACATTAAATACTCGGATGTTTAAGGCGATATACATGCCGTTTTATTTTTACAGTAACTGAAGCCCGGTTAAACTAATCGAAGTATTTATAAAATAACTAAAAGCTCATTTTTATAGCTTTTGCTTGAACCACTTTGCGAAGTACTCGAAGCATATCTCAAAATGTCTGAGAAACTCAGAATACCTACCTTAAAGGTTTCAAGTAATTCGCAATGAGTGCTTGACACTCGATATTTTTATTGGTAGTACTTGGTACTTTACTTCTTCGACTATTCAAACAATTCAGTTTTTTTTTTCTTTTTATGTGGATAAAATATGCGACCATTTTATTAAATCATCCTGTACGTATATCGCAGCATATTTAACAACTTTGAATTGCTTTTCCTAAGAAAAAAAATGTTACTTCATTAGCAAAGGGAAAGAAGTATATCCTAATTCTGATAAGAGTTCAATAGACTTTGGCGAATTGTCATTCTATCTTGTATATAGCATTCAGTATATTATCTGTTTGAATATAAAATGCATTTGGAACTTCCTCCGGTAGCCTCTTCTCTTTATTTCTCCTTCCAAACTTAGTTGAAACTTTTTAGTATATAAGAAAGTTTGTAAGTATGTTTCGTACAGAAAATTATCGCCTACGGATTGTTTATTAAATAGAAGCAATTATGCAGAGTATCTCGCGAGGAACTACATGGATCGGTGTATGAAAGATATACATTAGAAAATGCTGAAAACTTGGTTACGTACTAAGATTACAAGTACTATTTAACCAATATATTTTATATTAATCATCTAAGACATCCGGCCGTACCGGAAGTAGCTAAAAACTTTGCAATTTTAAATGGAACGCTCTATATGTTATTAAATTTTTAAATTCCTAATTTTTTCCTATTTCTGCTGCCAAGTTTTTAGCATTTTCCAATATTTAATATATCGATTCGGCAAGGTCTATGTAAGCAAGGTGCTCATGGTGGGGATTTCGCTATCTAGCGCACCATCGTAGCGATCGTCCCGCTATCTCTTGTACTCTGAATTTTCATGCGTTACCTATTGCCCTGACTATAAATAAAGATAGCGTTACTTATAAGCTTCTAAAGATAGAAAAAGATACACTGCTGCATACGCAGGTTGAGACGGTCAGTATCATCACGTTATTTTTTTATCATCCTAAAGAAGCTTTAAAATAAAAACGAAATATTGGTCAAATTTAAAAGAATTTGAAATTTTGATCGTGTCCTAATGACCACCATATTCCTCCGTGTTTAAATATTGAAGCACCTTTCGACAACACGAAATTATAACACTTTTTTACAGAAATTTGAGCTTATGAATTACAATCTGTACAAATAAAGATACCAACACTGATTCATCACGTGCATACAAGTCAAACGCTCGCTTTTGCATGCAGTTCACCATATTATTTGCAAGTTAGCTAGCATTTTTCTTTCGATTATCCACCTATTTTATTTTTCATCTTGTGTAAAAATTTATACTGGACACACTCGCAATGCATACAAAACTTAAGTACTTACCCTCTTCGTTTCTAAAGTAGCTAAAACCAACGTCAACGTCGACCTTAAGTTGAGTTGTATGTGTTTCATCTCCTATTGGGTCTCATAATAAGCACTTGATTTGAAAACCTGAAAAGACAATTGGGGAAATCTAATTATTACGAAATATACTGACTGGTTTCCCTGAATTTTACAGGCATTGATGGATATGTTCTATCAGGACGAGGAGGCCGGCGCCAATTCGCTTAGTGAACCGCCTCTGGTAGCGACAGCGGCGCCCCGGACTAGCCTTACCTACGAGGAGGTTGTCCGGGAGTTGATGACGTCCGAGAGACAGTATTTGCGGGACCTGCACATGATCATCAAAGTATTCAGGGAGGGGATCATCAAGGTGAAGGCCGATCAGAAAGAGCTGGATTTGATATTCTCGAATATCTTGGACATCTACGAGCTTACCGTCACTTTGCTGGGTAGTTTAGAGGATGTGATGGAGATGGCGCAGGAACAGATGCCTTATATAGGTAGCTGTTTTGAAGGTAAATATCTTTTTTATTTAGAAAGGAATGACACTACACCTTCTGAAAATATGAATTGGAGCTTTACACAATAAATGAGACATATTCATTGTGATGATATCATCATCAATAGTTCTTTGCCGCTTAAGAAAAGAATATATTTTTTTAATGGCAAGTATTTCATTAATACGTAAGAAGAAAAATTAGTCCTGCATTAATGCTTGGTTATTTAACAATCTTTAATTTATGACTGCATCGAGGATAAGCTGTACATAGCCTCTTTTTTGCCTAATTTAGCTGATTATGAATTATTCATACAGAGTCAACATGGACTGTTTTACTTTGCAAAAGCGAAATTGTAATTATTATCTACAAGTCCTTTAAGACGACATAATAATGTGGAACAATTCAAACGTTTCCTTTAAATTTATTAACAGTAATAATAACAATAAATAAATAAATTAATAAGCAAATAAATAGAAATAGCGAGAAAATAAAACTGGCTTTAAAATTGCACTTTGTGGGACAACCTTGCAGTGTTTCATTAGTTTAGGAGGCCTGGAAATTTTAGTTTTTCTTTTTTGTTCCATTTAGAACCAATCTTACCTTTCAAGAAAAACATGTATTCTTTTGATGTAAAATGTATGTTGAAAATATTCTTTTTTCTCACCTTTTCGTTTTTGTCCTAAGTGTAAGAATTCAAGACAAGCAAAATCAAATAAAATCCATTTCATTTGAATTTTTCTGAGTTATCCTAAAAATCTTTTAAAAGCAGTTTAAACCAAACGAACTGCTGCTTGATAATAATAACAGTTTACATAAAAGAAAGTTGTATATGTAATATAATTTTATTTATTCATTCATTTATTTTTACAGAATTGGCTGAAGCTGCTGAATTTGACGTTTACAGCAAGTACGCTCAAGATGTCACCGCGCCATCTTGTAGGGAGACATTGAACACTCTGCTGGCCAAACCCTGCGTCAATATCGCTCTTCAAACGGCTGGACAGGGAATGAAACTGTCGCTCAAGTACTACTTACCCGCGCTACTTTTAACTCCTATTAGGCACTGTTTTTCCTATCTTGATTTCATTAGGCTGCTAAGTAATTTATCAGGTGCTCCCGAGGATCGAGAGAGTCTAACGCAAGTTGAAGGATTGCTGAAACCACTCCAATTAGAATTAGGTAAATTGTGATTTGCGTCCGTGTTATCACGTTCCTATTACCGTTATATTAGTTATAATTGCTTCGTAAAGTATTAGTTAAAAATACTAATCTTTTCCTAACAATTTTAACTCATTTTTTACAGGACAGTATGCTTTATCTCAATCTGTTTCGAGGAATACACTACCTCCACCTCAAGCAAGAGCCAGGAGACAAGCTGCGTTAGATAGGGTGCACGAATTAGAGAAAATTGTAGATAATTGGGATAGTAAAGATTTAGGGCAATGCTGCAATGAGTTTATTAGAGGTAAGTGATTGTTAAAACGTCGAAGATAATAGGTGCATGTAAACTAGAATTTTACAAACCTTGAGTAGTTACACTGTACGTTTTATTTCCCGTCTCATAGTTATATACTGTAATTTATTTTCAGAGGATGTATTGCAGAAAGTAAGTTCCGGAAAGCGTTTAACGGAAAGACGTGTTTTTCTCTTTGACGGTTTGATGATCCTCTGCAAGCCGACGCAAAGGCGACAGAGCTCGGTCCACACCAACCATCCGGAATGCCGGTTCAAGGAGAAAGAGCGGTTCTTCATACGGAAGGTCGAGATCATCGATCATGCGGATACGGAAGAGCTGAAGAACGCTTTCGAGATCTGCCCTCGAGTCCATCCCTCCATCATTCTATGCTGCAAGGGCACGGATGATAAGAACTCGTGGATGGCGGACTTAGTGATGCTTAACAACAGAGCTATGCTGGAGCGGATATTGGACAGTATACTGTCCGATATCGAAAGAAAACATCCTCTAAGGCTGCCCTCCCCGGATATTTATAAATTCGCTGAACCCGACTCCAAAGACAATATAGTTCTTGAACAAAGAGAAAACGGTGGTGTTCCATTGATCAAGGTATTGTATAAGTGTGCGTTAGTGTGTTTCACTGTTGCTAATGTATTTCTTAAGAGAAATTTTGTCATTTTAAAGCATCTTTAACTTTGCGAATGAATATTTCTGCTGGCACTATTCTAGAGACTCGCTACGGTGAAAAAAATAATTTTATACTAGCATTAATTGCATTAATGATATTAAAATATGAGAAACAGTAGTGAACATAGTACAAACATAGCTTTCTAATGGTACTAATCACTTATGCTAAAGGCAATGTGTGAAAAGAAAAAAACACTAGCACAAGCTCATTTTTCTGCTTACCTGACGTCATCAGCATGGCTCCGAGCGTGTATTTCTTCGGCTATTTACCTCGCAGTTTACAGCATTCCCTTCAAAACGATCAGAGAGGCATTTCTAGATGCCCTCTAGTGCCATAATTTCGTATTTTTAGAAATATACAATGTAATGATTGGTAAAATTACGATTAAAATATTGCTCTAAGTTCAAAATTAAGAAAGAAGTTGCCTTATCAATAAATTAAAGAATCCCATTATACCCTCTTGTCTATCTGTTTTTATTTTTTTTTTTTACTTGTATTTCCTTCTCATTTTCTACAGGGAGCTACACTGTACAAACTCGTTGAAAGACTGACCTACCACATTTACGCCGACCCGAAGTTCGTGCGGACATTCCTCACTACATACAGGAGCTTCTGCGCGCCTAACGAGCTGCTGCAGTTGCTCATCGAACGTTTTCAAATACCCGATCCATCGCTAGTCTACGAACAAGACAATTCGGATACGGACAAGATGCAGAAGAACTCGCAACGCGAAGATTGGAAGCGCTACAGGAAAGAGTATTGCCAACCGGTGCAGTTTAGGGTGCTGAACGTGCTCCGGCATTGGGTCGACCATCATTTCTACGATTTCGAAAGGGACTCTGCTCTTTTGTGCGAGTTGGAGCGATTTTTGGAATCGGTTAATGGGAAGAGCATGCGAAAATGGGTCGATAGTGTCTTGAAGATCGTACAAAGAAGGGTAAGCATGGAAGAAAATAATGTTATGATAATAATAATGATGATATAATAATACATCACTACCTATATATGGCTCATTGTGACTCAACGGAAGGCCATGGCACATACGCCGAAATTAACGTTGTTATATATTGCTTTTTTGTAATTTAAAGATGTTAACAAATAATCTTCGTCGATATCAATAATGCGAAATATTTGTGTTTTTGTGTTATACACTTGGGAAGAACTAAAAATGAGAACGTTTTGTTACCACTACTTCAGAGTTAGAGTTATGAATGAAAATCTACCTACTGATATAAGGAAAGCAAGCTTGCGAGGAAACTATTCATTAACGGAATAATGAGGATAATGATACTGCTTCAATTGCTCCATTCTTCATTTTCTATCACTTGCAGCAAAATGAGAATAATTCGATGTTTTTCTTCCTCAAATAGTCTAAATAAATCTGCAATTTTATTTAGCTGTTGCGTACTTGTCGATGTAAATAAGTATAAATAAATAAATAAGTATTTCACAAAAGTATAAATAAAATAAATAAGTATAATAAATAACCATGAAAAATAAATTCCATGTTGTTTAAGCGTTAAATTTATCTTATTCTGACTTATAATCAGACTGAACCGGACGCACAGCGACCCATAAAATTCGCATTTGACGGGGAGCCGCCGGAAATCGAATGGCATCTTACGAAACTCGAAAAGGACTTCAGCATATTAACCTTGCACCCCGTCGAGCTAGCAAGGCAACTAACGATCCTCGAATTCGATCTCTACCGAACTATAAAACCTTCCGAACTTGTCGGGTCCGTCTGGACGAAGAAAGACAAAGAAAAAACTAGTCCGAATCTATTAAAAATGATAAAGCACACCACAAACGTAAGTTTTACATCTCTATAAAAGGAGCATATAATCCAATCTACATTTCTAATTTACTTTAGATCACAAGATGGTACGAAAAGAACATAGTCGAAGCCGAAAATTTCGAAGAACGATGCGCCATTGTCAACCGCATAATCGAGATAATGACGCACCTAGACGAACTGAATAATTTCAACGGTGTGTTGGCCATTGTTTCGGCGATGGGATCGGCGTCGGTGCACCGTTTGAAGATTACTTTCCAATCGATCTCCCAGCAGAACAAGAAAGCGCTTGAAGAATGTAGAGGTGCCGATAACCATTTCAAGAAATACCAGGAGAAGCTGAGGTCCATCAATCCGCCTTGCGTGCCCTTCTTGGGCATGTACCTCACGAATATATTGCACATTGAGGAAGGTAATCCTGATTTTCTACCCAATACGCAGTTGATCAATTTCTTTAAGCGGCGGAAAGTTGCTGAAATTACCGGCGAAATACAACAGTATCAGAATCAACCTTATTGTTTTAAAGTAGAGCCAATAATACGGGTAAGTTGTTTTGTATCTAATTTTAAATAAGTTTGTTTGGTACAGTTTTGATTGGTTGACTGAATAATTAGCAGAGACATAACGTTCGTAACTGGTGCTTACAGAAAAAATATATCGTGCTATTAAAAAAAAAAGAAAAAAACGTATTTGTTGTTTGAATTTGGAAATAGGAAGTTATCGCAAGTATCGCATCACATCACATCAACGTGTGTCATTTATATAACCTATATAACCAAACAATCCAAACATAATCTTTTCTCGCCCATATCCTTCTAAATAAATGAGCTATTAGAAATTGTAGTACTATAAATACTATCTTAATTACGAAACGGGAGTTCACAAAATTTATGTTAATCTGAACTACGGACTTTTAAAAGCATTTCGACGTGGCGATTGGCTAAACAAAACAATGGCAAAACTAGTTTTCAACTTTTGAACAACTCGTTGCCATATTTCCTAACATTTGGTTTAAAATTTAATAAAAGTAAATGTATCAACACGGTAACCGTAACAATGGCTTAGGATATAATTAGTTTTGGAATTTCAAAGAACTTAAATTCTATGACGTTTATATTAATTTACTGATTTACGATTTACTTTAACTACTTGGTGCGTTAAAAAATTATTACAACGTTTTTTGGGAACATTTCTATTTTTCTCTTTAGCACTTCCTAGAAAATCTAAATCCATTCGTCGATATGAACGACAATGACATCAGCAACTACTTATTCAACAAATCCATCGAGATCGAACCGCGCAACTGTAAACAATTGCCGAAGTTCCCGCGTAAATGGCCGAACCTGCCGCTAAAAAGCCCGAGTTCCAAACTGAAATCGTCCCGCCAAAGCGTAAGTTCGAGCAGCACCGGAATCGGCTCCTTATCGTCCAACGCCAGCCAGACGAGTTTGCTAACGCAAAAGAGTACCATCAGCAATCCGACGACCATCATCGACGAAGCGACGAAGAGCGGGGACGATTCTTCACAGAAATCGGATAACGATTTCAGTATTTTCGCGCCGGTGCAGATACCGACGACTGGTCAGAATAGTCCCACGCTAAGTCCGGCGTCACCAGCATCTACGTGCTTTACGAATTGGTCCCACCAAGGTCAACCGGCGCCGCCCGTTCCGCATCATATTAGAAGCCAAAGCGTTTGTTCGATAAATTCCGCGCAGTTTAGGATGTTTGGTAACATGCCGACGATACCACCACCGCCTATACCGGATCATATGTAAGTAATGAAAGAAAATGATTATGATTTTTGCTTATAATCTTAATGAGCACCTTTAAATTGAACGAAATTAAGAATTGAATTAATTATATTCAATTTTTTTTCGGTGGCGAACGCAAGCCGTTAGTCTGCTATTTCTTAAACAGAATATCTCAATGTACCTACATATATTCATTATTTGTTGTTATTCGTGGCCATCCGCTGCCTTTACGATCTCATGGTTGAAGTGTTTGCATTCATGCAAAGCAATGAACTTGCGAACTTTTGGCAACAAATAATGGCACTTGCATTTAAAATAAAGGTTCTTTCTTCGTTTGTTGTGATTCAAGTACCAGATTATTGTATATCAAACTGCTTCATTTTTTAAATATAATTTAAAGAGTGCTACTTATTTTACAAAATGATTATCTCTAGCCCGCCAAGACACAGCCAACAACTAGTCGTCGGACCGCAAGCTCCGGGAAGCCCCGGTCCTCACAGCCCTGCATCTCCCGGTCCGCATATTCTCCCGCCTGTCGAACCTATTAGCCCGCACATTCCCTCGACCCCCCCGCCATTACCACCGAGGGGAAGAAGAAGGGATAGTCCAGAAATAAGCTCGCCACAACAGGTACGTTTTACTTAGTTTCTATCACGATCAATTGTTTGGTTATTGATGTATTACACTTATAGATTAGACAAGCTCCAGACGCCCCTATCTTGCCCCCTAGGGATAGTTCGCCACCGCCTTTACCTCCTAGACGGGAAACAGGTACGTTACCAAGACTGAACCCCACTCACATGTCTCAACTGCATAAGCGGAGGCATTCGACGTTACATCACCCGCATTTGCCGTCGCGCTCCTTGGTGCACATAAATGGAGGAACTATCACAACGTAAGCATATTTTATGTGGCATAGTATAAAAGGTTTTCTTTCTTTCTAATCCTCTCTTAAAAAAGAATCTACAATAAATTATTTAAAATTAAAACAAGTTATGATGATGAATTAAAAAAAAAAGAAATAATAAATGAAGTGAAGTTTCAATGCAGTGCAACGTGTCGTTTATTAAGTGCATTAATTACAATGCGGTTTTAATTTTTTTTGCTCGCCTGTGTATATATGTATCGTTTGCTTGGGTTACTATGTCTTTGCCTGAGCTATTTACATTGAACTACGCATATAGTAAGCGACCTAAAATGTGTCTCTCTCCTTACTGAGAACGTTAACGAGACCATCCCCCTTCCCGAATGCATGCAAAAATTTGCTAATATTAATTTTTTAATGGAATCTTTGGGCTAGATGGAGTAAAATCGCGATTGAAATATATTGCTTTTTTGCAGACTTACGCCACAGCAACCGCCAAGTATTTCACCGCGCTTCATAAGCGACTCGAACTCTTCGCCGGGTTCGCAAACAACACCAAGACTACCCCCAAAACCGGTAGTAAAATCTGCCGGATTGACAACCGGCACGATGTTCCAGTATCCGAGCACGACGGCGACGAACTGTTTTAGAACGGAGTTCAAAGAGTAAAAGAGCGGACACCTAACATTCGTTTGTCTTTTTTTGCCTTTACTGTCCAACCCCCCTCCAACAACACGCATTCGAAATTAACTCGGATGTTTGTAACATAATTCTGTACATAAATGTATTATATTGTATTATTAAAAAAATATATGCATATTATATTGACTGGTGATATATATACAGGGTGTGTAAAGTATTTACAGCTTTTTTTGTTGTTCTATTGATTGAAATCGATGACGTAAGTGTGCGTGTTATCCTTTATCTATTGTGTTTTTGAGAAATTTTCATTTGCATTAGTAACCAATGCAATCGAGAAAAAGTGTAGACGAAACAGTAAGGAAAAGATTAATGTTGAGCCATATTTGGATAAAATCAAGGATTACTTGCACGTAATTTGTTTTAATTCAAATATGAAAGGAAAACCTGTTACGTTACACTTAAGAAGCATTGGTATTGAATAAAATTAGAAATCCTAAGTTTGTTAAAGGATTTTCACTCACTCTTACGCGAAAACTTCCTTTTTTAATCTTTCAATCACTAGAACATCGGTTAAAATCTATTGAGTCCTCGAAAGGATATAACATCTCATCTGTCGTATCCCTTCGGTAGACTTTCCTCCACAACGACTTTTATCAATTAGGCTTTAGTTATCAGTAGTTTACTGAAATATATCAAGATTGAACTTGGAAATATGTATTTTGGACAATCTCTATAATTTTACCCAAAACGCAAAGGATGAATTTTAAACAAATTTAGTCTTTAAACAACTTTTATCAGCAAATTAGTCCAAAGTTTACTATGTGGGCTCAAAAAAGACATTTAATATTAACGACTGTGAAGTTAAAATTGAATATGCGAAGAAGATCGGATAAAAATTATGTTCGAAAAAAGAAATAGAAAATACGTTTTTAAATGTCTTTCTTGACTCTTTAAAATAAAACACTTTATCTTTATATTAATTTAATTCGTTTGCCATCTGTCCTAATTATATAAATGAACTAAAATGCATTTATTCTAAAATTCGACCACTTTAAGAAATCCTCAACTTAAAATAGATTACTAGTAATTAGTTCAATTTAGACACCTCTGAGTATAATGATTGTACGTATTAAGCTACAGATCATTCTCATTGAATACATACACCCTTTATCCACCCGCAATCACCTTTTCCGATTCGACTCATTCATATCCCACATAACGATTAAATCGGTTTTGGTTGTCGAGCCGTACGTTCAATTGGATTGAGATAATCATGTCCAGTGGTACCGAAAATGGGAGGTCACTTACAACGTTTCGACTTCCTCGTGCATTTCCATTGCTTAGTACGATGTACACGATATGCAACGGAATTGCACACGGTGCATCGGCTACCGCTGGTCATGTAATTTCAATCGCCGAATAATAATATTTCCCCCTCTCCATACAGAGTAAATTATGACAAACTATTTGTAAAAACAATTGCATAATAGGCGCGCCCCTTCTATGCAAACGATATTATATATTCTTACATGCTTCTCGTACATCACATTCTTCTGTAAGGTTAATAATCATACAGAAGCTCGTCTTTAAATAACGTTATACACGTTTTTCTTCTGGAATGAAGACCTAAATGAATGAATTAAGGCGTAAACCTTTAAAATCATCTTCAGACTATTTTCGGCAATGTATAATAAAAATTACGGTTAAAGTTTTGAACAAAATATTTACTCATCATCCGATACACCCTGTATATATATCAGAAAAAAAGAATGTAACGGATGCAGTTAACTGAAATAAAAAACGATAAAAAAGACGCGAGAATTAACAAGAGAAAAAAAGAAAGAAATACATATTTAAGATATGTATATGTTTTTTTTTGGGTACCTTAAGAGACAAAAAGAAACCTCGTGGGTTTCGCTAGGTAAGATAGAGTCACTTTCGAGCAACCCTTATCGCGTCCGACGATTTGCGCTTGTGAGAAAGTATAGAGCCCAGGATTCGTATTCTCACCTTGCGGAACCCCAGTCCAAAGGAATTGTTAAAAAAATACCTAGTTGTTTTAATTCGTTTTAACTTTTTTTTTTTAGTTAAAGAGACTGGGGCTCTTTGGATTGGTGCCGCAGCTTTTTTTAAGCTATATGATTTTAAATCTGTGATAGTAGATGGACCATATTTGTAAAAAGAAAAAAATAAATAAAATATATATAACTTTAAAAAATAAGTACAATAAATGTATCAATGTATAAAAAAGGACAATAAGCGTTTGTTATTTTTACCTGTCTGCAGCTTCATTTATCCATATTTTCTGTTTTGTTTTTTTTTATGTACTACACAACGGCTTAGAGTGAATGAAAAAAATCTCTACTAATTGGACGCTAAGTTCGTATTAATTTGTTAATTTTAAGAACCGTCTAACATATTTTAAATCGGTATTTCGTAAATATGTTCGGAGTGAACCTCGCACCCTGAGTTTTTTAATATATAAAAATGTCAGCGTTTTACGCTTATTTATGTAGTAAAAACTTTATTTTGAATACGAGATTGAAAAATTGAAGGTAACTTTACACTGTCCAGTACATTTACTTTTTCAAAATAATATTTTGGACTCGGCTTTTCAAGGCAAATTCGTGTTACTTGTTTAATGAAACAAATGGTTTAATGAAACAAATGTTCCCCGCATTAGCGCAACTAATTGGGCGTTACTCAAGGAATTATATAATTTGCAAGAAAGAGATTATTCTTAATCCCTCCTTCTTTTATTAAAAATGCTTTAAATCGTATACAGAATAATAAGCATTTTAATGTGGTTATACAGTAGATAACTTAGCTCCGATAAACAATGAAATCTATTTTTGCAAAATTTAAACATCTCTCAACTGGAGTATCCTTCTTTTTGGAATTTAGACGATCGAATATCTAGGAAAAGAGGCGAGCATAAAACGAAATTTCTACAGCACAAAGCGCCACCATTAAACTTTCAAACGCCTAAAAATTCATTTTCAAATTATTTCGAAAACAACCGTAACGTCCCTTCTTTACTTTATTACGGATAGCATCTGTCAACATTTGTCACATTTTTGCTTGGTTGCAATATGTTGTAGAATTTTAAATTCAAGTTTTAGTAACAAGAACTATAGGTAATCTGGAAATAATTTAGGGGACAAAAAAATAAATTTTTTTCTTATAAAATATATTTCGCAAGAAACATGAACATATAATATTGTAAAAATTCTTAAATATAACAAATAAAAGCAAATATATTATTAAACCATTAACATGTTACTTTTGTAAAAATAAAACTCAAGACGTTCAGTAGAAAACGCTGCATGATGAAGATAAGTGAATAAAAATGTACATTCTGTATTCGACTGTTATCAACTGGTAACTGACAAACTCTGTTAAAACTTAAAATTTTTCCCAATGCTCTTAAAAATTCAGTATTACTTATTTTTGCAAGCAACCTGTTAATTTTTAAGGCTTAGATAGCATGTTCATATGTTAACATCTTCTTCTTCCTTTCAGGACCTGATCCATACTTATGAAGATCCCCGTTTTTCTTGATAACTCTGTGACACGGAATTAAATACGCAATCTTATTTGTAGCAACAGCCCTAGCAACCGGCCTAATAGCTTTGGGTTTCCCCACTAGCTGTGCCATTCTTTCATAGCTGACTGTGGTTCCAGACTCGATATTAGTCAACTCTTTCCAAACACTGATTTGCAACTCGGTTCCTTTCAATAACACATCAATATTTCCATCGGCACCCTCAAAAATTTTTTTAGCAAACACCTTTACACCTTTAGGGTCATGAATTAAAGACGCCGAAGGCCAATTTGCTTCGATTTTTTCTAATTTAAGTATATCGTCGTCTTGAAAGGATATGTGGCATACTTTCTCGTCATGGATTCCAACCAAACTATAGCCAAATTCTGTTTTTATTAGATCGTAAAATATTTGAATTTCTTCCGAATTGTTCTTCTCGTGAGGAGTTGTGTGAAATGTAATGTTGGCGCACATTTTTGAGTCGTTTATTGGTGAAATATTGCGAAATTGTTGTCTTATAGTACTCAATTTTAAGAACGCTAACCTTAAATTATTGGTGGGCATTCAACTGAAACTTACAGTAACAAAAAAAGATATTAGAGTAGAAATAATAAGGAGATCGTTGTTCTTGCATGTAATTCTTCAGGTAATTTCATGAATTTATTACAATCAAGTTCTGTTAATAAGTTTTAAAGCTGTAAATCTCTTTGATACTTGTAATTGACAATTTCCCGCAATCTTAGTTTCAAGGTTGTTACGGTTCCATGGCTCCCATTGCCAACTGTAAAGAGTATATGTTCCTAACATTCGTGATTATACCATGCTCCAAATGTTACCCAAATCAATACAAAGCGAGCTTCTGGTGCTTGCTTTATATATATTACTATGGAATTTTTCTATTTTGTAGAAGTAGCGGGTTCACAACTTATAATTTCAGTTTATCATCGAATTAATAAATTAGATAAACAACCTCCAAGTATCGACAACCTCCGCACCGCACAAGTTTAATATACAGGGTTAGTAAAAAGTCCTGGAACGGTCGAATAACTTTGTTATTCGATTTATTGTTATTATTATTTGCCGATTAAACCGGAAGTGAAAAAAATATTAACTGTATTGCATAAAATGCATTTATATTAACTATGCCCCATACCAAATTTCAGAAATCATAATTTTCAAATAACAAAGTTATTCGACCGTTCCGGGACTTTTTACTAACGCTGTATAATAATTAGTCCAGGACGGCCACTTCGAAGACACGAATTTGGTCACCAGTTGATGATGAGGACCATTCGTGTCCTCGAAAACAACTGTCCCGGACTAGTTATTATATATTGCCGATACTTATGTGTTGTTTACCCCTTTATTTCTCGTTACCCTCAAGCGATTAAAACAAACATAGCTCAAATTCCACAAAAGTAAAGAAGAGGAGGAAAAATAAATCAACGGAAGAAGGTCATTCTACACCAAAATGATGTTTCCTTTATTCAAAAACATCAAATTTTCTCCTTATGTAACTTTTGGCACAGAAACTCCCTTTGCCGATTTCCTTGACAAAGACCCCTCACCATGGAAGAATGATCCTGGTTACGAACATGCTTGAGAAATGCGTTGTTGTAAACTTCCGCGGTCGTTGTTTCCTCTTAAACAATCTTATGCAATTACGACACGGTTTCAACTCGGAAACCCAAATTCTTCAAGCAAAGAATGTTTGAGAGATTGCTGCGAATAAGTTTGCAGACCCGTTCAATATTACGATAACATTCTTGAAACAGATGCAATTGAGGAACAATTTATTCTGCAGTTTGTTACCGAATGCCCCAAAGAATACCCAAAGCTCCTCTTTGGGGAACAAATAATGTTTTGAGAAGTTTGATTCAGAATGTTTTTAAACAATTGTTGGGATTAGCTGAAGGGAAGAGTATCTGATAGCTTTTGAACGGAATTAGTTAATCATTGGGTATGCGATGCTCCAACTACAAAACGTTCAAGAGTTACTTGGGGTTGACATGAATTTTTGTACCGCTCCTTTTTTGGTTTACTGGAATCGGATTAAGGGATCGCAGCAACAAGGAACTTCGAAAAAATATATGTAGCTAAGGATTCAACATATATTTTTCAGACAAATGGCTTCATAAGCGTCTAAAGGTATCATTGGACAATATGGGGCAGAACATTGTGGAACAATAGATTAGTCGTTTAGTACTCCAAATAATTATTCACAGAAAAACACTTTCACTGGGCAAATAACTTTATTCATTTCGATTGTACGCTTAATAAGATGGCTTGAATCTTTGATTGATTGCAGAAGAAGCAGGAAATTCTACATGTTCTATTCTAGCATCCTTATAGCGGGCCAGTATCACCTTTCTAATTTCTTGCACGTGTTCGTAGTCTCTTGTTTCGAGTACCAACTTAACCTCCACGCTGAACACGTCCATTTTGACCCAGGCCCTCTCCTGGCTGATGCGTTTGATGCAAGCTCCGGTAGATCCTATTATGCTCGCCAATTCCGCCAATCCGCCAGGTCTATCGCTGATCTTTACGTAGATCTTTATCAATCTACCGTCGGCGGCTAATCCTCTTTCAATCGCCCTGTGGAGGACGGTGCTGTCTATGTTACCGCCGGTCAGTATCAGAACCACGTTCTTGCCGATGAATTCGTCCAGTTGTCCCGAAAGGACGGCGGCGACAGATGTCGCCCCAGCACCCTCTACGATGAATTTCTCCATTTCCACTAGCCGAAGAATTGAAACCGCAATATCTTCTTCCTTTACCAAGACCTAGAAACGTAATAACCAATCTATTTATGTTTGTATGTTATGTTGTTATGTTTATAGTGCATAGTTTTCTGGAATATTGTATATATTACAGATATAACGATCTTGGTCTAAACGATATCGAAAGTTTCGCTAGCTCTGCAGCCATTCCGAAATGTTAATTCGCGTCCGCAAGAGCGGTTCGCGGGGCCCCTGTTCGCTCTTTGCGGTGTCCCGGGGCCTCGCGACGCACACTTAGTGAACCCCTAGATATTATCTAAATAGGAAACGAATCGTTACCATTCTATCCACGTAATGTTTGGCAGTTTCCACGGAATTACATCCCACCAGCGGAACGGCTAATCCGTCAGCCATAGACGCTCTACACTCGGTTAGCACGGGTTTCCCGGCTTTCAACGCGTTCGTAAAGCCCGGACAACAATTCGACTCCACTCCTATAACTTTCACGCACGGTTTGAGGGTCTTCACGGCCAATGCTATTCCGGTTATCAAACCACCACCACCTACCGGTACCACTACCGCGTCAACGTCGGGAACTTGCTCCAAAATATCGATACCGATCGTTCCCTGGCCGGCTAGAATGTCCGGATGGTCATACCTGGGGGTTTTTGCGAATACAAGGTGAGTCATTTTATTAGAGATTAAAAAACAAGCGATTTATTCTAGAAGAAAATTACTACGTCTTCAAGTTGATTTCGTTAAAAAAATTAATTAAAAAACACTTTAACTCATTCAAGCCTGCTCTATGGTTGGGGTGGGGGAGGGATTTTTTCGATTTTTTTTAGATCCGATTTAGCTTACCCGTTAATATAAAGGGAACCGTTTTCCTGAGCCAGTTTCATGGCAATATTCTTAGCTTCTACCATATTCGCACCTTGGACGATGACGTTCCCTTTCAGCTCCTTGCATTTCTGTATCTTCATTAGAGGAGCGACCACCGGCATTACTACCGTGATGGGTATCCCCAACTGCAAACCGTGGTAGCACATGGCGAGGGCGTGATTTCCGGCGGATGCCGACACGCAACCTTTCTTCCTCTGCTCCTCGCTCAATTGAAGCATGGCAAATCTGGCCCCACGTTCCTTAAAGCTGGTAATTACGAGGAAGTAAATCTACATTAACTACTCTGTTTGATTCTATACGTAGATATCTTGCGGATGTTTAAGGATAAGAACGGTTCAAACGTACCTGCCGGTGTATTGAGTAAATTCTAGCTTAAGGTAGATATTGATGCCGGTGATTTTCGTCAAATGAGCCAGCTAGAAAATAAACGGAAAACCGGGTTTAAATCGGAAAATTTACGAGCAATCGGTAATATAGATCCACGACTTTATTGAGTTGCTTTCAGCGTTACGTCTAAATTACGTTATGCAGACCCGTATCTTAGAAAGTCAAATTTGCAGCAGGTCCAATATACAGGGTGAGTAGAAGTTTCTCAAGATGGATTGTGCACTCGTTTCAACGTTGTTGAAACCTACGTTGCGTCTCATAAGTTCGCAGTTACCCAAAGTTATATTTCTTGAGAAGACATTTTTTTTAAATGCTCATTAAATGTTTAGGCAAAAGATAACGTCTTAAAGCTAAATAACAATCAGAGTTATAAGGTTTTTTTTTATGTGTCAGTATTTACAGAAAATTTCATTTTTCCAGAAGCATTTAGATCTCTAGGGAAGTATGGTGTCCTCCCAGAACTCTTATAACAGGCGTTGGACCTGCTCGCATTCTAGCTGTGCACGATGTACGAGGACAAGGACTAGCCAAAGTCACTTACATCTCTAAGACTGAAGTCTTAGATATTCTTTCGTTTAAAGGTCCAGGAAAAACATTGAAAAACGGTGCTGGCGCCGAGTGATTATCAACATGCCAAATACTGCAATTCATGAGATGGTCTGAAAAATCGAATGTTCGCTGAAATACAAAAAATTGTTTTTTCTTCTTCAGTATCGTTACGGCTGTGAGTGATATATGTGAGTGGCTACACCGTAAGGGTAAGCGCCGTTAGAGGATGCCCACAGGGCTGAATGTTCACGTCCTTGTTTTAGTATCTGGATGTGAAAAGCAGAGACTCAGCGTAAATCGGATTTAAGCGGAAGCGGATTAGGGGTATTCCCGTGTACATAAGTGAAGTTCCCGTATAAAGAAGGGGAGAAGTTCAGTGCTTAAGGGTGATCTGCAGTAGCGAGGTTCTTTACATTGAAAGAGTTTCCAACAACGCAACGAGCATTAACACCTCGATACTAATAATAGCTTTTTTTTAATTTAGTCGGTGGCAACGTACCCATTTCAAGAGCACCGGAATAAACTAAGCAGAATATAGAACTTAGCTGTAGGCTCAACATAACCGAAGCCATGGCAACAACCTCAATCAGGCAGTAGGAAGGCAGATCGACTAGCAAACACCCTTGCAGATAGGCCGCGCGCCCTCTTTTGGGATCGGTTACTAGTACATCAGTGGCATGAAAAACATTAGAAGAAAGGACCAGGACACGTGTATTCGAAAGGTTTCCTGGAAGGACCTCCAAAAGAAAAATTAGAGAAATTGCTGACCATAAGCAAATCCAATTAATTTGGAAGATAAACATAAGAGGACTCTTAGACACGCTCTTTAAATGCCACAGAACAGAGGTTCAAGAACTTGAATTTATAAAAAAAAAAAAAAATGTAACTATTCATACGTACTTCGCACGCGGTCTTCTTTATGTGATTTCTGATTAAAACGTACGCCAGAGCGACTCTCTCGAAAGGGACGCGTCGTGGTTTCGAGGGATCGCAGAACGGGTCAACAATTTGAGCATCGCCGCTAACTCCGCTCGACCTCGGCGCTGAACTTGGGATCTCGCAATCCTGAAAGAAATACGTCGGCTACGATTCACGCGATAGCCGCCGATACTTACGCAAAGCGACATGTTTCTTTCAAAGGTTTCTTCCTGCCCTTGCGTTTTAGAATTTCACTGTGAATTTTGAACGGGCTGCGTAGGGCCGAAGAAGATGCGGGCAGTCTTGACGTTGTGGTTGAATGACAAGTTGTGTTGTGTTATACGTATGTCAAAACGTAAAATGTCGAAATTCACGAGGTGTAATGTACGGAATGTTTTAAGCGTTTGATTCTTAATTTTTTTTAAATTTCGTTGTTTGCGATTCGAGCTTTGTGTTGCATTTTCATGCGTTGATATTCATAACCGCTCAATATTCCCAATCGAGAACTCAGTAACTTTGCTAAAAAAATTAAATGAAAAAAATAGGTACAACATTATAATTAAATCGTGAAATTTTGAATTATTACAAACTACGAAAGTTAAATAGCGACAACGAAATCAATGAGACACTTGGGCTTGAATTTGTGCAACTAATCCGTCGATTTTTGGATTAATTCCACCTGATACAATGACCTTGTACAATGTTTTGATTAATTAACTTTCACTTGAAACACATTGAAAAGAACTGTTCGCATTTATAAGTACTGCTAAACGCACAAATCAATCTTCTTGCGAATTTTCTAAGCTCCGGAAAACGGTCTTCTTCGAGGTATTTTTTGTAGAAATCGCGCAACTCCACGTCTTCAAATTTCGATTTTAGGAGCGAGTTTTCTTGAAGCTCGCTCAACTCCGTTCGCAAGTGTATTGGAGCGTTTTGTACATTGCTTTTTGTTGGAGTAGCAAATAAATTGAAACCGTCTTCCGTGTTTTTAAAATCGCTGAATCTGTTCGAAAATTGCTCCGACAGTAACTTGCGTTCTTCAGCATATCGAGCATAAAGCAATATTTTTATACGCAGATGGCGCGGTGAAATGGTAACCGTTACCGGACAACATCTGCGTCTTTCAAACGGCTGCACAAATCATTTTACTAACTGTCCTTGTCTTTGAAGTTTCAAATTTAAATCATTCAAATGGCCTGTAAGCTCGATCGGAAATGCTAAGTCACATATCCATTTCGGGTCACTCAATTCAGATGGTGGTTTATCTTTTATTTGCAGAAAATTTCGAAGCTCGTTTTTCCCTTCGCTTAACCATGTGATTTCGCAATAACACGTTATGTCCTCGTATTCGGCTGATATTTCACACAGAAACGCGTTAAACTGACGATGGTTAAGCTCACGGCATCGAATAAAATTGATTCTGAACATTCTGGAGTCGAATGGACTTAGAACGCAAGTTCCGTTGATGGATAATGCAATGAAGGACTATCAAATCATCTTTTTGCACATTTCACAAGATTCCGATGAAACCTTTACGTAAGCCGAGTACATAAGGTGCATCATCTCTGTATACGCACACGTCGATCTTGCTCATTTAGAGCGAGTACGAGTAAGATACTTTTTTTTAATTGGGTTTTTCAAAATGTCTCGCGGGCCGGATCAAATCTTACAGCGAGCCGATTGTTGCCCGCATATGGTTTAATTGATTGTTCTCGCCCTTCATTTTCAGTTGCTATTATTACATTGTAACTTTACCTTTATTGTTTTCGGCATCTGCGCTAGGAATTTATATTTGAGTTTCTCCTTGGACATAAGAGATTCACGCGACATCCTCTATATATGTGTAAATTTACTTTGCCGTCTTTTTTTCGCTGTTTCTCTTTTCCGTTCATTTGCTATACATTAGTTCAAGGAACTCTTCAATTCACATGGTACGAAACATAGAGTTTTATTGTATCGATGCTTCCTTGATTCATTTCCCATTTGGCGGCCCTCGTGTTTGTGATTAAATGCGATGTTTGCAGTAGACCAATTCATATTAATTGCGCCGAGTTGTCCGACGCTGCAGCAAAATGATTTATTTTGAGATCCAGTACTAAGCGTAGAATTAAGCACATATTTAAACTTCCTAAATTGTTTTCATTGTTAATTGAAATCCCTATTCCCGTTCATTGTAATAATCAATCTGGAGAAGGCACCAGTTATTTTTGATAACCCAGGTTGTCAGGAATGTTTATATTGTTTCTGAGCAGACATGTAGAGATATTTTTTTGTCCCTCTAAGTTAAATAGTTAAAAATAAATAACCGATATCTTAAACATATGTCGCGCAAAATAATTTGGAAATCGCGTATGTAATATTTCTGAATTCTCGGCTGTAAATCTGCTACGTATATTAAAATATCTCTTACTTTGACCTTTCGCCGTGGATAAATAATAAAAGAGATATACTGTAATATCCTCTTAGTTGTGTGGAATCGATAAGTAGTGTCAAGTTCTTTTAAAGTTACGATGAAAAACACGAACATCTTCTATTGTTTACTGCTCCACGTTCTGAATTTAACAACAGGTACGTATAACAAAAATTTATATATTGTAAAGTGTTTACGTGATTTATTTAAAGTGATTTTCTAAATGTTAATAATGATAGAAATTTATTAAAATTAGGGGTCGCGAATCCGGGAATATCCTTGGACTCTCTTTCGGCTCTACCTCTTGCCTTTTCTTCTATTTGTCTTATTATGAAAGTTGCATCATTTAGTCCACTATTTTGTCGAATTCTGAATTGTGCTTCTTCTAATGTCTGATCTAAGATTGTTCCTAATCTTCTTTTTATTATCCTATCGTATATTTCCGTTGCCATCTAGCGTTCTAGTCTTATAATTTTGTACAAAGGTGGAAAAATGCAGATGGTCCTCCTCTTCTGATGCATTGGCCATATCTAGAAGTGCTCCCATCATATCAACTATTGCCGGCCGAAAGCTCTTCCTAATCTGAGTTTTACAATTGCTTTTTTTATTTCATCTTTACTTACTTCCTCCTTCCGCGTATTTTCTGTTTCGTGTTCAGGTCTGGATTTCTAGTATGTTCTGTCTTTTCTACCCAATAGTTCTTTAAAACATTCACTATGCCTTTCTATGATTCTTCCTCCATAACATTTCCTTCTTTATTCTTGACATTATTATTTCGGCTTTCTTTTGTCTCGTGTTCTTCATCGTTCCGTACGCGTAAAGCCTAATTACTTGTATAGACATTTTTCATTCCTTCACCAAATTTTGGCCTTCTTCCTTTATTATTCGTCCGACATAGATCCTTTGCTTTTTCAATTCATCGCACCCTTTGTTGGCGGATGTTTCTTCCATTTCTTTCTACCTGTAGCAGCTCCTTTTATTTTGCCTGTTCACCATCTTTTCTTTGTTTTTTAATTCCTGCTATGTTTCCTCGCAGGTTTTTCGAAATTTTTATTTTATTTCGCTTTGTCGTATGAGTAGTATTGGACACTATTGGTAATTTTTTGCTATCGATTGCTCTATCGCTAGCGCTATGGATAGTGCCCATTACTACTAAAGAGTTATGAGATGAAGCAATGTCGATGGTCTTTCGGCAAAATATCCGTAGTTTATTCTTTTCTAAACATTATTGTTACATAAAAAAGGGATCCTTCAACAGCGATATTCTCGGTGTTGGAGACCAAGAAGATTGCAGAAAAAATAGGAATACCTGAGATTATTTCTTTTTACCATATTTTAGCATTCTAAAAATGGTAAATAATAAATAAATATCGAGAACTTCAGATTGCTCTAACATGGATGAGACTTACTTTACATAAATGTTGGTCAATGTAATCTGTTTGCATTTAATTTGTTTCCTTTGATTTCAACTTTTTGCAAATTATTTGCCAGTGTTTATTATCTGATTTCTCGCGTAAAAGAACAATTACCTAATTTACTCATACATTACAGTACATTTTTAGCTTTGCAATGCAAGCTTTTCATGTGTAAAACGTTAATGGAACCTTACACGAGCGGATTAATGTCGTTATCTGTTTCTTTCCAATTTAGGAACTCATGATTATTATTGGAAAGACTATAGGAACGATTTACCAGGCGATGCTGTCAGCTTCCATGATATATTCGTAGCTCAAGTACCTTACAACGGTTTGTTACCTGCTAGCTTCTATCCGGAAACGCAGACCGCAGTGACCGAATGTAAGGGTAAAAAACTCGTTATTACCAAGGGAATAAAGGTATAGTATATTGTTTACTTAGGAGGAAAAGCCTAACATTTCCAGACGACGCTAAAATTGCTCGCCTAAGCGCAGGCTGACGCAAAGTATAGCCATTTGTAATAACCGCTTTCCATCATAGTTTCATAGACCCCAAACGGTCTCTAGTTTTCGTGTAACGTAACCATTTATTTATTTATTTTTTTAGGTACTATGTGATGCAGATATCAATAATTTTGCTTGGGAGTACGTAAGCGCGAATACACTAACCGGCGACGTTCTGGACAGTTTAGTTGTCGGAGGCGTAGAGGATAATTCCATCCTCTACATAGGCAAAGTATTTCACGAAGGGCAATGGAAGATCGGTAAAGTTTTCCCACCGACCAGTGAATGGAAGGGATTTCGTGGATGGTTCAATAACGACAGTAAATTGTACGCAACTAATGATTTTCAAATATTGAAGTATCAGCCACATCCGATTTCAAATTAGAGTATAGTTCGGAAGAGAGTACGAGGAGAGCTTATTGAACAATGAAAGAAAATATTAACGTTCAATCGAGTCACAAAATTGATTTATCGATTAATTCTATTTGTCCTGTTTGCTAATCTCATAAATAAACTATTTACAAGTTTCTTTTTTTTTATTAGACACCAGTTTAAAAAAAAAACTTGATCTTTGTTAATGTTGATCTTTTGTTGTCATTAAATAGGAAAATCGGGAAAACGCTAGTCGCGCTTCACTTACTAAAAAATAATCCGGATAATCACAATGTTTTAAGTCAGTTGCGTTCTATTATATCTGATCGATCTGCAATGTAAATACCTAGAAATTTTTATTTTATTACCAACACAATAAACAAAAAAATCGAAGTATCTGTTATATTTTTATTAATTCTGACAATAAATAGTTTTCTTTTACAAAATAAATATCTTAAAGTGATAATTTGTAACTGTAAAGACTATTACACTATGTAATTAGGAAAAATAAAAGATATAAATCGCTATTTGACATTTAAATTTGAATCCGTCGCCAACTTCAGCGCATTAAAATACACTAACGCGAATAAATAGCAATACTTGGATACGTCAACAATAAATACCTCTTTTAAAACATTAAACAGAGCTTATAAAGATTCGTTAAAAAGTATTACAATAAGCGAAACCATATATAAGCACATTCTTGTATTTCACATTTACTTAAGGTTAATGTATTCGTAGACGCGCTCATCAGCTGTTTGCCAGTGTCGCCATATTGAATCTGATATTTAATTTTTGATTGCTTTCTTATTTATAATTGCGGAATTCGTTCAAAATAATTGCTAAACATTTCTTATGAAACAATAAAGCAACGTTTAATAGAAACATTGCTTCTGAACTTCCAGCTTTCCAGACTTGGCTGCGCTTTCTCGCTAGCCATCGTTAGCGTGTTCTTGAAAACTGCGATGCCGTGAGTGATGAACATGATGAAAGATCGTATTAAGATTTATGACCGATGGAAGAAAGATGGGATGCGCATATAATGATGGACAATGGTTGGAGTATCCAATAAGATTACCAAATTTATTCAATAAAATCTTACTTTTCTTACGCTCTTTTTTTGATAAAAGTGAAAAAACCGCGCAAATGTCTTGGAAAGATTCCTAACTTACCGACCGTGTCAGGTTCGCAAAACCGTGTGTATGACGAATTATTAGAAAAATTAATTTATAACGGACATTATGTGATGTATTGCAACATGCTATACATATGTAAAAACAACGCTATCGTTTCGTCTAAAAAAGTACAAGATGGCAGCATCCACCAATAGTACCTTCAGCATACAAGAGTTTAATCCGAAATTAAACTTATCAATTGTCAAATGTTAAATGTTAAATGATAATTATCTTTCACATAATTTCTCTTGATGTAATACTTTTCAAATATCCCACATATAATACTTCTAATAAATATCACAGAATAAATAAAGAAAGACCGGAAAATTTAAGCTGAGTACGCAGGAGTCATCTTGTTGCTGGCTTCCATAAGCAGCGAAGCGAACAGCTCAAAAATCTGCAAAGCGACGTCTTGATTGATCTTCTGACTTTGCAATGAGGTTATTAGAACTTTTGTACCAGACACGAGGACCTCGTCACCGACAATGGCTCTTATATAACCTACATGATTGAAATGTTACAAATTAAACAAAGAGGAAGTCGATACGACAATTTTCCTTACTGGGAAAAACGTCCAAAACCATGCGAGTGAACTCATCCGCGCAAGTTGATAGTTGCTCTTTCTTCTGTTCGCTCGGAAGCTTTCCGATCAAGGCGCTTATGCTTCGGGTAATCTTGGCACTCTTTTCGCAGATGTATTCCTCAGACAGTTCGCCGAAAAGGATCAGGAGAATCTTCACGACGGATTCTTGGGTTAAGAACGTGTCGGTACCGGACACTAATTCGCAAAAAATGTCCGCCAGTGTTTTGGTGAACGGTATGTGCACCTCGAGGTCATCCAGTTCGTCTGAAATTTGGAAAATCGGTAACCCTTTCGGTTCACCGGGACTTTAATGCATTTATATATGTGCCAGACCCGAGAAATTGTGACTGAAAGAGTTAAATTTCAAATTAAAAAAATTTCTAAATATAAATTTTGCCCTTTTAAAATCATCCGATTGATGTGACATCACTCGCCAGTAAGCAACTTCGCAAGTATTACCTTCCTGCATGATATAATCGTTTAAATCGAAGTTATTGAATGGAAAATTGATATTCAACGCTATTTTTTGCGTTATACGGCCGTACATGCGTCTTTAGAAAAATGTAAAGGTTTTATTAAGAAAATGAAAGTTTAGGTCGCTTCCGGTAACATCAGAAATGTAATTCAACTGCTGATGACGAAAAAATTTACCTATTTTTTTCTAAAAACGCTTAAAAAGCTTAAGTTCAAAAAGTTATGTTTAAAAGTTTTGCGCATCCGCCTAAACCCCCGAAAATTCAGTTTTTTGTACATACTTGTGTTATTGTTATTGGTCTTGGTGCTGTGCGATTACCCACACATAAATAATTGTAAACATTCACATATAAAAAACAGAATGGCTAACAACCTGTACGGACATCAAGAACTAACACAAGACACGCCTCACACCCAGAGCTGACTGAGTGACCGAAATGAACACACACAGGTACGCGACCCACAAAGGGCAGATCACAAGAAGAGCATAGCTAAACACGTCAATTGCACGTATGTTTGTATATAATAGAGTTCCACATCTTCTCTTTTTAAGGCTAATAAGGAATTAATATTAATTGGAAGCTGAATATTAATGCAAAGCAAATCTTTAACAAACAGGTTAATTTTTATATATCCTTCAATGCCTTCTAAGCGCCCTCGTTACTACACGTTGCTTTAGACCTCCACATTAACGTTTGAACGTTTGAAATGTAAGAATTATTGAAAGATAACAGGAAATACAATAAAAAAAAACGGCTTTCCTAGAGACAACATAAAAATAATCCAATCGTTTACCGTCATACACAGTGGTTGGTGTATTCCAACCAACATCGACCTGACTCAACACATCCAACGACTCCACCGCTTCGTAAGCATTGTCCACCGTACAAAAAGCTCTGCGTTCGTTCAACAATCTCTGTGCACGGCTTGAAAAATCATCAGCCTACAACACCACGAATCTACACTTAAGCCAGACTCTCCAGACCAGCGGAACGTATACATACCCCGACACCGGAAGCTACGTACATCCAATTCCCGCTATCCCAATTCCTATCAAACATAGGATCATCTCTACCATGCTCGTGCTGATCGGAAATATTGCCCGGCAACGCTGTCTTAATCGTGTTTAAAGTATTGTGAAACACACCCGTAGCTGTTCTAGCGCAAAACTTATATAAACTCGGCAGAGCGCCATCTACTTCCGCATCGTCGGAACTGGCGTGGGCTGCGTATCTTCCTGCGTACTCCAAGGGCGACACAAATGTCTTGTTTGGGTCGTCCGTAGGTCTGTAATAAGTACTTGTTTTACTACTGAATTAATAAGAATTACTTTGAATCAAGTGGTCTATGACGGCATTATTTTAATGTCGTCATAGACACGGCTGACGTGGTGCTCTTGGACATCTCTCTGACTTTCAATACGGTTTGGTACCGCAGCTTGAGTTAATAGTTAGTTAAGTTAGTATTCCTCGATAAGATGCAGCTAAAATTAACTTAAAAACTGTTTGTATTGTTAGCGCCATCTATAAAGAGAATGCTTAAATGCATCCACTACATTCCTCAAACGTTTTCTCGTTGTAGCGATTAAAAAATAAAAAATTAAAAGGAATTTTACTTACAAAGGACTGACAGCAGGCGTATTCACATTCGACTCCGACGTCTTCTGCTGAAGCAAAGACCTCAATTTTGCCGTGGTCGTAGCTAGATCGGTAGCATCCTCGTATTCAGGATCGGGACTCGTAGCGTCCTCCGTTTGTATAGTTGGCACTATCGGCGGAGCGCCACCTACCGGCGACTTTTCGAGCAAAATTTCACCGTCGAAGTTAGGCGAATCTTTGGATAAGGGATTAATCCAGACGGTCTCGTCATGCGGTGCAACTTTGGCATCTTCCGAAGTGACATGCGGTGCTTTCGTCAACTTACCGGCTTTGTGCGACTTTTGCTGCGATTGCGAAAGTGGTATGTCGATTTGCTTCGAGACTCTTATCGAGTCTAATTTGGTTTTATCCGCGAGATTATCCTGTAGGCCGGTCAGACGTAAACCTTTTCGGATGCCCGCCATTCCGAAGTCGAAAATACCTTCCATCACACCTGCGGCTTCGTCCTAATCTCACGGATACTCAATTGCTTTCTTTTTCTACGTGTATGTTGTTTTTATGCTGCTACTTACCTGTAAATCCCCGATTTTATGCATAGCTGTAGATGTCGCGTGCGACATGGGTTTAACCACGTTATTAACGGTACTTTGTTGTAACTCTTTCATATTATGCAAGGTGCTCGCTGTTACGTTTCCTGCAAATACGAAAAATAAACTTTATTGAAATCTATCCATCAATAAAGTTCAAGCAAGCTTTCTACATTTACGTGAGTGACAGCTAAAGAAAAAGTGACAACCAATCAGATTGTCTTATGGCAGCTAAAACAAAAATGAGAACCAATCAAATTGTAGTAATAAAGCGCGTACATTTAAAATAAATAAATTTAAAATCTTAAACCAGTACACTTTTTGTTTGATTGTTACATGATTCTTTGCGAAAGTAATAAATAACAATTGAATTATTCAGAAAATAAACTGTAACATTAATAAAACAAAGGTTCTGTACTTTACCGATTGGTTTAATCGTATTGCTAATAAAGCTTGGAATGTTTGGAGAGGGAATGTTCATTTCACGAGATTCTAAAACATCCTCGATGTTTTCAGCTATATTCCAAATGGGGTGGTGCTTCTCGTCTACTTCTAAAGAATCTAAACGTAAGAATAAAAAGATCTGAAATTGTAAGAGAAAGTATCTTCAAATTATACCAGAGTTGTCCTTCCATAGCTTCTTATCAATTAAATCTTGAATTTGTAAATCCGGATCGTTAAACTCCTCCAGAACCAAGAGATCTTGACCGAGAGATATTGATTCTAAGTCGCTTGAATTTCGCCAAGTCTTGCTTGATTTTGATTTATGAATTTTAACAGGTTCGCTAACTGCATGAAATGATTCAACGTCTTTAAGTTCCTACAATATGCAAAAAGATGTACGAATTGAGAATGTTTGAAACTTAATTTATTTCACAGGTACCTCCTGTGACTTTGTATCAACTTCATCCCTACTATAATCTTCTTGGCTCTCATCAATCACGTCTTCTATTGCAATCGCCTTCTTAATGTTAACAGATTCTTTCTTAACATCGGTTACATTCTTCGTCATATCAGTCTTTTTCGGAGTTACATTAGGAGTGTTACTATCCAATTTCTTTACTTCGGTTAAAGATGCATCCTTTACATCCTTACCGACTTCTTCAGATTCGCATTTACTTTTCACCCAATCGATATTGCTCAAGAAAACGGCATCGTATATATCTAAATTTAACTTGGTTTTATTTTCCTTTGAGAAAGACAATTGCGCAAGCTTATAATTAATTGTTTGCGGTGTAGAAATATACATCAAAGCATAAGTAGTTAATTTTCTCGCCAAGATCGATATGAGACATTTACAAGGAACCGAATTATATAGTTCCCAGCTGAGGAATTGCCGAAACACCTTAGTTGTAATTTGACACATAAAATGTTCGAAGGCTTTCTCGCTCTTGCTTGCAATATGCATATATCTAAAGAGGATATTAAAAGCAACAAAGTTTACAATAATTTCATTACAAACCTGTATAATTCTTCAATTGATTTCGAACTGTTTTGTTGTCTTTTCATCGTTTTCCGAAACTCTCTGACATGTTTCAAAAATATTATCAAAATCCCATGCACCAACTTCTTGTTATCAATCTGCACAACGATCTGTAAAAATCTCCTCATAATACTATCCAATACATTCTCCGTTTCTTTCAGGAACGTTTCATCGTTGCTAATTTTCGGGTACCATTTCATTATAAACAGGCGTTCTACATCTTTCGTAAAATCTGCAATACGGTCATCGATGTTCCGTTGCTCCTTTATTAATTGCTCTACAAATACCAAATAAAAAGCTATACGGATTCTCCTAATGAGATAACTCACCGATGTTGGTCAGTTCTTGTCTATTAGATTCGGCATCCTCGTCTTTCTGAGAAAAGCTCCGGAGAAGCAAATAAGCTTTTTTAGAACATTTTAAATATATATTTCGATCGAAATCATACGTAAAAGGTTTATTCTGCTTCAGTACATTTTGTATGCCTATCCATGTTAGCCAAACCGTGGCGAAAAATAGCGTTAAGATATACAGCACCAGCCATATCCCTCCAAATGGTAGTATTGAGTAATAATGATCAATCGTCAGTATACTGACGATAGGTAGCAAAGAAATTGCCAAGGATTTCCCAATAGATTCCGTAGATAACATATTCGACGTGTAACAGTCATTTATGACTTAATTTATGCATCGTAAAGCATTTCCTTTTTATACTTCTTCCTTCATTGTAGATAACCTTATCTTATATTAATCAAATTGACAGCAATCAGCTGTTGTTTGTTGTCACAGTAACACCCTCCAAGATGGCAACCGCTAAAAATTAAATTAATGTTTCCTTTCGGAACCACCAATGTACCGGCAATAAAGGAAAATTTGAAAATCTTTGAGATATCCCAAGAATATTTCAATACGAAAACTTACAAATCCAAACAGTGCACCTTTTGTATCACATTTCGATAATTTTATAGGTATTTCGCATCGTGTGTTATCAAAATTACAATAATCATGGCCGTAGTCAGAATTTCGTGAAGGGGGTAAAGATAGAGGGCAATCGGGGTTGATCAAAATCAATTCCCAGAGATCTAAGGAGCGAGCCGCGTGAGGGGGTGGGCATCGCCCTGCCTGCCATCCTCTGGTTACGCCCATGGCAATAATTACAATGTAATTGAATGCAATTCAGCAGAAGAGTGAAATCCGAATGAATATCTTCGAATTGAAATCAATAGTTACGCAACGTGTAAAACAAAAAAGTTCTCATTTGCTACAAATGCTGCAATATTGCAATTAAAGAGAAAACGCCTAAAAAATTATACAAATTCTTATATTCCCATTGCGACCACCTATTAATCAAATCATTTTTATTCCATTTGTTGGAATTTATTATGAACTTCGCATGGCAATCATCTAATTTTTGCGGACCCAATTTTTCGTGCAAAATTGAAAGCACTATACCTTGCGGTATGCTCGTGGCCTCAACTATTTCATGCACTTCGAATCACGGATCATTCCGCTGGACGTCTAGAACAATATTTATCATTTAAGTATGTACAGCCGCTTAAGCTCATTTACCTAATTATAGAAAGTTGCTAACACAGGACACAGACAACAACTTCGTCCAACTCGTAATCAACTCTGATCTCTTTCGGTTTGTTAATCCTTTTAAATGTAAGTGTTTAATCACTGTTCGAAACTCTTTTTTCAATTTTTACACGTATTCTTTGCTTAAATGGACAATAAAAATTCCACATTAGGTATTTCAAGTAGATATATTGCTTTTTGTAGTTTGGGTTGCATAAACTACGGAAGAATTACCGAGTCTCCACTCATATTTAATTTTAACAAATAAAAAAAAAGGATTATTTTTGTATTGTCGAGGATACTCTCTTTTTGTAATTCTTATTTCTCGGGAAGGAAGTCGTCTAGTTTCGTTGGTCGTTTAAGTGCGTCATTATATATCGTATATTATATAAAGCGAAAATGTAGTGCTTCTTTATTTATATTTAGCCCTTTTTTAGAGTCCGAGGAAAAGGCGCGTTATAACCAATCAAATTTGACAGAGGTAACGTTAAAGGGGGTCTATTGCATGTAATTTGAATAAATAATGTAATTTTCTCGCATTTTATGAATAACATTTAATTATTTGGAAAAACGCCTTACGCGTAAATATTATACAACAATTTCCTTAGAAAAGCTTGTATTTGTTAAGAGAATTCTGCCCGAAGTAAATTTAAACTGGTTGCACGAAAACCATTTAATTCAAGGTCAATATATCGGCGCTCGAAGCACCTCCACCATACGTCTACACAATTAAAGCCAAATTACCGGTTTTGCCCATGTACGACGGGAATTTCTTACTTAATACGCGCATCAGCAAAGCTACGAACACACGCGAGTATCAAATTTATTATTTCATTCCAGTTACATCTGTATATAAGTAGTCATTCGCGAATACAGTAGGATGCAAAACATTATTACTCTATTGTGTTGTGTATTCAATGCTATCGTATTGGTAACAGGTATTTAATTGTTTCTGTGCTTTTCTTTTCGATGTAATTGTACTTGTAATGTCCTCCGAGTAGGAAGTATCACCCATCATTATTACTGGAGGGATTATTGGGGAGAGATACCGCACGACGGGATTAGTTACGCTGGAATCTACATCGCGCAAATTCCCAACCATGGCATATTACCAGCTAGTTTATATCCCGATACCAAAACAGCGGTTACGGAAGTTTTCGGCCGCAAAGTGACTGAAACGAAAGGCATAAAGGTAAATTGAAATTTCTTAATGTAAATTTTTGGAAGGCTTTGTATAGTCCATAGTTATTTCGATACTATCTTACAGTAAGATTATGAAATTAACTAGTAACAGGAAAATAATAAAAAAAAACAATGTTTGACATTTTTTAAAATGGAACATTTTATGTATCTCAAAATCTAAAAGATAAGTAAAAATTTGAATTTTTAAACAAAAACCTGTTGCTCTTGGAAGTATATCTTGTTTTTGTGAAAAATCCATTGATTCGTTTAATCATTAGAGCGTATTCTAAATTTAATGCTTATCTTTCCTATGCAGGATATCCTAGCTGAGCAAAAATTACTTATCTATTATAAAAATAGTCATCTCTTTTGTATATTAATGCAAATAAAGAAAAAGAGATTTAAAAGTGTGTGACATTTACTTTTGAACTGAACGACTTCAGAACAGTACATGTCTGAACTTGTCAACAATCTTCCGTGACTTGAAAAACTGAAAAAGCAAAATTAAATATAAATAATGATAGCAAAGACTGTGGCGTAGTATGGTGAACAACACATAAGTATCGGTAACCTCTGCACCACACAATTTATTATATAGTAATTAATATATAATAATTAGTCCGGGATGGCCGTTTGAAGGACACGAATGATCCTCATCATCAACCGGTGACCGCATCGATTCGATTACCGGTTGTTGATGGTCACCAAACTGACAGCAACTTAAGGCGAAATTAGTAGCACTATCAGTTAATACTAAGAAAACAGCGAAAAAGCCGTCCAAGATAATTTTTAACACTTTCCATGCGACATTAACATAACTTGCGATAAGTTGCGTCGCGTTTACGCTGCTTATGTACGAACCAGATTAATCGAGCGGTATTTCACATTACTCTTGCTTGTATCGTTTTGCAGATATTATGCGATCCGAACAGCGAGAACTTCTACTGGGAATATACTACTACAGATAACTTAACCGAAGATAAATTGGAGAATCTGGTGGTAGGAGGCATAGAATCCGACAGCCTTCTCTACATTGGCAAAGTATTCAACGAAGGAGTATGGAAGATTTGCAAGGTGTTTCCTCCGAGTAGTCCATACAGGGGCCTTAGAGGATGGTTCAATAGCAACGACACGCAATACCCTACGGACGATTTTCAAATATTAAAGTATAAACGGCATCCGATTACTCCAAGATGTTGAAGGGAAAGAAACATAACGATTTTATTTGTGATAATAAATAAAATATAAAATAAAATATTCTGCCGGTTCTTTTGTTTTCTTTTTACCACTAAAACGTAATTATCCGCTTCTTAATCCGGCAAATTTTACTAAACCAATAGAAACGTACAATCGAGCATTGTAATTGTCGTTATCTATCTGTAAAAACCAAGATTTGGAAGCTTATGTAAACACTTTTAACCAGCGCAGTATAAAAATGAAATATTTATGTTAAAGATGAATTAGGTAATTCGCAAATCAGTCGAAGATACCTAAATAATGGTTAAATTCAAGTTAAACGCTTACGAAAGCCATCATATTTGATCTTTCATTCATTTCATGTAAGTTTATTAAAAACTAGTGATTTTACAATTACAATTATAGATAAAAAAAAAGACTGTGGTTTGCTAATTTTCCAATCTGAGTATGTTGCGGTAAAGGCTTGGTACAAGCACGGCTACCGGATATTTCGCGAAATAACCACAATTGAACGTGGTAGATTAATAGAATGAAGCATACAGCAAATAAAATGGCGCTTAAAAAAACATTGGCACCTTTTCGATAAAGTAATTTTTACACGTACAACTTGTTATTGTTACATGTTCCCTTTTAACTTTATTTCAATAACTTCAATTGTTATACGAACATGGCCCAATCGGCGGAATCTAATTTTATTAGTACAAATTCTGCTTCTCGCGTGTGCATACATTCTATTTTAATTAATCCGGGTTACTATGTAAGTTGCTCAATATCTGCCTTCATTGCCAATTGTCATTAACATAAATTTAACCACATTTATTTTAATTATTAAGCGCCTCAAAGGCGGTCTTTAATACTAAGAAAGATACTATTTCTGGATTTCCTCGCGATTCTTTGATAAGGTTTTGGAGAATCAACAACGTGAATAACGTTACGATCAGTAATTCTTTATTTAGAATTAGCGCTTTTCCCTACATCACGCTGCATCTCTACTTCTTTATATTTCTTTGTACCAACTATATAATATGAAAAAACTAAAATGACATGAAAGCACAAATGGCGGTATATTCAAACTTTTGATTGTATTTCAACACTCTTAAATCAAAATTTGAAACTATTAAATTTAACCCTCAATTTAACGCGTTTAACGCTCAGAAACAACAAAAAGCTATAAATAGACATCTGTAGAAAGGAAATAATCACTAACGGGTATATTATGAAGGATTCTGACTACTGCGAATAACACAAAATGGCCGCGATTAGCTTCTTAAATAGGTACAATAAAAAAACCTAAATTGATCTATACATATACATATACAATATAGCTACTTTAAGGTGTTTCAAGGCGTCATGCGTATTTAATTACTTGGAAACATGTGAATTAGTAACTACTTTATGCGTAAGCCTCGTATTATGTTAGTATATAGAAAATAGCCCAACAAAATTCATGTTGGTTGCCCGAAAATCATTCAACCAAGGTCAATATCAAGACTTGGAAAACTTCTATACAAAGGAATGAATATAATTAAAGTACTGGTTTCGTCCGATAGTACGGGTTCGTATACTACGATGTGTTTGACGGAGTTTCATAGTTAAGGCGCACATCAAAAAAATCAAAGCTCTAGTATTATTTCATCGGTGTATAAGTAACAGTACATTGTCCCGTGTCCCAAGTACATTAGGATGCAAAACATTAATATCTTGTGTTACATTTTTAATATTATTCCGTTGGTAATAGGTAATTAACTATATATATATATAGACGTTTTTTTCTTTTCAATATGGTTGTACTTACATTTCCTTCCGGTTAGGAAGGGTCACCCACCACTATTATTGGAGGGACTTTTGGGGAGAAATACCACTCGATGGGATTAGTTATGCTGGCATTTACGTCGCACAAATCGCCAATAATGGGATACTACCAGCCAGTTTATATCCCGATACTAAGGAAGGAGTTACAGAAGTTTACGGCCAAAAGACGGTTGGAGCAAAAGGCTTGAAGGTACATTCGAAATTTGTACTATCAATAGATTGTATGTAAAGAATTATAGCTGTTTAAACGAAGTAAATTTTTTGAGCGCTTTGTATATATGCCCCATAGTCATCTCGATCCATCTTAAACAACATCAAAAACGAAAGATCTACGGGTCAATTCATTTATAAAAATAACACTTTCTCAAATAGAATATCTTGTATGCTTCTGGATATTTTCAAATTAAATTGATTTTTGAAGAAACAAAGCAATAAACAATAAATTAAAAAAAAAATAGCTTTGGTGTCGTTGTGTTGATAACGTTCTTGCTGTTGTCGATGACGTTATCCGCGTATTTTTAGAACTCTTTAATATTCAGCATCCTTCTACGAAATTTGCTTTTAAACTTGAAAACGGTTTCAAAGAAATACATTTTTTTTAGATTTACCTGAACTTCGTTCTAGCAGGAATCATAAACTAGTCAGGGCCAATGAAATCTCGTCATTTTGTGCAGGATGCTGTGAATACAGGCGGGCTCCCTTCAACGATTTGTTTTAGAGCATCTTTGATTCCAAAATTATTTTAAAAAGAACAAAATTGCGTTGGTAAAATAAACGAATATGTTCAGGATGATCGCTGATTAATTTGATGGAAACATTCAGATAATAGATTCGAAAGCACGCATGCACGGGAAACAAGCAATTCATTTTTGATACCTAAAGTTCGCTAAACCTAAAGTTCGTTAAAGTTCGATACCTAAGTTTGTTGCGTCGCGGCTCATTCGAAAGAATTCGATTTTTCTCGCAGAGTTATTTAAAAGTTTCCATTTCGTTACTGTGCTGATTAATAGCATGCGTGATTTGTGAGTTATTTATTTTCATTATGTCCCTCGTGACTTCTTTGTGTCTGCTTAAATATTTTTAATTCGGATACGTTTTTGAAGATTCATTCAACTAGTACGGACGGGATTGCTATATTGATGATGAGAGGATATGATGACAGTATTAATATTTTCGGGCAATGTTACAAATGCCTTTAGTCCTTGCGACTTTGGTAATAAAATGGTCTTATATGTGTTTTTTCAGCTTTTTCTAGATTAAATAGGTGATATTTTGGGGTTGCATGACCTGTCGGAAAGCCCGCCAGTAATCTAAGGTCACTTTTTCTGAACGATAGCGCCATCTTGCTCTCTTAGTCGAGCCTAATATGAATAAGATGAATGCTTTGCCCTGTTTTTGCTCTGGAACATTTTCCCAGTACGAGACCTTTTGATCGTCCTCCCGTGCTTTAACGACTTTCTTTATGTGGCTCTCTCGTAAACCACAGAAGCGGTTAGAACCGATGAATGGCGTATTAGCGGCTTTCCTAGCCGATCTGTTTGCCTTCTCATTGCCATCATTCGTTTTGTGCCGATTCGTGTAGTAAAGATTTTATCTTGTGACACGTCCTTCGCGAGATAATCGCTGCTCGGACTCTTATTTAGCAGCCGCCGCATCAATTTTGCGATTTTTGAAAGCACAGCGATGGCTTATTTTTGTGCTGTAGAAATTTCGTTCTCTGCTCGCATCGTCTTCGAGATATTTGAAAATGAGCGAAGCCTTATTCGATAGCAACCGTGCTTACTTTGCGGTTTCTAAAGATCTGGTAATTACTTCGCTTTGTGCTGATTTATGCCGTAACATTTTTGGTTCTGTTCTCGCGGCATCTTTAAGATGCTTTAGTTTCAGTCTTGAGTGTTGATCATACGCAAGTATTTAGAGGTATTGACTCCGATCAATTCTTATTCTCAAATATCTCGGGCTAACTTTTCACGGCACAAATCGATACAAAACGACTCATCATCGAATGAAAAACGGAAGAATTGACTCGGCTGTTATTGGAGAAGAGTTCACGCTAATCCTCATTCTCAGATAAGTTGAAGACGCTGCGAGCATAAAACGAAATTAGGTGCATAACGGGCACAAAATGTTGCCATTAATAAATTTTCAATAAATGGAAGAATCGGCGCGTATATCTTGTTTCTCGGTTATCTCGAGAAGGAGGTGAGGACAGTATAAAGTCAGTAAAGACAGTATAAAGATACGAAGCGATAGCTCTAAGAAGTATTGCCTTGCAGATATTATGCGATCCGAACAGTGAAAACTTCTACTGGGAATACACCACCACAAATAAATTAACCGAAGACAAATTGGAGAATCTCGTGGTTGGGGGTGTAGAAGTTGACGATCTCCTTTACATCGGGAAAGTATTCAACGAAGGAGTATGGAAGATTTGTAAAGTGTTTCCTGCGAGTAGTGAATATAGAGGTCTTAGAGGATGGTACAATAGCAACAATACGTTTTTTGTAGCAGATGATTTCCAAGTATTGAAGTATAAAGCGCATCCGGTTACCCCAAGATGTTGAGGACGAAGAAGGATAGCGATTCTTTGTATTATAGAAATAAATAAAAATATTCTAGCGATATTCTTTTTTCTTTTTACTCATTAAAATGAACTAACCACAAGACAAAACACCCACAAGAACCAAGCAATGATTTAGGATTTTTATGTAAAAATTTTGAACCAGCCCAGTGGAATTCTTCCACATTCTTCAACCATTCAACCATATGTTCTACAATTTAATTAATTCCAATTTTGACAAAACTTTCGATCTTGCCAGAGAATGTATCGCTAAGTACGAAACCGGTTGCCATTTATTGACTATTTGTGACTACTGATTATGGTTGACGATTTAATATCTTGCTTGATCTTCAAACCCAGTTGCGAACTACTTTTTCGTCAGAGGCCGCCAACATCTGCAAGCGCCTAGTGTTTGCCAGATACCATGTTTGTGCAATCAGCACTATTGAGACCGTAACTGAGTCTGGATTAGCTGAACACGGACTGAAAACCGGTCGCCAGATCCAATTTAGACTCTACTTGCATCTTGCTTTTCTCTCCATTGATTCGTAACGTAAGTCCATTATAAAACCTTCCGCAACGAAAGCTATGTGCAATAACAGCCCTGAAGGTCCTATAAGAGTGTATACTGTAACTGACGACCGCAAATATTGTAGTGTATGTGCAGAATGTACAATATATGAGAAAATAATGAATAATCGATGGTGACTCTGTGAGGTGTTGATCATGAAAGGCAGAGATAGAAAGGATATGATTAGCTGAAACTGAAAAAGTAACATTCAGGGACAAAATATGGGATTATACAATTCACTGCAGCTTGTCATGCTAATTAACAAAAATAATTTGAAAGATACATAACGAGTTCCTTGATTATTCTATTTTATGAGGACTACAATTATCCGCAAGTTTCTCAGTAACATCTTTTTTTTTGTTACATAAATAATAAGATGAACAAAAAAATATTTCTAATACGCTATTCCATACTCAAATTTGCAACGGATACTTCACATTTCGTTGGAATAAACGCCGTTTAACTTTGTAGGAGTAAAAGAAGGCTCTATTATGGAAACTGGGCGTACTAAATAGGTTGTAAAGCAACTCTGGCTAAACGTAAATAATTTATTCCAAGGCCAGTCAATTCATCAGAATTTGAAGAACCTTCACGAAAAGAGCAGAATATAATAAAAAAAAATCATTGGTATTACCTATACGTCGTGCACATCACCTGCTGTACTATGACGTATGCACCTTACGGAATATCCTACCTGGATCCCGTACCGAAGAAGAGGGAGAAATACATTGATTTCAGATATTTTTCATTCTCGCTCCGACAGCGAGCGAGTTGTTTACTATTCCGTCCTTGTCGCATTTTTGGCATTAGGATGAGGAACATCAACGTTCTGTTCTGTCTGCTCGACGCTATCGTGCTGGTAACTGGTATTTAAATTCGCGTTTTTTTTCCGATGTTGTTATTTTTCTATTATCTATCGGTTAGGGGCGGTCGTCCATCATTACTACTGGAGGGACTACAGGGGATTCCTACCGCACGATGGCATCAGTTTCGCTGGGATCTACATCGCGCAGATTCCCCAGCATGGAATAATACCAGCTAGCTTCTATCCAGATACAGGTGAAGCGATTTCGGAGGTTTTCGGCAATAAAGTCGTAGAAAAGAGAGGAATAAAGGTAAATACGTGTTAAATATTAATATTAAACTTTCGCTTGAACAATTAAAACGGTATTAATGTTGGGACGACGTAGTAACGCATCTCGAGCTAGGAGTACTTATTATAATGATGTACTACCGTTAGACTTTCACATGAAGGACGTTAGAATACCGCGACTTTTTGAAAATTCACGTTCAGCTTAGTTATAGTGCTTGTTACGTCTTGAAAAAAGACGTAAGAATATTTTTTTCACTCATGCACAGCGGAGTTGAATGTAATCTACATTGTTTAAGATCGTCGGCTTAATCTATACATGTCAATAGTAATAAATTGCAATTAATCATATGATAGGCGTATACCAGGTGTACGACTATGAAATGCGGATCTTCTCCCTAAAAGAAACATGTTAAATTCCGAAGATTAATAAAAAGTGCTTGCTCCATCGCTTGCTATACATCTTTCCCATTTTTCGGGCAATTTGTGAACACCACGCCAATAAAAAATCTTCCCGTTTTCGCTGCGAACCGTTTCTTCACGTCTTCGTACGAACCAGTACGAACAACTGGTAATCGGAAGGAGCCAAGTCCAATGAGTAGAAAAGCGAATGAAATCATACCTTTTTTGCAGCGATTAGACAGGCTCGTGTATATTCGTCTCACAAGAAAGGAGGGTGTTGCCTACTGGTTTTCCCGCGAGTCGACAAAACACGAGTCTTTTTCGCGTGTGTTAGTTCTAGGATATGTAAGCGCTAAAGTAGCTTATCGTAAATAAAGAAAAGACAAATACAAACTAGTCGAACGAGTCCGTGAAAACAAATTACAAACTGCAGTATACATCAAAAGAATAAGTCAGTCGAGTCAAGTATTAACAAATCTTCTCTTTTAATCCGGTTCTTAAAAAGCATTTCTTTTTTGTATAATTCGATTAAATTGCTTCTTCGTACTCCATTGTTTAACGTCTTAAAAATAGTATATTTCATTATCTTGAAATGTTCAGTAGCACCTTCCAAGACACGTACACACGTTATCACACAATATTAGTGAATCTGTTTGTGTGAACATAAGACCAGTCTGCTTATCTATTCTCACCAGACAGATAGAATTTCCAAAAACCTGAACAAAGTAGAACTAGAAACCTCTTCAGCTTATCCGAATAGAGGCGGGAATGTTGAATTCTGTTTTGGGCGGAAGTTTAGACCTTTAAAAAACCGTAAACGGAGTAGTGAACGCGAAATGCAGCTTCATGCATAACCTCTATCAAATGCAGATATTCAAAAAAAAAATCGGAAACATTGCAAACGCTTAAATTCGCTCTATTCTAGCTACTTTCGCAAATTGTCATCAAAAAATAGGCGGAAAAGGTATTCTTCGTGTGTACGTAACAGTAATTAAACTCAAGCTGTCGAGTAAAATTAAATACATTTAGTAGAACAATCAAAATAATATTTAGAGAGGACAAAGGCGGAAGAAATTATTCCTTTTTCGCTGAGACTAGACAGACTCGTGTTCTGCGGAGTCTCGGAGACACCAGTTCGACAACACGAATCGATTCTCACGAGGCGAATAGACACGAGCCTATCTAGTCGTTGCGAAAAAGTAATAATCCCACCTGCCGTTGTCATCTCTATTCATAATGTGTTGCGCAGCAATGTTATTACTACACAGGAAATTTCCATTAATTATTTCAATTTTGCGGGCAATTAGTAATGTATATTTCGTTTCTTTTATCGGCTGGAAGAATTTTCGACTTGATTCTAAAACAAGTTCACGATACCAACGAATTTCGGGTGAAATACATTAAGTTACTTAGGTTTTTTTTCACAAACGGAAAAGGATTTTTAGTGGTCTATTAATTTTGTATCACCTTTTATGGATAAGTACTATTTCAATCGTGAGAATTGGATGATGTTGTAATACTGGTTTTTTTTCTTATTTCACAACGACTGTGTAAATACACAGCTTCAATGCATAAGCGAGAAATTCCTTTCATTGGGTCAATATCCAGGTCATCTTAGTCTTATCCTACTTGCAATTAGATTTCTTTCCTTCTTAGAGAATTCAAGTCATAATTGTCAAATACAAGCTCTATATAGCGATTATTCGAATTTATTTCGTAACGACCTGTTTCAAGATGATTTTTTTTTCATCCAATTTAGATTTTTCTGCTCCGTTTTGTTGAACACGTCAACGGCTTAAGATATATTTTGAAGTTGTTATTTTATAATTTTTTGTTACCGTTTTGGCTTTGATTCCCATTCTTTTTAAAGATAATCAAACATCAATTCTTATCTTTGGTCAGCGTTATCTCGTTCCGAAGCAGTAACCGCATAATGTAGGCTTCATTATCTTTATACCTCGCGATCGTAGCTTAAGGAGTTTTAAGGAATAGCAGGACAGAGATTCGCTTACGTCCTAATTGGATAATCGCTCCCAGTTTGTCGGGATAAATTTGGAATTTTGCCTGTTACTTTAACAGTTCCGCAAGGATCGGTTCTTGGTCCGATCTTATTTTCGCTGTGTCAAAGTGACATTGTTATCTTTTTGTTGGACTTCGTTATAACGACGTATGCAGACGATACCGCTAGTTAGGCGGTTGGTAATTCGCAAGCAGCCATTCGCAACTTCGCAAGTTATTTATATGGTTCTCCGCTAACAAGCTTTGTTTAAATCCCTCCAAAATGTTACTTCTCCTATTTCACACAAGGCAATGATGCATTACTTCAAATCTTCACTAACTTGTCATGATGTACTAACTTGATGTACCGTGTACTATATATTTCAGTTACTTTCAATCTAGACTTACCTACGGAATCATCTTTTGGGAGAATTCGCCTCTTGCCTCTCAAATTTTTTTGATGCAAAAAACAAATGCTACAAAACCTCGTGAAACTTGTCGTGCACTCTTTGCTGAATTAGAAATTCTTTCGCTTGCTTGTTCACGTATATTTGAAACTCGTATTTATGCAAGCAAACAGATTTAAATACCCGTTCTTGTCACACTTAACCAGTGAGGAATTCTGCCTAAAAGAATTAATCTAAGCCTCCTTGAAAACATTCCCTATTTTTTGGGATCAATAGATAAGATTAGTTTAAGCTTAAGTAGTCTTAAATTAGAATTAAAAAGAATACTGCAAGACTTAATATTTCTAGAACATTTGATTGACGGAAGCAATCAGTTTAGCAATAAATTAAAGAGATCCACCAATATCGATTAAAATTAAAAAATGCTGTTCAGAAGACGGAAGCAAGATTGTTGATTGTTGAATATTCCACCCTCACTTCCTCATCAATTTGAACGACCTTCAACATTGAACTTATTACAACATTTCCAAATAAGTATTGCTTTAGATTATTCCTCGTCTGTTCTTTCGTAGATACTATGTGATCCGAACAGCGAAAACTTCTACTGGGAATATACAACTATTAGTAAGCTGGCCGATGAAAATTTGGAGGAAATGGTATTAGGAGGCATGGAAGCTGATACTCCCGTGTATATCGGCAAGGTTTTCCATGAAGGCGCATGGAAGATCGGTAAAGTAATCCCGCCCACCAACCCGTTCAAAGGCTTAAAAACATGGTACAACAACAACGGAACCCAATATAACGCCGATGACTTCGAGATAATGAAATATAAAAAACGAGCAATTGCTCCGAGATGTTAAAAAAATTTTGAAAAAATAGAAAAAAAATAGGACAAAGTCTTTATTTTTCTAGCCTTTCTATTGTTTGAAATTTGTTGGAAGAAGAGATTCTTTGTATCGTAATAACCTAATTGTATTTAAAAATGATGTAAAATATCCTGGTAAATAAACGTAATGATGAAATTAAATATCCTAAACTTAAGAAGGTCTTCGAAAAGCTGATTAAAATTTAAATTAATTCCTAAAAGCCAACCGCACCTAAATCGTTTCAAAAATACGTTACTGGATCAAATGGAAGCGTCTAACTTTTTTTTACAAGCACTACTTAGAAAATTCGAAATTCCCGATTTAAATAAATATGAAGGATTTGCATGTTGCATTCATTTACTGTTCCACGCATACTTCAGCAGGTTACCTTAGATGTATTTGCGTCCTTGAAGATGTTTTGTTTGTTGTATTTCGAAAAAGGTGAAATAAACTATTTGGTTTCCAAATTAATCTTTCGATAATAAGAGACACGAGCAATTTTATTTATTTTCTATGTAACTGTGAAATAAAGATTTTTATTAAAAGACAATGGTTATGTTTTTTGGCGAGAGATGTCGCACTGTACTTCTCTCGGTGAGCTGATTTAACTACTCTCTCCTGTATTTCTTTTGAGGAGGCTTGACTTAGAGGAAGTACAGTAACACAAAAACAACACTATTATTTATATATTTGTCTTTATCCTCTTTATCCACCTTGTTTATCAGTAAATTTGAAACATGTTGAAACATCAATGGATACCGCATATTTTTCTAGAATTGGGCTTATTTATGCAGATGATATTTTCGCGATTTTTGACAGGCTATTCCTGATTTCCTCGCGTCTTTTAATGCAAAATTTGAAACTATTTCAAGAAGAGATGAGCAATTCACTTCCGTTCATGGATAGTTTAAAGCTGGAAATGGACATCTATAGAAAGGAAACAAACACTTGTGAACGATTCTAACCACTGTGGACAAGGTAAAATGGCCGCGATTAGTTTCTTAATTAGTAAATTAGTTAAATTCTCTTTAAATAGAAGTAGATTTAACAAAAAACTTGAATTCGTAATAAACGTAGTTATTTACAACGATTACTCTTCTATAGATGTCGACCGCTTACTTGAGAGTGTCCAATATACGCATTATGTGAGAAATTCCACGACCTTAATCCCGGAAGAAACTAACGGTAAAAAACTTGTGAAACTCCTCTCTCTCTCACGGCATGTCAAAAGGTGTTAGTAAAGTTTTTAGGGATCGAGATATGGACTTACGTTTCAATTAGTGCTACTGAAGAACCTTCTCGGCGATCCGGAAGATAAACCGAAAACGGAAGAAAGATCGAAAACATAAAATTGCATGCAGTAACTGCTTATTTGTATTGGTCAAACGAAAAAAAGCGACAGAGACTAGATCCAAAGAACATATCAGGTGTTATCGATTTGGTAAATTAGATTCGTCAAGCGTAGCAGAACACATAAACGAGACCGGGCATAATATTAAATTAGAAAACTTGGAATTTGTCCTGGACGGTTTACATAAAAAAAAAAAACAACAACAAAAATTTGATGAACAGAGAAAACGTCACCGTTGTCGTGCTCAGTTCTATTTGATTTATTGGGATAAGGCTGCATATGTTTTATGTTTCCTATTACAATGACGAAAGACCCTTCCGGCCATCTTTTAGTATTTTTTTTTATGTATTAATTTTAGGGCATGTAGGCCGTAAAAGTAGGTATTAGTAAATAATATTGTTCTCGAAAGCAGGGCTAGTAATCGCGTTAGATTTAGGGATCCTACGCATCCTCGAAACGGCCGTTATTCCGAATTAATCGATTGATTCAACTTGCGGAATGTGCCGATACTTAGGTGTTTTTTTTTGTTATCTTGAGCTTGAATCAAACAGTTTTGTTTAGATTTGAATTCTCCGTCTTTGAACGTAAAGTAAAGATACATTCATATAGAAATAGGTGTCAGTATAAACAGCAATTTACAGTTGTGATAATTATGTTTTATTCTTCGAGATTTAGGTCCGGTAGCAAGAGAGACGTAATGTAACACTTAATGTACGACCACAGGTTGATGATGAGGACCATTCGTGTCCTCGAAACGGTCGTCCCGGACTAATTATTATATGACTAGATAATAAATTTGAGTGGTGCGGAGTGTACCAATTCTTATGCGTTGTTTCGTACAGGCAACTTAAAAAGCTGAGATGTTGTATACTAGGTTGCAGAACATTTCTATTTGAATTATATTTAAAAAGTACAAGTTGTTCATCACAATTAAATAAACAATAATTGGAATATATTCCACAAAAAATAGTTAGTAATATGAATAATCATTTTTTAAACGTTGTTTTTTATATATATATATATTTTAAATAATCGTCTTACACATCATATAAGCAACACTGTATACACGAATGGTGTAAACTATATTGCATACCTTTATTAACGATACTTTTTTTTTATATTTTATTTAAGACTTCTTTAATCGCGCCGTATTTGCGTTGTTCCCAAATGAAACGTTATCTTGTTATTTTATTTTTTATATTAATATTTTACGTTAAAATTAACAAAAACGATTGAATTATCTTCGTGTATTCTCGATCGTTTCGTAGAGCCTCGTCGGTTGTTTACGCATCTATTTCAAATTCAAATCCATGAAATTGGGATTTTAATTTTAATTCACGTGTGTCCGATCTATTTTTAGCCGATTAAACCTCCGTATTGAAATTATTTATGTAAAAATATCGCTCCTGTGTATTGAACGAGAAAAACAACGCGTCGTATTACGGCCTAAAAACAACTATAATATAGACACAAGACATAACCTGCGTGAAGCCTAAATTTTATAAAAAAAAAAAATTCCAGTGTGTCGTTCGCTTTCTATTATTAACCGAGATATGTATGTATTGCGTTGTATAATTTCCATTTAATTTAATTATGAGGCACATAATTATATACGTATATATAATGTATGTATACTTCGGTAGTTTATAAGCTGGCGTATTTTTAGACGTACGTGACGTCAAAAAATTATAAATAAATTGAAAATTAGAGCAGACAAACGCACATTGCACGAGATATTTTAATATTTGTATTTTTTATTTTATTTTTTACACTTTAGTTGTATGGCAAAAGCGTAGCGCATTACATTTATACGCACGCACGCACACTAGATCTCGGTGTTTGTTGTTCTTTTTTCGCTCCTCTTTCGTTCACAATATTCTTTCCTCCCCCTTCGTTTTTATGTTAATATATTCCTTAAGCTACCGCCCTTTTAAAGGTTTTGTTTACATCGGTACGAGACTAAAAGTACAGTCTTACCCAATAGGTTCGTTTTTTTTGTTATAATTCTTTCGTTGCATTTAATATTGGAATACAACAACGCGTCGTCAGATCGATCAGTTCTGCAAGAAGAAGTCGCGACTCTTTTAAAAAGTGACGTAAATACGTAGGGCCCGTATCGAATTAATATTTTATTGCATTTAATAACATCGCAGACGTACACTCACACAAAGAAATCCTTAACCGGCATTTTGCAAATGGCGCTCGCCGCATACTATATATATAAATATTATATTTAGATGTGGTTTTGTGTTCATCTTCTTCTTCGTCGCGGTCGTGTGTAACCTCTGTGCGCGGGATTTTTCCGCGGTACCATCGCATTAATCGACCACGGACGAGCCTGCGCCCCCAAAAAAGGTGAGTTTCTGCAAAAATCGCACCGAAAAATCCATCTTCAGCGATGCCCTAACGTTCACGTAAACAGAGGAGGCCGTGAAAAAACATCCCCTGCCTGCCATGATTCGGGTGATATTAGCGTCGGTGCGCGCCAAGCAGCGACATACGTGCGCATTCTTACATGCGTCTGGCGCACGTTCTTAAATCGGACTTACCTCGTACACTTACGTCTTAGATAAGTGCCGCGAAGCAATATAATTATTTAACCAACATTTTGCATTAAAAACTTTAGTATTGATTTCTTCGCTTAATTTTAACTAGTGTATGCTGTGTTTGAGTGCGTTTGATGTGAACAGGAGGTAAATGAGACCGGACACGTAAATATATGTTGTTATTACCTCGTACAAATATATAAATATTGTATTTATTCAACATTTTTTCAATGGGAATATTTTAAGGGGTTAAGCAATATGGCGAGGCGTCCTTTTTATTAATAATACCTTTTTAAACATTTCAGCCGGACGTAACACACTTATTAATGCACTTTTAATTCATAACTGCACAATTTTATGCTTTATATATTCCTAGATTCCAATTTAATTCTTATTGTATTGCTCCTATTTATACCGAGTGTTTGCGAGCTGTTTAACAGTCGGGTTTGTATTGATGTGATAATTCAGTGCTTAATTTCCACAAAGTTCAATAACTACGCCTAAATGGAGATCTAGAGAAATAAGACAAAAAAAAACGTGCGTATTCTTCGAGATAGGTTAAGTTTAGTTAGGTTATGTTTTGAAATAGCTTTTTTGACTTTTAACCGGTATGTACCTACTATACCAATCGTGTAGTTTAATTCTATCTACCTCATTTGTAATATATCGAAAAAGGATGGATTTATCTACAAAAATAATAAATTTATTTAAAAAAGAACTGGTTATTCTATTGTTCTCACAGTATGGCTGTTTACTTAACATTTTTCTTTTCTTTTGCAGATTTTTATATATATATTCTTCGACATAGAAAAAATCATCTATTTTATAGAGACCATTTTATCAAAACAAAGAGAACAAAATCAATCGTAACTACCTAGGACAATATACTAGTATCTAGAAAAAAATATACAAGATACGGTACATAGACGTATGTACATGTTTGCGATAATAATAATACTAGCTGTAGATATAGTAACGTAATAATCATATAAGCATAAGCGAGAGCCGAGCAAATATTATATACTGGAACAAATCAAAACACCCGAAAATGGTGACACCGCCACAGCAATTTTGCGTCCGATGGAATAGTTACCAGTCCAATCTGCAGAATGCCTTTCCCAAACTGTTGATATCCGAGCATTTCGTCGATGTGACGCTGGCTTGCGAGAACGAAATGTTAAAATGTCACAAGGTCGTATTGAGTGCATGTTCGACGTATTTCGAAAAGTTATTACTGGATAATCCGTGTCAGCATCCGATTATTTTTATGAAAGATATGAGGTATGTATTGCAATTTCTTTTGAAGTATATCCGATGTGTTCCGTTGAAAAATGTTTATAATTACAGGTTTCAAGAGATGCAATCGCTGGTCGATTTCATGTACAAGGGTGAAGTAAACGTAACGCAGGACGATCTTCCTTCATTATTGAAATCGGCAGAAGCGTTGCAAATTAGGGGGTTATGCGGTTCCGAGCAGCTGCTCAACCAGCAGAACTTCCCCGGATTGAAGATGTCGACAAAACAATCGAACGGAAACGTACCGGACAAACCACCCACGCCGTTGACGACGCAAAAACCGATCGACCAACAGTTGCAACAACAATTCCAACAACTACAGCAACACCAGCAGTCGCAGCAAAGCTCCAAGATTAACGTTAAAAAAGAAGACAAGACTGAACAACTTTCCGAAACCGGACTGAATCCATCATCTTCGGAATGCGATTCTAACGATCTACCGCAGAAAGGTAAAAGGAGCTTGATAATATAGTCTAGATATATTATTTTTGCGTTATTGGCATGTTTTAGATGAACATGAACACGTGAAAGAAGAATTAGAAGATGATTCCTATTTTGAGGGCGAATCGGAACTGATGGATACTTTCTTAGAGGAAGATACTTCTCTAAATAGTGGGGATATTGATGACAAGACTCCAGATTTTGCAATAGCCAATGTTTCATGCCAATATGACGGAAGTCCTGGTAAGTATTTTTCGTAATTTTTTTTTTGAATGCGTTAATGTGTACAATATACTATGCTATAGCTTGTCTCAAATACAGGAAGAGTAGCGGATACAATGGTTTGCTCGCATAGAATTTAGTGACCGGGTAATCCCGAGAGAAAGGATACAAGATGGCGGTTAATTTAGATCCGTAATCCGCTTACTTACTCTAACCTCAATATTAATTTGTTGATGTTATACAAGAGTTACTTTTTTTATCCTTAATAAGACATTTACTTCTACAAGAATAATCAATAGTACTCATTTGAGATTTCTTACAATAAATCAACTAAGACTATTTTTTATATGTAAGTACTACAAGTATGTCATAGTAAATACTTGTGTCAAGGCAGTCAACGCATTTGTTTTGTAATTTTGTGCTTGATGTAATTTGGTAGTTTTATGCATCAAGTTCAGCAATATTTGTACTTTTTTTGAGCCTTCCAACCGATAAGATTTGCTGAACTCTGCAAAATAGCCGTCTGCTTCGAAAACGCTTCCCACCAATCCATTTTTTTTTTTTTCTCTCAAAACGACGCACCAATTCGTACCGTTCGTATTTTAAGACGGAAATGATGATAAAGAGTCGGTTTCACTGTTGTCGTTGTATTATTACTAATAAGATTAATTTTTTTTTATCAGAAGTACTGCAATCTTGGTCACCTAGATCTTACATCTAAGCATACCTTGGCGATGCAAGTAATTGAATGGTTGCCCGTCCACTTGCACGCATGCGCAACCAGATGGACACTGTGGACATCGGGCCGATAGAGATGGTAGCGTATTACGCCTGCATGACCTAAAGGCGCCGCGATGTTTAGCCGTACTCCTTCACCACCATTTACTTTTACTTTCTTAAAAGTTGAATTAAATTTTTCATTAATTCATCTAACTGCCACCCTGATAACTTTAACTCTCTTCCCAATTTGGGACAAGCTGTTGAAAAGGTATTTTGTGTGAATGTCATCAATGCAGACGTATTTAAAAACAAACAAACCTCCGAAAATGTTTGGCGAATAACTTAGCGGTACTATGACAGTTCCTTGCAGATTCTCCTTACATCCCTAAATCGCATAGATTTATGTAACTTGCAATACAAAAACTAATTCTTCACAGAGTAAACCCAAAATGAGAAGTACGCCATATGCGCATAAGTGAGATTTTCATTGGGCGAGTCTATTGCGCGACAAATCAAAATTAGAGGTGGAACGATATCAAACGTGACTGCAATGGCGTGCCAAGCTGTGAACAGGTTAGAAGCGTTTATATTATAATTATATATATATTACACAATATCATTACAAAACCAGCCTTATCTTTACTCTTCATTTGTTTTATACGTCACTAACAAGTCCTGTTCACCCAGCTGGTAATGGCTAATATTGTACTCTTCAATTTGGGTTTGTTCTTATAGAATTTTCCGTATTTTTCTCTAAAGAATATTAAATACCACGCACATGTTAGTAGATTAGCTCTCCAAGAGATTTAAGCATTGTACCTTAAGGATTATTTGTATGTACTCTATTATAGCTTAAGAAATTTCATGTATGTTAGAAAGTTGGGTTGGGAAAATTGGATGCTTGCAACTCGCATCGCGCGAAGAAAGTCTTGCGACGTCGCACCACAGAAACGTCGTCCTGGAAATGTCTGTCGTATGAACAAAGTAACAAACGTAAATTTGTTGGTTTCGTACAGAGTTGTAGCGATCTACTGTAAATATTAGTCTACAAACATGTCTTTAATGGAAAGTGAAAACTATTTTTTTATTATTCATTTGGAAACAACAGTCTATAAAAAAACATTGAAGATATTTGGAAACAACAGTGTATAAAAAAAACATTGAAGATATATGTTATTTAAAAATATTGGTCCAGGCCAGGGATCGAACTTATCACCTCTCGCTTGTAGATTGGGTGTGCTGACAACTACATCACGGGAATCTTGATGTCAGGAACGTTCACTGTTTACTATATAGATATTACTTATCTGTAAACGTATCATCGTATTTCAACAGAAATGTACATATTTTTTGTTTATATAATTTGGCTTCCGTCAGTGAATTATGAAAATTTCAAATTTCCTTGAATCTTCCGACTCAATTAAATGCTTGAAAAAATGTCGCCCCTACATGAAATCGAACATACCACCTCCCGCTTGCCGGACGGGTGTTCTACGCCATACGTTACGTTGATGTTACGATTGTTTAATTATAGTATTTTAAAGCATGTATATAATATTTCATGGCGATAATCGATTGGATTGGCTATGTACAATGTTATACGAGCAGTTGCTTCCTGCTTAATTAAATTAAGCAAATAAAAAAAGATTAGCGTTAATAAACTTGGATTTTCAGCTTTAGTGCGGCATTTTAAACTAGTTAATATATATTTATAGATTGAGTGAAATATTATTTCCTTTATTCGACTATATATGATGCTCATTATTATTTCTAAAAATGCCAATAGGCTTTTAAGAGGTATTGTTTTAATTTATCCTTAATTAATCAACTCCTTGATATAGTGATAATCCCGATGGAATTATTTTTAGGCGCAGCAAATCGCCGCATACGCAGATCGGACGAAGAACTAAGACGGGCCGCAGAATGCATAACGCGAGGACAAACCTTCCAGACGGTCAGCGATCAATTCAATATCCCGATCTCAACAATCCGCTTCTACATGGCGCGAAAGGGCATCCTTCCAAGACGCAAGCGCGGAAGAGCGTGTGCCGGCCCGACGGCAGGAATACCAATCACACCCGCCTTTACATCGGGCAACACCAGCCCTATAGGACCGCCCTACCACATCGTCCACTACAAACTACCCGCCTTGGGCGTCTCCAAACTGAAGTAAGAAAGACGCCATGCCCACACCCGGTCGCCACGCCTATTCGGTTACCACGCCCTCCCCGATCACATACTTATTGTAAGTCCTCTCCCCCGTCATCGTCCCGAATCAAGATGATCTTAAATGAAAGAAAAGGGAAAAAGTATTATATTTAGTAAGGAATCCCGGCGATAATAAGTTAAATATTGAAAAACTGCAGATCTCTCGAATTTTCGTTCCGTTTGCTTTTTCTTTTGTTTCTTTTTAATTCTCAGCGATATACTCGCTCTCTATTTAATGAATTCGTTAATATCCTCATCTAGACTCCTCTCCGCTCCACATATCAGTCTCTCGTAGCAGCTCTTCATTTCGATGCTAAGTTTTTTTTTTGCGCGTTTTTTTTTACATCATCTATTTTCTCTTAATTATTTAAGCAATGCAATATCGATCTTAGTAGGTAACATAGTAATTTTTAGTGTGTTATGTAGTGTCAACAATTCATCTATTTATTTATCATTGTACTAATGGATTGATTTTAATTTAGCAATACTTCTTTTGCAACATTTTCGGTACAAAGCTCGTCATGATGCTATACAATGTAATTTTGAACAATACTATTTTGATTACAAGCTTTTATCATGAAAGCTTGGTGTTTCAACCAAATCTGGTAAATAAGAGAATAATTTCATAATATTTTAAAATGATAGTTTGTGATATTAAGACATTCTGTAGCTCCTTCTGTTAATTTTTATTTTAATTTAAAGGTAATTTTTTTGGCAATGATGTAAATTGACAATGACTAAAATATAAGCAAAAAATGGCAACCAGTTATTAATAAATTAAGATTAATTTTTACCTGTTTACCTGTGAAATATTGTACCAGTACCTGATTGGTAGTACAGGTACAATTTTTTAGAAAACGAATTACAATAGTTTAAGATAACAAGTATCAAGTACTTACATTTACAAATAGTGCTTGAATTACTGAATTTAATATTTGAAATAGTAAAGTACCTAGTACTGATAATGAAGGTATCAGCTGTCAAGTATAACGTACTCATTGATTTACACTATTTCAACCCCCTAAAGTACTGCTAAAAGCGCTTCAAGCGCTTCGCAAAATGTTTCGAAGCACTTTGAAAGAAGCACTAAAAACGTGATTCCAGTGATTTTACAAGTAATCCAATTAGCCTCAAGTCCCTTGTATAAAGTATTTTAGATATTAAGTACCATGTACCTTGTTTTAAAAGTGATTGAAACACGGTTGCTCTATCTTTTTAATATTATTTTTATTTTGTTTTAATTATTTTTACTTATTTACAATTCTATTTTTTATTTTGTAATAATTTTAAAAATTCAAATAATTCAAATTATCATCGTTCACGAAATGTAATCACGAACATTGATGAGTATTTTTTCCATTTAAAGATGCGATATAGTTTATCTGGGAGGGGCAAGAGTAGTCTTTAATACCTGTACAAAATGATTCCGGAACTGCAGAATTCTTACGAGAGACAACTATTGATAATTTATGCCAAACATTTCATTTTAAAGGAAAGAAGCCAATTGTAATATATGATTTATTTATCGTTTAACTTTTATTTCGATCGCTGATAACGTGATAATATTTTAACGCTTCAAAGGAAAATGTTGCAAAAGAACGTTGCCATTTACTTTTAGATTACTCTGTATACATTCTAAGTGTTAACTGTGTAAGTGTGTCATCATGAACTTCTGTGTATCCACCTCCTCTCTACTTTACAGCCTCCCCATCCATTCGCAATTACCCCAATTGTACTGAACCGTTGGTTTTCATTGGGTCGTAGTCCACTGCTGCAGCATTCGTTTGTTTTTCTAGCATTTTCATTCTAGAAACCGCACACAACCTCAGATAACAATATTTACATGGTAGTGATGAAAACAAAATGGAATCCGTATAAGAATATGGAAAAAAGACGTAGCTCTATATTATTAATAATAACTATTATTACAGTATAGGGAAGAAAATATTAATGAAAAAAAAAAATAGTATATATCCACTCTGTCTCGTTAGTTCTTTTGCCAAGCAAAAGGTGCATCTTGTTCATTTCTAACCTATTTATTTCACTCTATTTATTATTCGTATGGTTTATTCGCCATTTTTTATCTGACTGACACCTTTATTTTAAATAATAAGAATGTTTTTTTTTGTGTTCGTCTGAGTTGTACTTAAAACCAAAGAAAGTATTTTTTTTTTGTATGTCGTTTGTAGGTTTTATATTTTTTTTTTAATTTTTTTTATTACGATCCCAGTATTCCAATTAATAGTTTCAGAGTGGACGAAACCTTGTTTCTCTTTTGTTTTTAAATCTAGTATACCGGAGACACCAGACTTAGGTGCCAGACTTGCAATGTTAAATAATAATAAAAAATAAATAAATAAAAAAAAAACAATGTTGTACATGAACAATCGTATAAATGATAAGTATATTAATAAAAGCATATGCATACATGAAAAAAAGTATATATTTATTGTATAAGTCGTATGAATTTAAGTCGTTTTGATCCATTGTTTTGCCCACGTACAGAAGGTTTTCGTTTGGAAATTGCTTAGTTGATTCCTTGATGTTACGATTAATAATCAAAACATAAAGTGGAAATATATCGTTCGATTGTGATCTATTAAATAAATAAAATAAAAGATGTAATACGGGAATTAAAACGTCAAGACGATATCATCGAATTATGGTATTTTAGCTTTTTTCTTTATTCAAGGTTGCAGTATTCATGTTCGTGCAGTGAATCTCATCTTCAAATACTTATTGCAACTACTTCACAAACCATGTACAGCCACAAAATGCCCTTCATTAAAGTAAAAACGTTAGCAACCAATCCCCTTTGCGTTTAAAGTACAAGTTTAAAGCTAACATCCGGTATTAAAAATAGAGCCTTATTTTCAATTAGAACCAACAGGCAAAGCTGTATTTGTACAATCAGAATAAAATAAAAATTATTTGATTGCAATTGCTGCTAAAATGTTATTGTATCGACATGATTAAAGAGTCCAAACGATGTGCCCGAGCCCGAGAGAGTTTACCAGAATAACAGTGCGCTTATTTAAAAATAAATATATTGAATCACTTTACAAAACGTTAAGAAAAAACAAATAACTTACCTAACATGTTTACATTGTTGCAGAAATATCCGGATGTGCGCGATAGTCGGGCACATCGTTTGGACTCTTTAGACATGATTGATTTATCAAGTATTATGTTCCATTCCCTCTGATATTGTCCGAATAACAAAACAATTTACAAACAACGCCTTCTGTACCATTATACTCAGAACTAGAATCAAGGGAAACCGACAAATATTAGAATCATAAAATTGATATTACTCCCAATTCCAAATATTCGCTACGGCAAAAGGGACTTGGGAGACATTCTGTAGTAAGATACAGATGAAAAAGGGTCAAAAATAAGTCTAAATAATAAATAAATAAAGAAAAAAAGTGGTAAACATCATCTGTTAGTTCGTAGTCGTATTAAGGTATAACCTTCATTTGTCCTTAGTTGAGTAATGCCGTAATGATGATGTTTTATGCATTATTCTTTTGTTTCTTTATATTCTACGGTTGTTTTTTACTTTTTTTTTTGTATAAATTTCGACGTTTTATGAGGGGTGTTCAAATTTGAATTGTGTTTTGATAGTATTCTTTGCTTTTAAAAAGATCTGTCTCTCCTACAACCTTTCTCTCAGAAATTGCACGGTACATCTTGGTTTTTTATTCTTATCTCCGGTTTACAGAGCACTTTTTAATTCTTACTAGTTAAGTTAATCTCGAATTAAATTTTAATCCGTAATTAACTAATTAGAATTAAGGTATCATAAAAATATGTCAGCATATCATACCGACTATATTTAAATGATCATCTGTTCTATATCTTGTTGAATTTGTACGAATGACAGCTAATTCCCAGGTATTTATTTCTTTCACATGAATATTGACAGATGTCAAAGCGACATTTGGTTTTAATCACGAATTAATTTCGTTGAAGATTAATATTGTTTAGTGACGTCACCAATTTAAATTAATCGGAGATCATCGTGTTAATTCGTGATTAAACATTTAATTCACGTTCTGTAAATCGGAGTTTGGAGTTAAAAAATTTAATTGTACAATCATAAAAACAATTCAATTGGTTATCTCTGAAATATTTAATTATTTTTTTTTGTGGAAATTACTGAATGTTCCGCTAAAAAATTTTTCTAGATATTTCGGAAGTACAATTTTTTAGACGATTCAAACACTTCAAAAGGTGATTAGAATCAAATTTGTTCGTTTTACTTGAAGCGAAATGCTCTCAGTTGAGTCTCACTTTTAGTCAAAGGAAACGATATCTCTGGAAACAAATTTGAATTCCTCCTTAAATTTTTAATTATGGTCTTCTCTATTTCTCTCTTAAAATTAGTTTTATTAACTCGTCTGTAATTTATGAGTCTTAATACTATATTGTATTACCGTCTTTTTTATCACCGTTTACTTAATTTTTTTTATTTCGAAAAATTTCATCAAAGAAAAATACAAGAGCCAGTATATATTCTTCTAGATAAAAAAGTATATAATATTACAAAATGAACAATATTTTTCCAGTTTTTGATATAATTTCCGATTACGATTATTGTTTTATCTTTAATCATGAAGAAGCAGCTATCTTTATTAATGATCACGTTCCTTTATTATTGTGTTCTTTTATATCTTTTTTTTATTCTTTATTTATTATTATCAATTATTTTGTGTAGAATTTTAATGATAATGATCACATGATACGTTTGACTGTCGTTTTACTTAAGATATGTTTTAGATCTGTTTTTTTGTCAGTTTTTTTTTCGCCTTTTTTTTGTTTTAGGATTTCTTTTACAATGTAACTGTAAAATATATATTATTATGTGTAAAGTGCCATTCTATAATATATTTTTCTAGTACATAGAACGCTTACGTCTCGTGACTTAGACATTGTATACAGTATTCAGTCGTAAATATACAAATATTATATATAAAACCAATTAGTTTCTCTTTTTTATTTATTGCCCTTCAAAGTGTTTGTACGGCCAGCCGATTACAAAGGAAGGATAATAAAGGTCGACGTCATTTGAAGATAGGTATATACAGGCCTTTTATAAAAGAAGGACAAACTTGTGTTGCGTATTATGAAAACTGAACATTCTGTACAGTCGAATATGATTCCATGTTGTGCAAAACTTGTTGCCGAATACCTTTTTATTGGATCCACTAAGCACTATGTTGTCATGGTGCGCTGCATAACGGGAAAATATTCTATGAATACTAGGAAATTGAATGATGAAACAAATGAATATTCTCCTCAAAACGAGTTCTTATTCATGAGTAACACCATTTGTTAGGATACTTGCCGTAGGTTTGGAGCAATAAAACGCATCAGAATATACTAATATAGCATTTTTGTAAGTATATTATTTTTCATGCAGTAAATATTACATGCAGAAGATAAACAAAATTACTCATAACAATAAATAAATTAACTATCTAATAAGTACAAAAACAATGACCAATCTCGTATCAACAATTAACTTGTTCGCTATAATTATTATTATGGATTTATAGTTGTTCACAAACATGTAATATACACATACAATAAAAAAATTGTACAAAAATAAATTATCACTATTTCTATTTCATAAAAGCATTCCTTAGATGTTGAACGTGTGATGTATTTTAATTGTTCCAATCAGGAAAAAGGTGGTTTAACAAATGTTGACAGTATTCGTTTTCCTCCTACATAGGAATAAGAAAGAACATTTTTCAATCATGAATAAGCACGAAAAGTTATTGAAAAACTTACATAGTACTCATCTTTATTCTTTGAAAATTCATGAATCTCCTTCAGTGTACTCTTCAAATCATGTATTGGATTTTTGCAAACATCAGCTGCAAGCGGACTATCCTCAATCATTATTTTCATCAAAGACATTATATGTTCATGGCTAGATAAATGTTCTTCACTTAAAATACTGATTAACACCGGCATAAACCCTAAGTTCATCAATTTCTCTGAAATTTTCATAATCACATATTAAACTTTATATAATAATAAATGAATATTTTTAACTCACCGATAATATCTCTTCGCATAACACATAAAGCTTCCAGGAAAAAAGCCGATTTAGTTCGTAATTTATCATTGAACTTTCTGATTGTTTTCAACACGATTTCAAGACCTTGAAGTTCAAGAAATTTGGAACATCCATCCCTATTTTCTCTGACAATGCCTAGAAGTAGAAATAAAATTAAATGAAAAGCCATTTTATAAGATAAACAGTAGGAAATAATTTAAATAAAGACAGGAAACTTACAACTTAACGCAAGTAAAGCCTTAACGCACACATCATCATCTTCATCCTTATCCAAAATTTCTAAAATGATCGGCAAGAAATCGTTTTCGATAGCAATCATCTGACAAAATGGATTATTTTGGCATAGTTCGGCTAGGAGATCGCAGGCGCCTATTTTAATTTTTGGATGCGGACTTCTGAGACATGGATTGAAGATTGTAAATCCCCCAATTTTATAGAAATCTACAAGTGAATCATTTGTTTCGTAATTATATTTTGAAATTAAAAAATAATAACATACCATTTGCCACATCTATGCTACCAACATGATCTAAGATGATGTAGAAAGCTTCGGTATACTGACTAACGGAAGTGGTAGCAGTAACACTACTAACATCGTCAAACACCTTAATTTGTTTGACAAGAACTTCAATGATATCGATGGTCATCGATTTTAAAGCATCCTCCAAGAACTTTCGCCTCTAAAAGGGATGAATTGCATTAAAGACCTCCCAAGATGTATATTGTAATATATCACGCGCTTACTTCGTCATCTAGAGCTATGAAATTTGATGGTCCGGCTGCATCCTCTGCTTGTGTGGCATCCATTACAAATCGAAGAAGTCCCTGGAGATTCCTAGCTGGTCTTGGTTGCGGCACGACATCCTGTTGATCGTTGGATGCACCGTTGTCAAAAACATGGTTGTGTGGTAATTGTGCTGGACATATCGCCACTTGCGTATCTGTTAGATCATCTCTCAATAACCCCGGCATTATCAATCTGGATTTGATGTTCACGAGTACTACAGTTGCTTGGCTTTATATATTCGTTACCGGGAAGAATTCCAATAGAATTCTTATAGGTAACGATTAAACGAAAAATTTTAAAAACGAGTGTCAAAATTGAGACGCAGTTTCTTTTATATATAGGTTATGTTATTGTTCTAGAAGCTTCTTTGTACGAGTTCGAGTACCATCTAGATGTTCTAGAATGGAAGACCTGGTAGGGAGCTACAGAATATATCACTTATTTGTTGATAGATAGCGCAACCGGCAGTAAAGTTGTTTATTTAAAATTAGATAATATTAAGAAATAGTAAATAATATACATTAAAGCGCTTTAAATCTTTTAAACTATTTATTTACTTTTTATCTTTATTTTTATTTTTATAACTTGTTTATTTCTTAAATTACTCGAAAAAAAAAATAGGTCATATAACCGGCGATTGATGATGCGACGCACATTTTGCAATATCTCAATATCACCTACATTATTAACTACAGTAACATTTGTGTTAACAACCACCTGTCTAAAGCGGCCGGCTGTTTAAAGCGGCCACCTAAGGAAACAGACAGTTTCAAAGTTCCCCACATCGACTATAAGGATCTCGACCAAATAAACCCAAATCTATTTAACCCAAAATACGAACATTTACGATGTCGGAAGAATTGGCAACTGATCGAATCGTCTACAGTTGTTTTTGCAAAGCCAAAAATAAAGCAACTCCGAGATCTGCGCCGCTACTTAAAGTGGAAGCAGTTTAAAGATGAAAATTTCACATCTAAAAGATGGTTGAAAAGTTGCGTTACTGGCGACGACACAGTTATGGTGAATTCGCAAAGGTTAATTTAAGCGATATAGAGGACTGAAAAACCAAGTTATCGATGATTTTAAGAAATTATTCTTCTAGAGATGCTCTTTTAATACCGTCGAAACAGATTTCTATTATCGCGCCATGCCAAGTAAGATATTTGCTTTAAAAACGAAAATTGTGCAATGAAGAAGGCAGAAAAATAATGTTTGTCTATTTTATGTTGTCCAGGTATGGAAGAGGAGAAAGAAGATCCATTAATAAATGAAAAAAGTAAAACATCATCGCTGGTGACAAATTATCCGTAGAATGGGTTTCTCACGAAAAGGCATGATGGACAATAAAAGGAAAAGCAAAATAGAAAAGTGTCTCTTTTCTACCCCACCTCTTTCCTACAATTCGCAAGGCTATTGCGGATTTAGATGAATATGTTTCTCTGTTGAGAGTCATGCACCTACAGAGAGCCCTAAGTTCAGTATTACAGAAATTGTCGAAGAATTGTGCAGTAATAATGAAGAACAATAGTGATGTGAAATGCTTTCCTTTTCATTTCACATTGATCACCTATCGAACATAAGAGAGGTGGACTCTTATGTTCGATTAGTGATAGAAAGGGCGATTAATACTAGAAAATCCTTTCGCTTAGTGGGATGTATTAATGAGGAAATTATATTATTATTTGACATAAAGGTCTTAACATGCGAGCCATGGTCATCCTCAGTAGTAGTAAGCGTGAGTCCGCCCGCTGATTTCCTTGAAATAAAGTGAATTTCTAGCCAATTGAGGAATATTTCTTCGTTAATATATGTCGGCTCTCCTCTTATTTCTAAATATGCACCAGATGGAAAGTTGTCCAACCAGGACTTCCGTTCGTCGACACCTTTAAAAGTTATAAATGACAGTAACATGTTCTTTCTGTATTACAACATGCAATTACGGCGATAGCTTCTCTTATCATCAAAGACTGCCATGACTGCGCTGCCTTGCTGGCTTTTCTCAGCAATAATTTTATTTAGAGTGTCATTCAACTGTGGGCTGGATCCATCTATGTTGTAGATATTAGAAGGTCCGTTGAACAAATTATATTCTGCTAAAGCGATTTTTAAAGTTTTGGGCTTTTTTTGAGAGATTTGTTGCGAGCCAAAGAAATTTGAGCCAGTCAATGCCGGTCAAACGCTTTATTTTATTGAATTGCAAATTCTGAGTATTCATTTTTTGTGTTAAATTCCATTCGTGGTGAGGCAGGATTAATTGAGGAATATCCGACTTTTTACATGAATTAATCTAAATAGAAGAAATTTTATAGCATGTGGCACGAATAGCTATCGTATTCGGATAAAAATATGATATCGCGGGCAACGCAACTAATTACATATTAATTAATTTCTAAGAAGGATAAAGCATTAGCATAATAACATGTATGGAACAAATTAAATTGAAAATGCTACCTGTAATTGCCTCTAGAGCTTTGCATGTTGCATTCGTTCAATTTCCTCCGATCAGGAACGTGCATCTGTACCGCATATTCAATGCGAATATTATTGAAATTAATGTTATTTGTAATCGTATACTTACGATAAATTATGCAGTAAACGTCATTGCTTGCATATATTTTCCGATCTAATGCGAAATTAACAAATCACTGTTTAGATGCAATCAACATTAATTTCAATAGTCATTTATCGAACTTGGATCCAAAACTTCGCCAAGACCCTCACTTAGCCATAGTAAATTTTTACTAAGTTTTTACTAAATTTTTACTAAATTTTTAAACTGACGTCACTCGAAGAATGGAATCGCCGTTCGTTCGTGTCTATCAGTAAGAAATAACACCGTAGAAATTCAGTCAACAGAATGATAAAGCACCGTCCAAACCCACAGTTTATTATTGGTTTTGCAGAATTTAAGTGTGGACAGTGGCGAATTTCGTCCGTCAACTGCTTTTGTTCCGGCAAACAAGCGAAAAATGATTGAAGCGGATCAACACATGACACATGTATTTAGTAGTGCGTGAGCATTTAGTAGTGAAGAAACCTTGCAGTGCAAACCAACAAAAGTTGGAAAATATTTGCTTTTTTCTTCCGTAAAGCTGGGCCGTTTGCCACCTTTACTCTTGAAGATCGAAAAACATTAAAGGCTAGCTCACACACAGCGCACATATCGAACAGTCGACTATTTAAAGAAGAATAATATTGAATCAATAACCCATTGTTCATATTCGCCTGACTTATCATCTAATGGCTTCTTCTTGTTTCTTTTTATCAAAAACAAATTGTGAGGTGAGCGATTTTCAACGTCCGAAGAGGCCGTCGAAGCTTTTAAAAGGCAGATTTTTAAGGTACTCGCTTCAGATTGGAATAAATGCTTCGACAACCAGTTTCTTCAGCTCTCCAAAGTGCTTGTAACTTAAAGACGAATATTTTTTTTTTAACAAAAATTGCTTCTTACAATGATTATAGAAATAAATTAAAACTTGACACGGATGAGATTAGGAGCGATTGTCCAGCCGTCGCTGTCCCATTGAACATATCTGGGTTCTAAGCATTGCCCAGGAACCGAAAGAGTTGCTACTGTAGGAGGTCCATTAACTTAATTGAAAGTATGCCTCATCGAAAAAGACAAGATTAGATAGTGAAATTCTAGAATGAATTATAAAAACAAAAAATGCCCTTTCTGACTCGATATTGAATATTTATTATGGTATACCTTATGGTATACACTATCGGCCATAAGGGTTTACCCACTTTTAAAATATTGCAAAACAACTCAAACACTAATTATAAAATAAACTGATCCTCCTCCATATTTCATTGTTGGTATAACACAGGATTCAAGTGCCCGTTCCCGTTTTCATCTACGGACAATTGTCCTTTCGTTTGAACCAAAAGTGAGAAATTTCTCTCCATCTTCCATCGCCCAATCTTTGTGTTCTCTTGCCCGTGTTAACTATTTAGCTATGTTTTCTTTTTCGCATAGTAATCCTTCCATATAAACCAGCTTCGCGCAAACGCCTTTTCGCTGTTGTGACACTAATCGGTTTTGGACGCGAAATATTCATTTCTTTCACTTCAATTTTTCGGTTACTTTTATCGATGTTGCGATATGCCACTATTTAAACATGGGTTTCTGTCGGTCATTCTTTTCTTGCCGACATTACTTTAATCTTACTGGCTGTCTTAAAACACTTTGCACAAGCTCTTCACTATTAATGGGAAAGCTGAATGTAAATTAAATTTTTCATTATATTAAAATGCCTGTGTTGTTGGTTATTATATTCTATGATAGCCGTAATAAATATTTCCCAGAAACTGCTCGTTATCGAGGCCGTCTACCTGAATGGACCTAAACCGCAAAAAAGGGTAATTTTTAATATCTTAATGCTAGTCAGCCCATTACGTAACACAGAATATTACATAGTAACTAATATAAATACTGTTATACATATTTGAAAAATTCCCAACTATGAAGGTGGGTAAACATTTATGGGCGGTAGTGTATATTACCTACCATGATTTACGTAAACCTTCATCAGATCATCAGATATTTCCAAAATTACATCGCCCCAATTTTTTTCTCGTTGGTTAATTTTCTATCTTTTTTTTGCGTGTACTTTCCATTTTTTCTATAATTAAATTTTGGTTTCCTTGATCGATGAGGTGTGTATGTGTAACCTCAAATTAGATCCGCAAGATTTAAACGACTTTTACTTTTTACTGCTGGTATTGATTACAAAAATATTACCACGTAATCTTATCTCATCTCCTTTTAGCGTGTTCGTAATCTTATTTCGCTAACATCCGTTTATTACCATTACAGTTATATGCCTAGTTTCGTGCGAGATCTAAGCCTTTCGCTGTACATAGAAATTTTTAACGGGCACGTTACGAAATGTTTCAAGCAACGGCAACAAATGAAGAAATCTGTGTTTCAAGTTTCGTTTTTACTTTCCGGTGTCAACGACTTCCTAACTCGTCTGTTGGAGGTGTTACCATCTAGGTCTAGGAGAACGTCACTTGTTATACCAAATCTGCAACAGTGGGCCGTTAGAAGCCGCGCGAAAGATCTCTCTTCGTGTTCCGCGACCCCAGCACGCGTGCACACAACGAAGCTTATCGCTTTCCCTTTGTCAATGAACTTTAGATGCGCAAAATTACTTTCATTTTCAACGATGTATGCATATAGCTCGGCTGATGTCGCTTTCTCCGATAGAACCGCCCAGCGAAGAGATCGGAATTAGAATCTAACAGGTGTATTTGTTTGAGATACACAAAAGATGATTATTACCCCGAAAATTAGAAGAAGAAAGTTTGAATTTACCCCGGGATATGTTTCCTTTTACACGCACGTAATTTGTCGAGATATTTGCAAACAACTTTTACAATTGCCATCAGGGATTGACTAATAAAATTGTTACTAAAAAAATTAATAGATTGACTACCACCTTGCATATACTGATGAACCGTACGACGGCGAATATTTTTGTAAATAATGCTTTTATAAAAAGGGATAATTCATTTTCATTGAGTCCGCAAAGAAATTAATAACATGGCTACGGTTATGGACGATGAGAGTGCGAGAAAGATTCTATAATAATGCATCCTCTCTATAAGAGACAGTCCTCAAGATCATCAACCAATCCCTTTCCTTGGCATAGGTTAGAACGTTGCCCATAGTAACGGCCCTAAGACGTAGTCGCTCGTCACTCTGCATATTGACGTTAGCGCTGAGGAAGCGTCCCAGTATTTCGTCTTCAGCTTGGCAGCCTCTACATTATAGGCCTTAAGCTAATCGCGTCTTGTGGAGGTATCCTTTTAACCGGTAATATCCAGTCACGTGAAGGTCTGTTGTTGGACAGTCTTAAGTATGAGGTAGAGTCGGTAAATAAGTCACAAAAAAGGCTGCCGTCTGTGATGGGGCTCTCTAGGCTCTCTTATCACTCCTGAACAGTTTACTCCACGCTGTCCGGGTTTGTGTGGTGTTCCGTCCCAGTGGACGGTTTATCTGGCCGCGGCAGTCGTCCAGGCCAACGGCCCGCATATCAAAATCAGCCTCAGGCGAGACTTGTAAACCTGAAGCTTCATCCCCATATCCAACGTCGAGCGCCGGCTTAAAAGGACGGTGAGAATGTTCTTCGCCCGGAAGTGCTTCTCTCTGACCTGCTGTATACGAGTCTTGCTGCCGTCTAAACCACGTGCGTACCTATTGCCGAACACCATTACCACCCACGAAATGTTCGTCGCTAAGATGCTTTTTGAATGGACGAAATATGATGATGAGGTCGGGATTGTAAGTCGGATTTTCAAGAAGTTTCCACCCTAAATTCTCCAATTCTTGCCTGTGGTAAATAGGCCGAATGCGGTCAGGTATTATCGTCATGCTGCAATATTCCTCTTGCCGGTAGGCTTGGACGTTTTCGTCGAATTGCATCCCGAAGTAGCCACAAAACTCTGCTCAGTGTGATTCAGCAGTCAGGTTCTCATTTCCATTCTGGAAATGGGCTAGGAGCGTTTCTTAAGAATCCCAGAACACGGCAAGCATAACCCTGCTAAGGGCACAACCTTGAATTTCTTTGTTGACGATGGAGAAGAATGTTTCCATTGTGTTGAAGCATGCTTTGTTTTGGATTAATTGTAATGCGTCCATGAGTCATTACCAGTAACATTCCTGTTAAGCATGTCTTCCCCTTTCTCTGCGTAGCTCTGCATGTTGCAAGGATAAGCCCATTTGAATCCTTCTGTGTTCCTCGGTCAGTTGCCACCGCGAGCAATTATCTAGAAATTTAAACGATCGTGCACCTGTACGTAGACTACACCATGAGAACGCCCTATTGCAGTTGTTATGCTATCTATGGTTACCTACCTTTCTGTTCCAATCATCTCTTCCATCCAAGTGTCGAAGTATCGCATCTGTTGCAATCTAAACGGAGCGAGCATCCTTGAGGAAATAAGCATTTTTCAGCGTAAACGGGAGATATTTCCTTATGGATATCTTTTGCGGGAAATCCTTTGGCTGAGAAAAAACCACGCTGCTCTTCCACGGTACATTCTTCACTTTACCGCTTGCGTACGCGCACGGCAACTGTCGCTTGAGTAGCATAAAGCTGGATTGTGCCGACCCCTAATGATAGACAGGAAAATAGTTCACTGCTATTTTCACGTTTCCTACGGCAATTTATCACTTATTTAATGACCTTTCTTCGTATCTTACAATTAGTGTTAGTGTTGTTAGCATGTTTGCATTTGTTAATAGGAAGGTGAGTGTATGGTCACTTTTAACATCTTCTTGGCCGTTTATTCATTACCAGGTTTCCACTCCGATCCACCAGCCATATTATTTAAGCGCTAAGGTACTAGCGTCAGCCACCTGGAAGGCGGTGATTTCCTACAATTTGGAGCTCCTCGAGAATACTTTCGCTCCATTTTTTCTGTTGGTTTTTAACCTGGAAATTAACAATAAGACTGCTTCTTACCGACCGATAGGGCTAGTAATTTAAGGAAGCGACACTTGCAGGAGTATCCCCAAAATCGCAAAAATTCTTTCTTCTCCCAAGAATAAATTCAGTTAAAGTTCTATAGTTCCTTGAATCTATAGTGTTAGCCTCCGCATTATTTAAACCATTATTAACCTAGATTAGGTTATTCTGGTCCAATGCTTGGACACCTATCTATATATCTCTCTTGGAATAATAGCTTCAGGTCCATCACACTGAATACTGAAGACGTTCTAGATCATTATTATAGAGATTGGATTACTCGTGCGGTTGTCTTGGGAAATTGAAAACATACGAATATCCTTTTATTTTTATTTTTTTTTTTGCAGGAGTAGGACATTGGTTCATTTGTAACCTTAGTAGCGATGTTTCAACAATTATATTTGGAGAGTGAAAGGAGTAAAGTTAATTATTGCTTGAAAATCTTAAGATTCCACCTAAATTCCTTTAGTGTTATATCATCGGTATTATACGAGCTGGATACATTAATAAAAGATTAAAAGATTTTTCATAAATAAGGCATTATTTCCGGATATACTTTAAAATAGAACATTCACCTATAGCATTTGACATTTTTCCAATTTTCGATTTGGAAACTATTCCACGATACGCTTAAAAAATCGATTCCTTATAGAAGGAATGATGTTCATAATCAGACCGTTTAATCGCTCAATTTCTATGCTTCTTGATTTTATTACATCTTTGTAATGCCGACCTTGGCAGAAACGAGGAACGCGGCGAATTGATTCGTTTATCTGACGTCTTTTCGGATCTTAGAACGCGTCCGATAACATGTGTAGGAACACGACTGTGTACGTGATGGGCGTGTAAAAATAAAGGACTCTGTGTCAAGGTGGACGATGCAAATGCTGCTGAATAACAATTAGACATCGAGAGTATTCAGATTAAAGAAGTAAGCGCACTGTTCTCGCAGAAACTTCTAGTCACATTTCAGGAATGTCACGTTCGTTTTGACCATTCAGGATCAGCTTTATTGACATTAAATGACCTGTTTTCTCAAAAAAAAAAAAAATTCCCAAATGGTACGTCGAACGAAGAAGTCAATGCTCAAAAAAGCCGGGGAAACACTTGGAGAAGTGTCTGGAGTTAATGAAGATTATGCTGAAAAATAAATAAAAATATACAGAAAATACTCTGTCTTTTTCCAAGGACACGTTTCGCCTTTTTTTTAAGTGTGGCGACGACCCAACGGGGTATATAAGCTTTTTTCAAGCTTGTCATAACCTCAGGAGCCTTTTAATGTGTAAGTTGTGTGCGTATAAAGTGTATTCCATGGCTTTGTTACTGACATCCCCTCGCCGTAAAAGGTGAACCGCACCCTTTCAAGCACTGGCCCTCTTCCACTGCGCCACCGAGCCGGCAAATTAATTAATATTTTGCGAAGTCAGTTTGAGCGAATAAAAATTACCTGAAAATAACGATGTTATTACGAATGGAACTTTGAAATTTCGAAGTAGATCCGGTTTAACCGGAAGTAGCCATCATTTTAACGTAATATTAAATATGTTGAACATATCTTGACTTTAAGGGTGAGGTGCCTCAATACAAAGTATTACATGCGTACAATTAATTCAGCTTGCAGATTGTATTGTAAAAAAGTTGATAGTCACTTCCGCTTCAACCGGAAGGGTGTCGTAGACGAAAACGTTTTTAATGCGATTACTACCTATTTCAATATTTCAGAGTTACGTTCATAATAACATCGTTAAAACTTGTAACTAAGGAATTTCCTGAAATACTCAGTATAGATATATTTCATAAAAGAAATATCATGTCGACTACTCTAGAGCTTAAACTTTTTACATTGAGACGGTGTAAGTTCGATTCCTGGTTGAAGCAGCTGGTTTCTAACTGGAAATCTTAGATTTCCTATCGATGAAAAATTGGGTTTCCAGCATGTTAATTGACTAAAGAATATTATAAAAAAAAGACGGTCGTTACACTGTTACTCTTCCTACCGGAACGCGATATAACATTAGGAAGTTGAAAATATCCTTGTCGCACGTTATCTTTACGTAAATTTCGTTATATCGAGATCGCGCAGTTCCTTTATTTTACTTGCAAGACTACAATAGCTTTATAACAAGGTATTTAGAAAGTAATACCTACCGTACACACCAAACTGGATCCAAAGCGCGGAGATTTACATTAGGAAATTATATAATTGCTGCAACAATTTAAATTGTCCCAGATTTTTAGATATATTCAGTTCTTTGACCTAGTCATTTATCTAGGCTATTCGGTTGTTTATGTGCGAGCCTCCTTTGCGTGTAGGAAAAGACGCAGTACGTTATGGACGAAAAGAAAAAAAAAAAGAAAACAAGTAGCACGTGACGACGGTATATCACGGATTGCGCAATTACTTCGTTCGTTGAAACACGGTATATTATTTAACGTTCTACGGACGCTTTGTCAACGGTTGCGGTCCGACTCTGTATCGCATACGAGGATGAATTTCGGATTGCTTTTACGATACACATGTTTGCCGACTTTCAATTTTCACCGCTGTTTGTCAACTGTTGCGGTTCGACTCTGTATCGCAGACGAGGATGAATTTCGGATTACGTTTACGTTACGTTGGGAAGACGCTTGTTTACCGACTTTACTGTCTCCTAGTTTTTACCGATGTTTAGTTAAGAAGCCTTTTATAAGATGGATAGTGTTGAAACTGAAACTCTTCTTTTTTAAAGATACATCCGCACTTATACGCGTACGATCTAAGCCCAATATGTTGCAATGAGTCCTTTGATATTTGATCTAAGACAAAAATTAAATAAATATATTTATAAATATAAAATTAAATTAAAAAAATAATTGTTTTAGTGAAAATTTAATTTTTATTTTATTTTATACTTTTAACCATTTTTATTTATTTTGTAAAAGTAATATTTTGTTCATGTTTATTTTACGATAAACGGAATCTTTCATTTGCTTTGCTTTGTATAAATTCATATAATTCGTATTCAGCATCATTTAAACTTTGACGTGTACGCATTGAATGTAAAAGTACGTTTAATTCCTTATAAAGTCCACAAAAATATAAAATTCCTCAATCGTCACGAACGAGTCACGCAGCGCTCAGATTCGCACTATTGTTGGTTTCTGATTTTTTTTTTTTCGCTTATACAAGAAGACAGCAACACGGAGCAAGATACTAGACGCGGTGTATCAAATAAGAACGCGAGCGTTTGGGTAGCCGCGAGTTAGATTTGCTACTGTCGTTCGACCAGAGCGTTAAACGTTGAACATTTGAATACGTTGACAAAGAAAGAACCGAATTACGAAATATTGGTATGCACGGAAGAGTATCATATTTATATTATTTCATTGTTTATTTAATAAATATATTTTGTATATCCACATACTCTGTTTAATTTTAAGAGCAACTGATTAAGCGACTAAATACATAAGAATTACACACAAGCAATTGGTCTTTTCGCCTCACAAGAGAGATATACCGAAGCAGCCGACTAGCAGCATTGTTCTTCGAACTAGAAGAACGTAACAATTACTATTGACCTTAAATTAGTAACCTTCTTTGTGGTTTTAGTTTGTTGGTAAAGAAAATAAAAGGTTCCTTTCCCTCCTATTAATGTTGTTCCATTCAATTTAACCATGAATAAGTTGAAAGGCTTGAAAATGTTGACGAAAATGGTACGATAAATAAATTAAATCCAAGGAAAAGAAACTTTCCCTTTCTTTTCCAGAGACCTAAACCCCCTTATTAAATAAAACACGACTAATCTCATATAAAGGTTCATCGTTTTCACCGCAAATCTTGTTAAATCTGTTAAATCTTTACATTACTGCAAGTATTATCTTTACGTCTTTACACCGATGATCCTTACGCTTATTACTTTTTTAATATTGGAGATTCGCTCGAGGCTATTTCTCAGATAAATAATGATCTTCACATATGAAACGTTGCCTTTACACAAGTACTAGCAAAACAACGTATCAAATCATGTAACGTTACTTTGCTTACGATCAAAATCTAGATAAATAATGAGATCATTGCCGTATTAGATTGTGCGGGTGATTTTGCACAAATTTCGTTGTAATGTTCAACATGTTTCTCATTTGGTAAAACTTGATTGTTGCAATTTAAACATTTTGCATGGCAGCAAAGTCTGTTTGGATACAAATTTGAAGGAGGCATTGTGCGAGTCTTTAGTCTTATCTACATTTAACTTTCGTGTCGGTGCCTACTACTATCATAACTATTTGGACAAAATTGATGAATTTTAATATTCAACGTTAATAGAATTTATGGTAGATTTATCTACGGTATAGGGACTTGTAGAATTTCCTATCCATAGGCCAGGTTGGATAGGAGCTGGATCCTTTCCTATTTTTTCCGGTTTTCCTGCAGCTCACAACTTAGAGATATTCAAATCATCATTTTCTTATAACATCACTAAGCCTTTGCAATTCCTTTAGATATTCATTGGTTAAAGCCAGTGTTGTTTGCTCCCCAGTTGTGTAAATGTTATAAACTTATTTTGCGCTACCGGAACGTTTCTTTTCTTTTTTCTTTTCATTATTATTGCGTCCTCTATTGCTTTATTTTTTGTTAAGTTGCACGATCTTAAGAGTCAACCGAGAGAAAATTACATTAAAAATTACTTTTATTTTCCACCTTGTGACGGAAATCCATACCAGACGATTAAATGACGTGAATACAATAGTTTCGAGATAATATCTTGAGGATTCTCGCATCTTCAAGAGCGATAGTTTTGTCGATGTTAAAATGGTCTTGGTCGCCGAATATAATCCCTCTAAAAAAATTCCTTATCAATTCCAGCCTGCTCCAATCAGCAAATATACGGCGGGTCAATTGACTTTGTATGCAAGAACGATGTTGAAATGCTTAATTATTGTGACTTACCATGAATTGAGATCTTTAGAGCTTCAGTCACGTTCTAGTGAAATTCTCAGCTGAACTTTTTTCAATCGCCATTATTGGCATCTTTCTTTTATCCATTATTATTTATTGTTGATTGGAATCGTTCTTTTTTTTTTAATAAGGGCATTCTTACAATAATAAAAAATACAATCCACCGTACAAAATATTACAAAGTTATTCCATTTTAGGTAGTACTTTCTAACACGTTCTCGTATATGAACACGCTATGCGCAAGTATAAGTAAGAGCATACCGAAGAGTTTTGGTTTTGTAATACGACGATAAGCGGAAAATTGCTTTCCGTAATGCGCGACACAAAGTCTTTAGATTTATATGCTATTGCGCAAAAGACGATTTGCTAGGTCTTATCTAATAAAAGAATAATGTCGCCGAATACAGGAAATAACTCGGCCAACTCCGACGTGTTTTCTTATTATATTAGTCGTAAGCGGTAATAAAATCTTCGGTAGCACAATAACGTTAAAAATGATTGCCTTACGGCAATTATTACGCGTGGAATTGCTGTTGGAGAAGTTACCAAATGCTACGACGTTTTGCAATGCTAGAAGCAATTTGACGATAATTTTGACGCAATTTTGTGATAATTACAAAGGCAATTATTAAAGACCACGATGTTCTCTTAATAATCCGCACGGTGAAATTGACTTCGCGTGACCGAATTTGATCTATCTAATAATAGAATTTCGAACAAAAGCGAGGTGGTTAAATAATATTGATAGTCTTCAGAATATGAAAATAAGCTAATAAAAATCTACTATATATACATACATACTATATTTTTTAACGTTTTAAAATATCACCGACTCCTTAAATAGAACGTACCGAGCGATTTCTAACAGATTCATTCAACGACATTTGCTATTTCGACACTTCTAAAGCACCTTTGACGTCTTCTCAAGAAAGACCTTGAACCATCACACGGGAACGGTCTCTAACGCATGTACAATCGCGATCCTATTAGGCGACGGTGATATCTTCGCGAAAATCGTCGTAGGAGATTTGCGTAAGACGTTGGGTGAATGTCCATTGGCTGCAAGTGACATGCATTCAAGCAAAAATGTTGCATTATATAGCAGGATTTTTTTTTTTTTTTTTAATAATGGCAGTGGGTCACCTTGATAAATTCATTAATTTTGAGTCTTTAAAATCTTGTAATAATGGTGATATGTTAATTTGTCGCCGGTAATATCCACGATACGAAGGCCATTAAATCTTCGCTTGCTTTCCATCCATTTCTTTATTGCAATTTTGTTTCTTTTACAAGATCTTTTTGTCTTTTAACAGAATTTACCACAAAGAAAATGTTTTTGTTGACGTCTGCCGTCAAAATTGCCTGCAGTAACGACGCGATTTTAGCTCCAAGATCGAGGGTTAACGAGAAGTAAATGCAGCTTCAAAGTTTATGGAAACTTTGATAGTCAAGATCTACTTACTTTAGAAGATTTGTTAGACATTGCTTTACAATGTAGAATCTCATCGACCTTTAAAAGTGGCGATTAACCCTGTATTTTGGACATTTTTTGAAAATTTCATTTTTTTTTTAACATTGATTAAGCTTCGATCAGCTTTATCGACATGTAAACACAGGTAATTTTCGGAAACTCGAAAAACTAATATTCTGTAAGGACTGACGGACAAAATTAAATTTCGTCTAGTCGACTCTTGGCACTAGGAGAACGCTTTGCGGAAGTGCTTTGAAGAAGTGGAAATCTTCAGGATCAAACTGTTCAACAATATTGGCAAGTAACAAATCAGTTGTACAAGCAAAAGACTATCCCAATTATCCTTGCAATTAAACCGAATGCAGACCAATAGCGATTGCATTTAGTGAAAATGAAACCAACAAATGAAACGAACATCGCAATTGGATGGCTCATTTAGAAAGATAGTTCAATACAAACCTTTCCGATGTCCTTTCCGAAACCGATCAAGCTGGTATGACCATGTCTTGATTGTAGTTAGATTTTTTTAATGTTTATTTTGCAGTATTAAGGTATTTAATTGTGACTTTTGTTGATTTTTAGTTGTTTTTTTAATTTTTAATTATTTTTAATTATTTAATTTTTTTGGGCAATAGATGTTATAATAAACGGAGTAACTAAACGGATCATACTGTATATGAACATATAAAAATTCTTCATTAAAAATATTCTATTCTTCGTTATCCATTATTGAGAAACATTTAGGATATACAATATGCATTTAACCACTTATTAAATCATTTGGAACTTGTAACCTTCAAAAGAGAATTAAAAAGAAACAAATAAAATGTTTTTTTTTTTTTTTAGAATTAGAGTCGTATAACTTCAGTGAATTTGTCATTTCTTTTTTTAATGGCGTTCAACCATTTAACGTTTCCACATTACCTCGTTTTATTTCGATATGCCTTAATTTATTACTACGTTAAAACTAACTAAAGTTTACATTTTAAAATTGTCTACGTTTAAGGAAGGGATCTTTAATCCTCCAGGAAATAGCTCGGCACGTTCTTCGCGAGTATCCTTTATCGTTGACGCAGTCTAAAATTATTTTAGGCTATATGATTCTTTGAATCTCAGGATGATAAAGGTGTTACCGAGAGCCATTTCGAAACCTTCAAGGTGCGCTAAAGGTAACGAAGTACAAACACGCTTGGTATATTTGTTATTAAGGGAAAAATGTTAGCGTCACGTATTTCTAGCTGTTACCAGTTTGTAATTGGACGGGCTTACATCGATTAATTTGACCAGTCTTTCAGTTTCATAGCTTTTAATTAAGCTCGATAATTGGCCATGTATAAACATTATAATAACGTAATTTTTTCTTTTCATGAACTGGTTATGCTCAGTACGGTGTGCTTTTTTAGTTTGTTGCCAATCGATACTAATTTTATTTATAGCAATGCTGATGATAGGGAATTATTTATAATTGGCTCGTATTTAATATCGTATGTTGGCTTTCTTTATATAAATAATCATTAGAGAGGACAAAGCCGGATGAAATGATAACTTTTTTGCAGAGACTAGACAGACTCGTGTTTTGTCGAACCAGTAGGCAACACGAACCTTTTTTTATAAAACGAATAGACACGAGTCTGTCCAGTCGCTGCAAAAAAGGAATAATTTCGCCTGCCTTTGTCCTTTCTAATAATCATGAATAATTATAAATAATTAAGATATTTTAATTTTAAGTTATTTTTTTTGTATTGTCAAATTACATTTAAGACATTTGATAGTAATGGCGCAAATAGCTTCGGTAAGTTGTTGCAATATTAAAAAAATATAGCCTAAAATAGTTAGATCAGGATAACGTGGAGGAAAATCTATTTTACAGTTATGAAATATGTTAGAAATATTAATTATTTAGTTCATCAATAAGTAAAGAACTTAGAAAAGGTTGTAATAAACTAATACGAGACCTTTCCGCGTTTACCGCTTCATGAAAAGAAAAAAATAATGGATCCATAATTTTTCTCCATGAAGCTGTTATTCAAACGTCAACCTTTTCAGATGATAACGCCTTCTGTATGATGACTCCTGATCCAGAAGGCATACATTTCCGGGCAATCTCCGAATGTTAACGAATTAATTAATCACGCCAAAAGAGTTTTCTTGAAAGCATCTACGAGAGCTGCTTTATACGAAGAATAATGCACAGCGCTCCCGTCGCAACAAGCTGGGGGACGTAGTTAGAAGCTCCTTCATTTTATGCGGACAATTTGGAGAAAGTTGCCGATGTAATAAACAAATTAAATGAAGATGTACAAAGTATAAGCAAAAATGGTTTGTATCCTTTTAACGGTCATTTCCGCGATACATCTCAAAAAATAAAATACTTTGAGTCACGAACCATACAACTCTCTGTCTCAATTCTCACATTTTGAGAATTGAGGCGAAACCACGCTTCATCGGAAAAAAGACGTCAAATTCAACAAATTGTCGTTCATTAAATTAGGAGAAATTTCTTTCGGGTGTTGTCGCCTAATTCATTTTTTACTTGACGTTTCACTGATCATGCTCTCTGTGTCGTTCTCTCTTGTTGTCTGTGTTGTTGTCCCTTGCTCCTTGTTATATAGCAAACATAAACGTCGTGATTAAGATAATTATAAAATCGATCAGAAATTACACCAACGCCTGGGAAGCGCTCCCGAAAATCGCTTAAAGACATATTTGCAATTTCAGCTTAAAAATAGGCTTCGCCACAGCTGAAATATTAAAAAAAATCCATATTAAATGAAGTATAAAAAATTTTTAATGTCGTCACTTGATAAATAAGAAAATACAGACGTTTTCACTATCACATAGCATAGTTGTTCGTTAAAATCTTTTTGGGATCAATTTCCTTCAATATGGTGGGTTACATGATTTCATATAATGTTGTTATTCAACTCATAAATGTGCACAAATCAAGCCTGTTTTTAGAAACTTATTGCACGCTACTTAAAGTAAAAGGGTCGCAGTATTATTTTTAGCGTTTATTTAGAGTATTTTTCCGTGACCTCTCACTTTATATTCTCCTTCACTTAAAAGTATTTGTTGTCCACTTACATAAGTCATCTCGTAGCGGAATTTTCCGAATTAACGAAGAGGTGTTATATCATTTAAGAGAATAAATTTAGGTTCGCCACAAAAACACTTATTCGTTATGTGCATGTTATAAAAAAAAAAATAGCGGCGAAATATGCACTTTTATGAAGCCGTATAAAAACGGTTATTTGAGGACGAGACGGAGTGTTACCATTTGTAAGGATTTTTATGAAGGTCTTCACTTGTTAATTTGTAAATAAAAGGTGCTAATAAAAAAAAAACGTATAAAGTATATTGCAATGCAAGAAGAATGCTTTTTTATATATATAGATATATATATATATATATATATATATATATATATATATATATATATATATATATATATGTATATCAGAACGTCAGTTGGTCCTTTTTCTTTTATTGAAAGGGAAGAAATAGGACTTACTTAAGCGTTAGGATTGGAGGATTTTTAATTATTTTTAATTGAAAAAAAAGTTCCCCCGAACAAGTCAGTTGGCTCAATTTTAAGCGAATCTTTATTGAAAGGGGAAAAAAAAAGACCTATTTCATCGGCTAGGTCTAAAGCGTTAAGATTGGAGGATATAATTTTTAATTGAGAAAAAGTCCTTCCGCACACGTAATGCCTAAGTTTGGCTTAATTTTAAGCGAACTAATGAATTCAAAAATGTTAACCGGACCTTCTTTTCTTTATCGAAAGTGAAGAAATAAGGGCTACTTTATCAACTAGTTTTAAAACGTTGAGATCAGAGTAATCAATCACCATCTTTCAAGAAGTTTTCGATATCTTTACGATACGCAAGTAATTCATTTCTACTCGTGCCTTTAAATTTGTGAATCTCCTCTATCTTAGCGCCAATGCACGGATCTCTGCTCGTTTATTTTCTACATTCAAGTAACAAAAATATATCTTTGTGGGTTGTGTTTGTTTTTTTTTTCGCTCTGGTTCAGACGGTTTTGCCGCTCCTAGATTTTGCCGCCGGCAATCGTTTACCTTGCCTACTGCTTAGAACTGACCTTGCTAATGAGTTACTCAAAAGCAATTATTGGCGCAGGAATGGCATAAAATGTCCCCACAATATTTTGAGAAACAAAACATTCACTTTTAATGTTTTTTTTTTTTTCGATAAAATATCTTCTTTCCTTTTTCCGGAATTTTTTAGAGTTAGTAATGGTATTAGCGATAAACGACATTGAAATTCTAGATGTTCCGTTTAAGTGGCAAACCTTAAACAAAGGATTATGGTGAAAATTACTAGAATATTTCTTTTACCATTTTTCAAGGATTAGTTTTGACTTAAGTAAAGGATAAGTAAATAATTTAGAATAAATTATTTATTTTTTAACTATAATTCTTCTTAGTTTACTCTTAGTGGATGAACTTCAGCAATTCTCCGCTTTTTCTATTTATATTCTATTCCTTTTGGACGTCGTTATAAATACGGATAATATTTAATTGAGGTAAAATGGTGTTTTTTGGCCAGGAAAGAGAATAAGACAAGTTTTCAGCTTATTCCAAAAATTTGGAGTATCAAAGCATCAAATCTTCCACCCTTATTGACTTCTCTTAAAGTATGCTATAGTCCCAATAAAAACCTCTATTTAGGGTTACTTCTATTTTGCAGCATTTCCTTTTATAATTCGTGAGTTATTTTCTGCTATTTTCTGCTATTTTCAAATTTTCTCCTTTTCCTGCAGTAACTTTTTATAATGCTCGGTGATACATCGACTACTCTTCACAAGCTCATTCTAAGTGATTCAGGCGTAGAAAATGCTTGGCATTTTAACTGAAAAAGATAAGTTTGGCGGTCACCTTCCATGTTTCAAATTTAAATGTAAGCCCAATATGAATATAGTTTTCGAGAATTCGAGCGAGGACCTCTTTTAAAGTTGAAAGCATCTGTTTTATGGACAGCTTAAAAACAGAGCTTAAATATTGGCGCTAGAATCAATGAAATTAGACCAGGCCACCAACTCGTGACTTAACTACTGAAAACGTTGGAATATTCTAAGTCAAAATAAACTTAGATGGTAAAGCAAGGCTAAAGACATATGTTGTTGTAAATTTCGGCTGTCGTCGTTTTCTTTTAAAGAATTTAGGTTTCTGAGCTGCTCTGGCGTCGCTGCTTGCAGCAGCTAAGAGGAAGCTCCATGAAAATAAAGAACGAAACGTCGACATTCTGGATCAATTGCGACGTCATTTCAACTCGGAAACCTAAATTCTTTAAAACAGAGCTAAAGACGTTGAGGCTCACATAAGCAAACTGAAAGCTGATGCGGGAACGCGTAAACGGACGAGAGTTATTCCAAAAGGTCATCCAAGGGAAGTCAACGCACAGGAACTAAGTTTTGTGGGCTCGTCGATTGCTGACGAAAGCCCAAGATCCGATGTGGGCGTGACGTATAATGAGAAAATAGCTACTAAATAATGGAAACGGCGGAAGAAGCAAATTTCTAATTGGATATGGGCTAACCATGTAGAGACCGAGAGTTTGGTAAAACAATAGAAGGGCTGATAGCGGGGGGTTGATAATCCAATTTGATTGACCAGTGTTAAATCTGACTATATTTTGGGAGCATTTGGATTGTAATTGGTCCCGTAGAAATTTGGATAATATTATCGAGGAGCATCACTACTACCAAAGAATTTGTAGTGGAAGATAAAGAATTTGGCAAATGGAAGAACTTCTCAAGAATACTTCAACAATTCGGTAGCGCGATTAAATAAAATGGAAAGTAATAAAAGCTTTTCTGTCGGTTTATACTTTTTTCCAAAAAGAAGTAGGTCATGATTAAGCCGTTCGTTTGGATTTACTTTTACTTTTTTCTAACTTTCGTATTTCTATCGTTCCTTGAGAAACTTGTTGAGATAATCAATAAAACGTGAAGTACCTGCTGAATACATCGAAAATGATTGAATTTTTAAGGAAAAAAAAATCTGCGAGAAGGCGAATTAGGTGAATACAAAGGACGTCCAGTCTTGAATTTCTTCTTGATTACATCTCAAGTATTTCCGCAGGTTTAGTAACACGGACGTTCAAGTTTTATCTAACGACAGATAAAATCGAAATTGTGCGTCTACAATGCCAAGCTCCGATACATCGCCGACGTATCGATTCGTGGAATTAATTACAGAATTCACGTCCCATCAGCTAATAGCGGTCCAACTGCGAGATCAACGCATCGTCGCTATTATTCGCTAAGCGTAAGAGTTGTGAAACCCCACCAGGTACCGACCTTTTTCATTATTAACCCATAGACGTCCGTAGGTACGCGTAATTCGACTTTCGCCTTCATCGCGATCGAGATCGCGAGAACTAACGGGTGCGGGCGCACACTACTCTTTGACATGCGTTTTTAACAACGCTCTGCAACGACGCAGCTACCGCTCTCGTACTACTGCCACTACGATCAGTACATATTTGCACACGCTTACGCCTAGCAAACGCGATTCGATAAAATGTAGAAGTCGTACTGTTTGGTTGTTCGATTTTCTATCTTAACAAAGCAACTGTCTCTCTATGTGCCACACCACGCCGGAACCTCTAGCACGAAAAAAGAATCCCGATTGGGTGCGATCCACGGTCCGAATGGACCTTAGAACGAGGTGAGTCAATACATTTCATAACAATAATAATAGCAGTAAACATAACCTGTACGCTGCGTTGTATATTATCTACTTTGTCTTTGCAATTTGGCGATTCGTAGTATTTATCGGGCAATGATACTCGCGATATAAATAGAAGAAAAAAAAAATTCTCCCAAGCAAAATAGGATTAGAAAGTTAATTTATTTATGCTTGGTTTTCTTTTTATGTATGTATATATTACACAAGACAATTTGATGGTTTAGATTTGTGCTTAAGTACCTACCAAAAAAGAATTATATCATAGAAATTATATCAACAGAAGGTCGTATGTTCTCGCGTTAATATTGACTTAATTATGAGCATATACAGTGTTGGCCATTTATATTTTATTTATTTTCTATTGGGTAGAGTAAAAAAAGCCACATTTACGCAAGGTTATCGATTAATCTTAAGGGGGAAATTTGAAAATTACGATAAATATATAAATTATACATTAAAATTTAAGAAAATCGTTTATAGCAATTATCTATTTTGTTATTAATGGATAATTGCAATTTATTCGTTTTAATGCTCCGAATAATCCAATTAAATTTTGTAAAATACCGGATATCTCATGTTAATCTTAATAGAAGTATATTTCAATAAATATGAATCTTACCAAAAAGGTACATTTATTCGTCTCATCGGGGGTATAAAATTTTAATTTCTACGTAGATGGCGCTGCGAAAATAGGGTGGTTTTTTCTTATTATTGCGACCCTCCACTTTTACTTTCTATTAGAATTCTTTTGTCTGAAACGTTCTTTTGTTAATTTCGTAGATGGCGCTGTAATCAGTAAAAGAGATTATTTTCGTTTATAAAAAATGATGAATGAAAATTAAAAATTAACGAGGCTATAGTAACGCCGTTTAGGACATTCGAAAAAAATAAGTTCTTGTGTTTCCAATCGAAGATGCTTGGTTTATAGTCTAGAGTAATACTATGCAAAGCAACAAAAATGGCGTTTTCATAGAAAAAAATAAATAAGCCTGATCTTTTTCACCGACTACAGCGCCATCTACGAAATTGAAAAAATAATTTTTACGGAAAAGTTACTTCTTAGCGTAAAATTGCAATATGTAAAAAAAAAAATACGAGTTTTCATAAAAAAAAAAAAAACAAAGCCATCCTATTTTCACAGATTACAACACCATCTACGTTGAAATTAATTAAATTAATTAATGGTTTTGTGGCTCCCGTTAAGACGACGAACAAAGGAATGATATGACGAACTTTTTCGTAAGATTCATATTTTTCAGGATATTCCTTTGTTAAGATTAAAATAGGCCATCCGCGTAGGTTATTGCAAGAGATCAGATAACAGGTGGCGCGAAAGTAATGTTGTAATTTGTGTGTAAAACGTGGAATTATTGTTACTTCTTATTTGACAAATTTTAAGTCTGTTGTTTTAACGCATAAATGGTGAGCGTTGCAGACATGCTAAGCGAATATTTTTTGCCACAAATTGCTGCGTTGCGTCTCGATCATTGTTGGTTTCAATAGGACGGAGCAACCGCTCGCACAGGTCGGGCAACTATGGAGATTTTGAAGACACCAACTTCCAGGTCGAGTGATCTCCGGTTTTGGAGATATCCAGATCGCCAGATCTAACAGCACCAGACATTTTCCTTCGAGGCTTCTTAAAATCTCGCGCTTACCACAACAAACTACGAAGGTTGCAAGCCTTGAAAGCTAACATTGAAGCAGAATACGCTAAACTGGAGCCAGATGCTTGGCGAGCAACAATTCAAAATGCCGTAAAACGAGCGCAACTACGCATCAACTCGGGAGGTGGCCATTTGAGCGGTATAATATTTTCCAATTAATGTCATCAATGTTACACTTCCAAATAAACTTTTTATGAAAACAGAGCTCTTTCTTTTCATTTATGACCAAATGGCAGCCAATTCAAATTATTATATTACTTTTGCGCCATCTTGTATTATGCGCGGTAAAACTACGGAAGAAATGCAAGAACGTCCCCATTTTTTTTTTTTTTTTAATAAACCTTTTCAAGTAATTACATCGTCAACATTTTTTTTTAATTATATTTCGATAAATTATTTGTCTCAATGGTCCAAGAAAGAATTTTTGAAAGCTAAATAAGTACGGATCGTTTAAGTGAAGTGGATGCGGCGATAAAACCGCAACTCGGCATGAAGTGTGCAATTCATTTAATAAAAAAATATCAACAGATGATTAAAATCGAGAGAAAATTTAGAGAAACTGAGGATGTTAAACGCATTTCAAATGCGGGACGTCCTACGAAAATTAGCAAAGGTGTGAAACTTGATATTTTATTAAACGTTGCTGAGAACTCTCGTTGTGTATCTAGATCAATGGCAAGACGCAACGAAATTTCTCGGCGTTTATTTTAAGCAAAAAAGGAAAAACAACACGATTCTTACAAAATACAACCACCGCTAGAACTCGATGACAATGACCCTGATCGCCGAATGCAGTTTCGCGATAAAACGCAAGATTTATGTGGCCGCAATCCACGCTTGATTCGCCAAATTCTCTTTGTCATTTTTAACTAAATGGAACGATAAATCGACAAATTTGGACTTACTAGAGTGGGTTGGATTATTACAGCATTACTCAACACGTTTTAAGGTAGCTGATGTGTGGGGAGGGGTAGTTAACAATAGAAATATCCTTTCTACCTTAATCAAACCCTCACGGGGCTGTAATATCTGGATTTTTTGAAGGATGCGCTTGTTCCTGCTCTAGGAGAAACTTTGCCTAAAGAAAATCATCCTGGCTTACTAAACGGCGTCTACCAAATGACGTGAGAATTGAAAGTTGATCTAATTCGTTTATCAGTTTTCAAGGAGAACTTGTATTTTTACATATGCAGTTTTAAGATCCTTTGCTATAAGAAAAATAATGAAAACTGGAAATATAACCTTTTAAGAGCAACTTACTCTTTCAAAAATTTACCTGAAAACATCCTACTGGCGACTCGTTCTACCGGTTTCAATATCTTTAGTTGCGCGTAAACCGCCAATTTTCGCTCGGCATTTTTCTTTCTACTATTTCTGGTTCTTCCCTTACTTGTTATTTTTAGACACCTTTGAAGGTAGTTATTGTTTTATTTGCTTCTTTCCCATTCTCTTTGGTGAATTCATTTCATTCAATTCGTATTTTATGCTGCTCCATTGTTTTTTTATTTTTTATTTATTTGATATAGTGACGACGTTTTAATAAGTATTTTATTTTCAATAAATTAAATTTGTTGATACGTTGATGTTGATCGTCTTCTTTTGAAAAGTATCACAGACGAAACAATGTGAAGTCAATGCAACATTGATACGATTCTATCTTTCCCAGTAACCCATGTATGTATAACAGGAAAGCAATATTCAATAAAAACCTCCTTTATACTAAATGATATAACAATAGGTTTAATTAAATAGTATTACAAGGAAAGCTTATAATTAGCTTGTCCATATGTCTGCTACCCCTTTAAAAATTGCGCCTTTTTTCATATCATCAATTAATAATTTGTCAAACTTTCGAGGTTTTTAAAGTATTAAAAAAGTATTATTTATTTATTTATCTATTTATTTATTTATTTATTTATTTATTTATTTATTTATTTATTTATTTATTTATTCATTTATTTATTCATTCATTCATTCGTTTATTTATTTATTTATTTGTTTATTTATTTATTTATTTATTATGTAATAGTTATTGTTAATTTGATAATTATTTAAATCTTCTTCGTTGTTTTCTTATCCCTGTAGCATATACATATATGCAAAATCAGCTGTTTTTGCAGATCTATTACTTGCTTGTGGTCTTGGAAAATAATTATTTCTAATCAAAGAATCATTTGATCTTTGATCTAATCAAAGAATCAGATGATTCTAAAGTTTCCTAAGGTCCCTTTGTCACTTCTTTATTTTTTATTCAGTATTCCTAAGATCAAATTCTTGTATTTTTTTAGACGATTCAATTAGACTTGTTTATTATTGTTGTAAGAACTTAAATTATTTTTATTCTGGTTTAAGAATATCTCCTTTACTTGTTTATCAACAACTGTTTTATGTAAAAGCTGATCTTATAAGAAGCTGCCCTCTTGTTGAAATTTTGTACCAATTATTATTGTATAAAGGTGCTGCTATCATTATTATTGAGAAGTAAAATAGTAGAATTTTTAAAAAAATCACATCCACGATTTATTGAAACTATTGTTCCAATACTCAATAATTCGTTTATCTATTGTGAAGAATTCAAAAAAAAATAAATAAATAAGAAAAGAAAATTTACAAACCACTACGTTTTAAAAAATATATTAAAGACGTCGATGTATGTCTAAAACGTAAATAATACAACTAATTATTGCAATATGCAAATCATTATTATTAATTTTCTGTCAGGATTTCCTTTAAAAAGTTTTTTTTTTTCAAGAAACTCGCAACATTCATTGATAACCGCCTTATCTTTAGGTTTTGAGAAGGTTACGCGTTTTTCTTTGTGTCGTTGTTCGCATTCTACTGTCATCTACTTAAAGGAGCTAACTTCAATGTCTAAAAGATTGTTTCATTTTAGCTATTAACAGGAATGGCACATTAACGAAAGGTGTAACGTAATGTTAATGGTCAATAAAACGCACATTAATTAGAAGTATATATAATTTTCGAAATGGCACTAACTCTGAATGAAATATCTCTAGCCGCTTTAAAAAAAAAATATTGTGAGATTCAAATAAATTGAAATACAGATAATTTAAACGTACCATGGACGTATGCTTCTCTAATAAAGCAGATAATAATTCTCAAATTACAAGAGCAAAATTACATTTGCATGGATCTCGTTTAGTCTAACAGCTTTCGATAGCTTAATAGCGGCGGAAGATGCTTTACGTTATAACTGTCTTTGTAAAAAATGTATCAATTTAATTAATTATTGGACGTTAAAATATAATTCCCATTCGTATATTAATTATCTACCTTTAAGTAAATTACATATTGATCGTATAGGCAACGTACATTAAATGGCACATTTCCTAATTAGATCAACTATTCAAAGAAAATATATTTAGTCTTAATTTACGCAGCAATTTTATCATTTTTATTCAAGGTCTGTTCATTTGCTATCTACATACGTCTAGGCGTAAAAACTAACGTAACATGAAATAAAACGAAATTATACGAATACATTAAATTGTTCATAATAAGCATGTGCGACACAATAATTAGCTTATCAATTACATATTGATACAGCGTTAACGTAAATAATAACATTGAACTTTTCATTATTGACGCATTTCAAAAGGTATTTTTCTAGTTTTGTTCGTACTTTTTTCGGAATTACATCATTCTTCCTATATTTCCAAGATCATATAGTGCTTACCTGCTTCTACATAGATAAGTTAATGAGGTACGTATTTAAACTAGAAAAGACGTACGTAAAAACGTTTGTGATTCATCGGGTGGCACCTTTGCTAAGTAATGCAGAATCGAACTGATTTGCCTGAGATTCCGAGTTTTTGCACACCCTTAATGCAACCACGACAGACAATGGATCCAATTATATTTTTTCTTCATCTTCCAGTGACAACTGTCACACTTAACTTGTTCATTATCTATAAGCGTGATTGAATATTTTGGAGATTTGCCTAAAAAAAAGAAAAATATTGCAAAATGATCGTCCTCGAACAAAAATTCAAATTTAAGCTGTTACCCTTAATCACACTCAACGAAAATATTGCATATAATGAAGATGATCCTTTTCGAATGCATTCTTTGGACGATGGAGAAATTCCTCTAGATTTAAGGATGCTTTGGCTGATGAACAGGACCATTTCAAACGAGAAAAGTTAGAATATTTGCTAATAATTGATGTGATATCCCCGAATAGTTTTTATTTAAACACTTTTCCCGTAAATTGTTTAGGAAACGAACTATCCGCCGTCCACGAACCGCTTCATGTTACCATAAAATGTACATAAGCTTATCAAGGAGAAAAAGAGTACAAAGTTTTAGGGTATCTACCGTCGTCCGCTCAATTCAACTTTACTTAATTGATAGTAATAGTTACTAATTTCAACTTTGAATTAAATTAATTAAATTGTTTGTTTCTAATCCAAAACAATAGGAATACATTAACAATTTATTCAGATCTATTACAAGTCCTTCCTTTTCAATTAAAATGGACAAACCTGTCCGATATATTTCAGGATACCCGGCAAAAGGCAACCGACATCGTATTTGCATTACAATAAACAAAAAGGAATTGTTGGTGAAATCGGTATAATAACGATAATGAATATATGCAGGTTATCAAATGATTAACTAGATCAAAACTAGGCCGCTGAATTATAACTTGTTCCGTTATAGCGTGCAGGCTATTTACCATTTGGATGTTTAATGCAGTACTTGCTGCTGGTACAGCGGATAATAATTATAAAAAGTAAGAATAAATTATTACTTATAAATCGTTATGGTGGTATTCGTGTCATCTAGATAGGTAGAAGTAATTGGTGCGAATTATTATATTTTGAAAGCAACTTGTAGAAGTATCGCATCTTCTTACAGAGTAGGTTTGTTAACCGGAAATTAATTTTTCAGCTTTTGCGCAAATTGGAGTAAAAGAAAGTGAATGAAGCAATCGCAATATCTTTGATGAAGATGAAGACTCAATAGCATCACACTAATTAGAAGCCAACTTTCGAATGGCAGACGCTACAGCTAACTTTTGCCGTTATCGGCAGATCAATTACGTCTATAATGTCACCGAAAATTGCATCATTTTTTTTTTAATAGAGTACGATGTATACGGGGAATCCAAACGATATGACGTAGGTTATACTTTAACTTAAAAATTAAAGAATGTCAAATTGTTGATCCAAAAAGCTTTTTTCCCAAGTAACAATCGACCAATTGCCAAGTCAATTAGTTCATTCTGGCATTCTTGAAAATAGAACGGGCTGAGCTGAGAAGAGTTATTATTTGCGCTAGATGTTGATCCAAATATTCACTTACGGGTCCAAAAGGCCCCGATTGCCTTGTTTGAAACTTACTGCGTGTTACACCACCTTTCAGTAAAATTCAAGGCTCCCTGCAGGGCTAGTCACCGATTGTGTCCCGTATGAGTGTGGACGTAAGCAACGACAACGATTGTAATCTCGTTGAATTGTCTTTCCGTTTATTTTTAAGAGAGAACTTTCGTAGTACTCACTTGTGCTCGGCGTGAGTAACAGAAATGAAGCTTTTTTCTTCTTGTTCAAATATCATTTATAGTCGGCGAACCGTAAATTCGGCTGGAGGTCACGTATCAATTCGGACGTTTATATGTAGCGATTGATGTAAGCGCTGCGATCGGCGACGCGTCGAGTATTAGATTAGAGAATACGTTTGGTGAGTCGTTAATGAATAATGTGACTAGGAGCGACCTTATTACGGATATGATCTATGTGGATATCCATCGCCAGCTCAGAATTCGTTGCATATGAAGTCTTTTTTTCCGTTTGGAAGCATGTCAATGTCTCGCTCAAGTCCGCGAAAACGCTTCCAAATTTAAGACCTTGATGTATACAGTAAAGTAAATTAAAAAGTTGGAGTGTTGGCGTGGACCTCTTCCTTTTTTTTTCATTCATATTAGGAAATGTCTGTCGTGTATAATTTTTTTAAACGCTTAACTCTACACTGTGGCAATCCCAACCTGTGTATTTGCTTGAAACAAGAGAAAAAAATATTTTTCTCTTGTTTCAGCTCTTTTTTCTTGATTATTTTGAACACAACACAAGATGAAAGTCGAAAATCGACCAACTTCTCCAGTTTCTCAGAGATTATAACACTGCGCTTACTGTTTTTGTCCCTTCCGGTCACAACTGCAACCGCAAGAAGAAGGTTTTCTAAATTAAAAATTATCTTAGAACTATTATTAGACAAGATAGACAAGAACGGTTACCTATTACTCCTATCCATAAAAAAGGAAGAACTTGAGAAACTAAAACCTTCTTCAACTGTGGATGATCTAATAAATGCCTTCACCGAGAAAAAGGCAAGAAGAGTACCTACTTAATAACTACAGAATATTTTTTTTAGCACTGAATCTTTTATTGATTGAATTATTTATATATTAAAAGAGCCCCTCAAAAAAATCTGATACAAGACGCGCTCGGGACTAGCTGCGCCACTGCTGCGTCGGTATCTCCGGTGTTATGTACGGACATGATGCGAGCAATTTTTAACGCAAAAGGAAATACTCCATTTACGAAGCAAACATTCTGCAAAATGTTTGTGCTGGATAGTGTAAGCGCTTACTGAATTTGAAGAACTTTGTTTAAAACATCGCGCACAAAATTCTTTCAGGAGTAAAAGTGAAAGTTTAACCAAATAGAAATGTGTACCTAACAACCGTCTAGATGAATTTCTTTAAGGTAACGCGTAGCGTGAACGTTACGTAAAACAACACGCCCGAGATCTTAGTAAATATTCAGTAGAATACAAAGAATCGCATTACGGTTTGTACGAAGGTAAATGCCGCAGGTTATTTTTAACGAATATCTTTATAAGAAGTAAATTTCGTAATATTTAGTAGCAGCACTGATACAGGGAAACGTTAAGAAAAATCTAAAACTAGGAAACAACAGAAAAGTATCGGTACCGCACAAGTTCAATTAATCAATCCAGGACGGTCGTTTCGATGATGCAAATTATCCACGTACTCAACCGATGACCGAATCTAGAACTGTTTCTCTATTGTTTTCCGCAGATATACACAGGTTCTTTTCTTATGAAAAGGCATGAACGAATCATGGCGACGATTTCGAATAAAATTTGAAGCACAGCTCTAGCGTGTAAGGCGTTTAAGATATCGGCTCGTTAAAGAAATAGCTTTTAGTAAGCATCTCAGATTACGTCAATTACCTCAAAAACCAAGGTAGATAAGCATGAGGAATATTGATGGAAGCCGGCATTAATCGAAGAGTATAAAAAGTAATAATACGCAAGCTATTCCACTTAAAAAATCAAACTCGTATCGTCCTGAACATCCTGTATATTTCAGCATAATTCCATGTTGTACGAGCACCTATCGCCGGATATTTTCTATTTGAAAACGTTTACTTTAATCTGCTCAGACGTCGAATTATCCCGGCATGCTGGCTGAACAAGCTGTGTATGTAATTCATGCAGATAACGAGTGGCATTTCGTCATATTTTTTTGAGGCCAAACAATGTTCATATTCGACATTTATTTATTTGTTTTTCTTACAATCGTAACGGTCTTGAGTTGCGTGGTGGAATGGTGTTTTTCAACCTTGTTACGTACTTCGTTATTGTTTCCCTCAAATCAATGTTAATTTATGCTATATTCATCTCCGCGCCTAACCAGTTTTACAAGTGGTATTATTCAAATTTCATGACAAATTGGCGCAAAATCTGCATCGGCAAACAGTTGATTTCTTAAGAATCCTATATCTTGGCTGAAAAACGTACAGTGAAATATTGCGCTCGAAAATATTGAAGCGAACTGTTAACATTGGAAATTGAATAATTTATTTCCAAATCGATAAGCTATCCTTCGAGTTTGAGCGAAGGTAAAACGTAACCTTGAAATATAATATAACAGTCGTGAATACTGTAAAACTTGAATACTGATTCTCTTCAAATCAAATACATTAATGCCTTTATCGCGTAAACATGTTAAATTTACGGAAAAATAAATAAACAAAAAAGAAAAAAATACAAGTAGATTACATAACCTCAGGATCGGCCCCAACTTTGCAAAATTGATGCGCTTCACTTTAACTCAACTTGGAATTAAAAAATAAAAATTCGAAGCAGAAATTTATGCTTCCATAAATGTTAATTCTGCCAGAAAAAAATAAAATAAATAAAAGCAACTACACGTATGGGCAGTACGAGGCGTAAATTAAGTAATGAGTAGAGCTCCCCAACTGCGTGGCGCACCATAGGCGTCGATAAGGAACATAAGTAAAGTACATAAAAACAAAAGAAATAAAGAATTTTAAAACGCTTACTTTTGTAATTAGCCGTATCCAATATAGTGGGTGTTAATGCACAAGGAAAATAGTATTAGTCAGCACACGAGGAGGTAGGCACATTAAAACTGTTACCGTAAGCGCAATCCGATTTCTCAAACATCTGAAGCATTAGGAATGTTTCCACAGTCGTTTCTTTCAAGGATGTTCGTCGTTCTGAAAAAATGTTTTTATATCTTGAAAATGAACGCTCGACGTCTAATGATGTAATACACGCGTAATTAAAATAATCTTTGAATTTAGTCACCGGATCAGTAGAGTTACCTTCCCAAACTTGTCTTAACCTGCTAAAATTTGTATCTTTCTTCATAACACTTTCAAAATTTCTTGTAACGATATCATTTTTTTTGTTATTTATACAGTGTAGGAGTGTATTAACGTCATCTAATATTTGTACTGACTCCGTCAGGGACAGTGCACTATTTTGTAATTTATTTATTGCCTCAAGTACTTCTCTATAATTGTTGTAAACGGTTTGTAAATCTGCTTCAACGGAAATATCTTGGAATTTATCCTGGCTTTCCTTAATAGCCGCAGATTCGTTGGGATTGAATTGTAAGACGACTGATTTTATTTGCCGGAAGTATTTAAAATAATAAAACGCTGCCTTCAGCCATGTCCCCCAACGCGTAAGAATCGGCTCTGGTGGTTCGGGAATACCGGGACACTGTTTATGAAATTCACTGGTACGTTTGGGAGATTTGAGAAACACTCGTTTCGTATTTGTTATTAATGCATTTACCTCAGGGAAATTTGCACGAATAGTTTCAGCCACAATATGCAGAGCATGAAGTTTACAAGTAATATGTAACATCATCCCATAATGTTCTTGAAGAGAACGACCTACACAACGCATTGTCGCGGCACCATCGGTCATGAAAATTAATACTTGAGTAGTGGCAATTTCAAATGTTTGTAAAGTATCAACGACTACGCTCTCGATAGCGTCGGCAGTACACGATTTTAGTCTTTGTTGACGAGGTTCCAGTATACGTACAATCACATTCAAAATAGAATGTTTTTTACGGTCTGTCGTTTCGTCAATACATAACCACAGTAGTTTATTTTTTATTGCAGATCTGATCCTGTTTTCAATTTCGGTACGTACACTTGGCACACATCTCCTTAAGCTTGTTTCCGACGGTAACTCAAAGTCTGGATTATATTTATTCCAAAATTCACGGAATGGTTTCTTCCTGAGTAAGGAAAACGGTAAATTACACGCAGTCAGCATATAAAATAAATCAATTATAAATTGAGTTGCCTCAGTCGGTGATACACCCAGTTTTTTATTTTTGTGTTGCTGACTATTTACATGTCTTCTACAGCCATATTTATCATTGCACATCAGAGGTATATTACAAATTTTACATATAATCTTACTTCCATTATATATTAAGTCAGGAAATTCTCCACAGAACTTTTTCACTTTGTCGGCCTGTGGGCGTTTCTTACTACGCGCGTCCGCCATACCGTCACAACCCGATCGCATACGGTAATAAACTACCGAAATGCGATGCGAGTTATTTGCTTATATATTACATTACATATACCCCCGGCCACGCCCGGCGGTACGCCTTCTGACTTGCCACGCACTTTGGGGAGCTCTAGTAATGAGACTGGCAACGTAGCGTTCAAGAGCCCAGTTGTTTCGGTGGTTTAGAACATTTTCAGAAGAGAAGGGATCGATTACGCAGCGAAAAGCTTTTATCTTCAAGAACCAACGAAAATGTCGACAGAGTCTTGTGCGTTCAGATTGTTGGTTGATAGTCAGCATGATCGGCGAAAGGTTGAATCTGATCCGCGCTACCGTTCATCAGATCGATCTAGTATTTCGGGATTACAGTGTCGTAATATTTGGGTACTTGACTTGATGAGGATAGCTCAACACGTAAACTATCCCAGAGGCGCGGTTTGTTTAAAATTATGAAGAAATGAACCTCCTTAAAATTCAATTTTTTTTCCTATGCGTCACGTGCGAAACAATAAGTGAACGAACACTTGATACGTTTCGATTCCTTTTGTTTCAATATCTGGTTTTCCTTTGTGTGAATCGAATCGGCTTCTGTGTATTTATGTATAATTACATGCCTTATCGTTGTTGGTCTTTTGTTAATATAATTCGTTGTGAATTACGTACGTACATACCTTGGAATTAATAAATATTAATGGATTATGCATAGATTGCATAAATCGAATCGTTGTATCGATTGATATAACGCGAGTAAACTTGAGAACAAAAATTATTGTTTTCTTACGTTCTTACGCTTCTGTATATTATTCATTTGTTATTATTTCATTATGTAAGTTTATATTATTGTTATTATTGTTGTAATTAAATAAAGAGTTTCATTGGCGGCATTTAATCCTTTAGAAGGAATGTTACTTTCATTTGCATGGCTTGCGTTATTTCAATTTATAAATACGCGTATTATTTTTAATGGATTTTCTCGCGTTAACTTAGCCTTGTCATCATCATTATATTTAAGCCAACGTAGCCTCGATAATATGGAACAGTACAAGTACAAGTACAAGACAGTACAAATTGCATGCCAGTAAGATTAAGATAAGCAATAAGAGTATATGTATGTACTTGACATTTTGGGGCTCCTCGAAATGGCTCGACAAACGCGCGAAAATGAAATCGTCGGCCATAGGTAGAGCGGGCAAATTCGGGTGCGCACCATCGGCGCAGCTGTCACGAATGTACTCTCGCATGCGAAACGCTAGTCACTATCTCTAGCTCGCTGCCTGGAGCGTACGTAACAATAGCAGCAAAGTATTCTATGTTCCGCTTTTAATAATGTCGAAGATTTGACTTACGATGGCGGAAAAAATAAATATTTAGTGTGCGATATGTATTTAACGTGTTAGTCACAAACAGCGTAAACGGCACGTGCGAAGTATCGAAACGTTGATCATCCTCTTGATGATCAACAACATTATGAACTTTTACGACCAACGCAGATAATATATAACGTAGGGTTCCACGGCCAGAGGCGGTAGAAACTAAACGTGCTCCGAATTTCGATCGCGACGTAGGTAAATGAAAACTTCGCGTTTCGCCCGCGATCAACAGCAAATTTTTTCCTCTCGCGCGCTGAGCTACCGTATTTTTCCCTTTCCTGAAGAAGCCCCGTATGATGGTGGACGAAACGTCGGGTTTTCGGTTAATTATGACACAGTCCAAACCCGGAACATATTTATGCCGATGATCTTTTGTTACGTACTAACTTGTTTAATTTCGTTAAATAATATAAAATCAACAATTTCGCATTTACTTATTAATCGTGATCTAATCTAACTGAGACAGATCAGAAACTATCGTATCGCACTTATCGTAAATTATAAATAAAAATACCGTATTTATCGAGCGCATATCAGCAAATTAACAGGTTCCCATCGATATCGGAGTTAAAATTAATACTGACTGGTCGAAAATTGGAAATATCGTTAAACGTGTAGAAAAGAAACAAGTTTTTTTTATTGATTCACCAGCACCTATTGTTCTCCGACATTAATGGATCGTTAAGTCGAAAAAGTGTGTTATAATACAATTACGTTGATTTGAAACGACAGCATTTTGTTTCTATTCAATTGTTACTTTTATTGAAGTATTGGGAATATTGCTGGTATTATCGCTTTCGTTGTGGCTTTATTGTAAAGTACAGTGTTGTGGTTACATTAAATAAGTTTTTGATTTATATGTATGGATATAGCGAAAGTTTTTATCCATCAGGTAATAATATTATTATACACGTATACCTTATATTGCTATTATTATTAGCAATAATTCAATCTAATTGGTTTATTAGTAAAGGCATAGGATAAGTCGTAAAGCAGTAAGTAGATTAAGTAACTATGTTTGTCGTTTACAGGTAAAAAGTTGTAAATTCATTCTTTGAGGGAAACAAGCTAGTGTTTTGTTTTTTTACCGTTATATTTTACGTGCTGTAATAGATCTACGCTAACGACCATTAAAGTTAAGATAGCTGAAATCAATTTTTTTTAATACTCAATACTTTCTTAGTGTTACTGTACAACAATGTTAGCATAACAATAAAGTATTTAAGAGGAAAATTCTCGTTAGCAATATATAATAATAGCAGGTAATAAAATCATTAGAAACGATATTTATAATGAAGGGCCAATAAACATCTTTACAACAGAAAAGATGAATCTACGTGGCCGTAGAATGTTGCCCGCTTGTCTCTGGTTATACAACACGAAGCAGCTCTTACCGTACCCGCCGTGAATCATTCTGTTAGCGCTGTTTGTGAAAAAATATTTAAGAAACGTTGAAAGGAAAACCGATAACTGTAAAAAAGCGAACCGCTATTCACACATTGCATCGTAAAGGACATTCTGCGCGTGTGATTGCGCGGAAAAATTACTAACGATAGAATATACAGTGCGTTATGCTATTCGCCGCTATCGAGATACCGGAGCATTCGAAGGAGCGGAATCGCCGTGGTCGGTCAAGAACGACAACGTGCGAACGAAGGGGACGCGAGCGACCGATTTCTGTAACGACTAAACTAAACTAAACGCCGCTGAAAAGACGCCGATCGTTGCGGTAAGGAAACCGTTGCTCCGTTATGGGAGCCAGCCGCCAAAGGCGACTACAGTGAGAGGAATTGGAAAATTTAAGAGACGTTCTTTAGACCGACGAATCCAAGTTCGAAGTGTTTGGAGAGAAGCGCGGAGTTTTTGTGAGACGTTACGTTACGCGGGAACGATTGTATCGTTCCAGCAGTAAAGCTCAGTGGTGGTTTGGGGTTGTTTGAACAGTGCGTGGACGTGCGGAGATCTCGTGAAAATCGATGGAATTATGCTCGAAGGAAGTTATGAACATCTACCGGAGGAGAATGCTGTAATATCAGCATAATTACGGTTGATCGGGGAGAACTCGTGTTTGCGCATGATAACGAACGCTAATATACGGATCTGTAAAGATTATCTCTTGTCAAGCGGAGGAGGAGAACGTTTTACAGATCATGCTCTACCTAACCTAAAAACAGGAAAAACACCTGCGGCGGATCCTCCAATACGAATGGAACACTATTTCCGGGGAAACTCTGACCAAATTAACAGAGCACATGGCGCTAGTAGTCTGAACATTATTTGAAGCGAAAAGAGGTTTTTTTCGACGATCAGAAAATATAGTCGTGGTTCAATATTTTAATGAGAATGTTTTGCTTTATCTTCTTATTCGTTTATATGTATATTTCTACGAATTCTGCCCGTTTTTATTTAGTTAGCAGCAATTTACTAGCTGCCATAACTTACATGGTCGATGGTGTCAGTACGGGAGCAGGTTCATTCAACAGAAATCAATAATTCTTTATAATTTCGAAGTGGCAGGAAGAAAATGACAGTTTCAAATAAGATTTTAAAGACTCAAGAAATACGGGAAAGTCTTATATAAAATGCACAAAAAAAGCAGTGCTGGTGGTTTCATCACTAGAGAGGACAAAGGTGGATGAAATTATTACTTTTTTTTGCAGAGATTAGACAGGCTCGTGTTTTGTCCACCAATAGGCAACACGAATCCATTCTTATGAATAAACACGAGTCTATCTAGTCGCTGCAAAAAAAGGAATAATTCAGCGTGCCTTTGTGATCTCTATCAATAACCAATAATCCTTCTTCAGGTCAATTGCCGTTTTCAAAAATTAGGCAAGCTGTTTTAATTAGACACCGCGAGTATGTATTAGGCACGCCCATTTTTGGATGTATAACGCGACCATTCTTCGTCTGCCCAATGCGCGTACTTCTTGGCCCATTCCGAACGTCTTTTTCGATGCGTTGGAGTTAAGTACGGCTTCTTTCGCATTATACGCCCATGTAAATTATCTATTTACCTTCGGGAACCTTTTTCTGTGATCTGCTCCTCTTACTAGAGCCGGGCCAAGGGCTTTTAGCTCTCTTATCGCTTGTGAACAGCTTACTGCACGCTGTCCGGGCTTGTGTGTGTGGTGTTCCGGACGGTTTATCTTTTCCTAGCGGTCATCTCACATCAGCGACTCGAACCACTGCGGTCCTCGGTGGGGAACGGTCCTGCGGCTCTACCAGTTGCGCCATTAAGGCGTTCGACGACCGTTCTATTCTATGTAAGGTTCCCCGGGCCAGCTCAGCCAGGTCCTCTCTAAGTTGTTGGTTTCTCACGTACCAGGGAGCGTTCGCGATGGTCCTCAGGATCTGGTTCAGCAAGACGTCGATCCTGCGCAGGTTGCTGACACCGGCCCCTTCTTCGCCCGGAAGTATTTCTCTCTGACCTACTGTAGATGAGTTTTCCAGGTCAGCCGCTGGTCTAAGACGACGCTCAGGTGTCTCGCCGAGATACTCCAAGGAATAGACGCTCCCCCTATCTCCACTTCCTCCGGTGGTGGCCATCTTCTCCTCGTAAATCGAACCACCACATTTTTTTCAGGATTCATCCCGAGTCGCCACCTCCTCGACCAGGTGTTCAAGGTTTCCGCCGCTTCCTCACAGCTCGCTACTTAATTCTTTCGACGATCTTCGTCGGTCGTCTAAAAATCCATTCTTGCCGCGATTGGCCGTTTTCTTCCCGATTTAGGTCTCTTTTTTATAACCGCCGGTTTCTTTACAACGTTTAAGCACATTTGGCCACGTTCTGCCATGGTTAGTTCGCGCTTCTTGGGCATTATTGCAAACGTTATCAAATGGTCTATTTCTTAGTAAGTTACCTGGATGTAATCTAGCGAGGTACTAAGGATTTAAATGCGGTTTACTTGAATACGCTCTAAGAAACTAGTAACCCGGATATCACGTTATATTTAATGCGAGATGAGCTCGTTTATTTGTGGACATCTGAACGTCTTAATTATATCTTTGTTTGTAGACGCGTCACGTTTTGCCTCCTTAAAGAAGTTATATGCTTTTATTATTGTATTCTCTGGGTAACGTATTTTATATTATTATTGTTTGAATGATAACAATTGTTTTTAAATAAATAAAGTGCGATACTAATCAGATACCTTTATCTCAATGTGCATGATCGATATAATAAATTACCCGCTTTGCTCTTCGACCCGAACTTGACTCAAAGAATTTCTAATAGAAAAACTAATCAGATTACTCAGCTGATATTCAAAGATTTTATCATTAAAAACACAACAAACGCATAAAACTTCGAATATCAGTTGTTCGGGTCAAAGATCAAGCGCGTTTTCGAAGATAACACGCATAAATCGGCTTTTATTTTTTGTTACAGGGAGGCCAGTACGAAAATGACGGCGCACGGAGGATGTACGTGGTAATATAACGAACTGAACGCGAGCAAATATCGCCAACCATGCCGGCGGTCGTGTCAAAGTTCTTAGAAAGGGCCGATCAGGCTCGCGATTACTTGAACATCCCGCGACACTACGTCGCCGGCGCCGTGGTCGCCGCATGTATAACGGCGTACAGTATAAAGGTGGCGTATCCCATCATCGACGGCATCATCAACAAGAACAACCCGCAGGAAGTGTCGGTTAACAACAACAACCTAGTGAAGAACGCAGAGATCATACACAGGTCCCAGTTGAGCAGGTTCAAGAAGAGCGTCCCGGCCCTAAACTTACAGTTCATCTTCCAATTCATCAAGCTCATGAAGATCATGATTCCCGGCTTCTTCAGTAAGGAGATCCTGCAACTCTTCGGGCACACCGCGTTCTTATTCCTGCGAACTTATTTGAGTATCTACGTGGCGAATTTGGAAGGTTCAATTGTGAAGTACATCGTTAGGAAAGATACGAAGATGTTCGTCCGGCAGTTATCCAAGTGGTTCTTGATCGCCGTTCCGGCCACCTTTGTTAATTCCATGATCAGGTACTTGGAAAGCAAAATCGCTCTAAGTTTCCGGTCAAGATTGGTCGAGCATAGTTACGGATTATATTTTAGGAACCAAAGTTATTACAGGGTCGCCGTTTTAGATGGTAGATTAGAGAATTGTTCGCAACGTCTTACCGACGATATAGAGACCGTTTCGAGTTCGGTGGCTCATTTATACGGGCACGTTACGAAACCCTTATTTGATATCCTCCTCATGTCGATAGCTTTAATAAAATTGAGAAGATCTCGAGACCACACGACCTTATTCGCGGGACCATTAGTGATATGTATCGTGATTAGTATATCTGCGTTAATTTTGAAATTGGTAAGCCCGAAATTCGGTCAACTAGTGGCTCAAGAGGCCGAGAAGAAGGGCCATCTGAGACACGTCCACACGCGTTTGATCACCAACTCTGAAGAAATAGCCTTTTACGGCGGGCATAAGGTAGAACTGTCGCACTTGAGGAACGCGTACCGGTATCTAGTGCAGCATATGGAACACATTTTCGGTGTTAAGCTATGGTTCGTGATGCTAGAACAATTTCTAATGAAGTACGTATGGTCCGGAGCAGGTTTAATCGCTGTAAGTTTACCGATCTTACTAGCAGCATCTACAGTGAACGAACCGAGGATAAGCGTAGATGATAAAACCGGCGATCCCGTTTCGGAGAGGACCCAATACTTTACTACGGCGAAGAATCTCCTACTTACAGGAGGCGATGCCGTTGAAAGACTGATGTCGAGTTATAAGGAAATAGTCGAATTGGCCGGTCATACGGCTAGAGTAGCTAATCTCTTTAGTGTACTAGAAGAAGTCGGCCGCGGGGAGTACCATAAGACTGTCGTGCAGAAGAAGGACAAAACTGAAGGTTTCCAAATAGAATTTAGAGGCGACCAACCGGTTCCTAAGGGCAGACTCATCTACAGCAACAATTACGAAATCGTTCTGAAGCATGTGCCCATAGTCACACCGAACTGCGATGTCGTCTGTCCTTCGTTGACTCTGCAGATTCATCCCGGACAACATTTACTGATTACGGGCCCGAACGGTTGCGGAAAATCGAGCTTGTTTAGGATTTTGGCCGGGTTGTGGCCTATTTACGGAGGTGAATTGTGGACGCCTAAGAATTCGTTATTTTACATACCTCAAAGGCCTTACATGGTTATAGGTAAATTTTATTTTGTTTTTTTTTAAGCATTGTAGATAATAAGAATTTTCAAAGCGACAAAACTTGATTGGTCGATAAGTAACGGATGTGTAATTGGAATAGTTTAGATGAATGTACGTATGTGGCAACAGTTGGCTAATCCTGCTTGAGCTTCCATCATCATCATTTTTCCAAATGATATGTTCCAGAATATCAAAAATATCATTTGGACGTTTTTTAATTTAGCCACAGTTGTATACCGAAGTTGGGATTATCGCCGTTGCCACAGTTAGCCCCTATGCTCAAAATTATGCCACAATCGGTGTGGCTGCGTGTGGCGTTTTTTTTATACAATTTCAACTTCTTCGAATAAAGATGCTTCGACAACATGCCCTTCTGTATAAATTATGATTATAAAAAATATAGCCCTTGAAATAAATTTTTTGTGTAACACCGACCCTTGCAACACATTCACTATGTGTCACAAATCTAAGTGTTATATGTCAATATAGTATTCGTTGCTTTATTTTCATAATTTAACTTATACGAACCAAAACAATGACAGAGGATTCAAAATAAGAAATTATGTAAATTTTCCATCGCAATTGTTTTAGCTACATAATTTAGGCTATCTTTAAAAGATTATTATCTAAGCAAAAATATATAATGCTAAGATAGCTTAGCTCTCTCATGGTATAGATGGAATAACTCACAGCAAAGGCAATAAAAGGATTATGCGCGGCTTCGAGCGTACTTTCATCTCCGCCTCTTGTCGCTGTTGCCTCACAGTTAATACCGCAACTTCTTTCTTGGCGCCCTCTGGTGCCATCGAAACGCCCGTCTGCCCTCCAAGAAGCAGCGACCTAAATCGGTTAAAAGTTACTGAAAATGCGAAAGGAAAAATTTCCTAATTTATAGTCGCCAGGCACAGTCCTAATTTTCTTCCTTTAATGGCCAACTTTGCACTTAATACGCAATGACGATTAAACGAGAAACGGATGCAAATACATATTCTTGTTCTACGTATGCAGATACGATAGTAGGGAACACCTCATTGTTTGTCGAAAGCCAGCGTCACTTATCTTGTGGATTTACGAGATATGAAAGGATGCGTTATGTACAGATGTCTGTTAAACTGTAAATATAAAGTAGGTGTCAAAAAATTACCAGAATCAACTGACTAGAACTCAAAAATAAAGCCATTTCCATAAAACAGTTAGTCCAACAAACGTGAACGAGCAAATAAACATAGATGATACCGTTGTGTATATGTTTTCCATTTAGGTTCGTTCAAGGTTGTATAACTACAAGGTTGTTTAAGATAAACAGTTCGCCTTATTACTGGATAATTACGCAGCGAATAGATTCAGCGAGATCCTTTGGATCGACGTTGTGATATCGAGTTTTTGGTTTTCCGTTATTGTACGCTGTTCCTTTTGGTTGCGTAGTATGTGGTTGAAACAGATAATGGAATTTTTGGAATTAATGAATTAATCAACGGAAGAACGTATTTTAAAGAACGTGCGTTTCGTTGGTTAACACTAAAGAGTTGTTAGTTGTCGTTTAGAAATTCCGTAACAGAAGTAAAGTTTGAGCAAATAACAATTAATCTATCAGGCAGCCTATTGTAGCGCGAAATGCTACAATGGTACCTCATTATTTCGCAAATTCCGCAAATTTCTTCAAATTTTTTTACAGCCACGCTTCATTTGCTTTGTAATTGGTAGCTTATGTCTGGTTACTATTTTTTGTTGTTGTTATTGTTGAAAGTTGAAAGTAGTTTGTTTACACGCGTAGATGCCAACTTGTTTTTTGAATTTCTTCTTCTTTGGCCATGTATGCCATAAATGTGTGATAACTAGAGATGCAGCGACCAGATAGACTCATGTCTATTCACCTCATGAGAATGGATTCGTGTTGCCTATTGGTGTTTCTGACAATCAATAAAACACGAGTCTGTCTAGCCTCTGCAAAAAAAAAAAGTAATAATTTCATCCGCCTTTGCCCTCTCTACTTAATATACATCATTTGTTAATGAAATGATATCGAAGCACTTGCTTTCGGTAACCCGGTTTTGAAAAAGGAATCAATTTTTTTTTTTTTTATATAATCAACTTCCTAAAATACGTGCAATCTGGTTGAATTTTGTTAAATGTTATTAGATCGTTGCAATCTTCCCTTCGGTACGTTGTTTCTTTTTCCTCTCCATCTTCGCTTTCGTACTTCATTTTTCACGATCTTCACTTCATCTGGCATTTCGCTCTCAGTCACGATGCTATACCCAGCGTCGACTTCATCTGCTTCTTCCACTTCTTTTCATGCAACTGCGAAATTAAAAATTATGGATTGTAAATTGTAACTCTTTAAGCATTCTTCTTTTTCTTCATCCTCCCAATTCCGCCATTACTTCGTTTAAAAATCGTCTCCGGCGTGATTAAAATATATTGACGCGATGTTTTTGCGCAAGTACATACAACTAAACTTGCTATTTTCTTAACGTAAAATATTATCAGATGGATGAGCAGAAGCGTTGTTTAAAAGCAATGTTTCGGCGATACTGCAAGTTTTTCTTGCAGTATCGCCGCTTTCTTTTCTTCTTTTGAGACTTTAAAATTATTAATTTATTAATAATAATAATAATAAACTTAATTTCCACGGTGTAACCGGAAGTAATGTTTATGTTACCTCTGCGTAATACAAGGTGGCGCAAGAGTAATGTCATAATTTCAATTAATTGGCATTTTGTTATAAATAAAAAAAGAGCACTGTTTTCATAAAAAGTTTATTTGAACGTGTAAAATTATCTAGACGGCCAGTTCACATCTCCAAAACGGGAGATCGCTCGACCTGGACATTGGTGTCTCAAAATCTCCACAGTTGCCCGGAGCTGTGTGAACGGTTGCTCCGTCCTGTTGAAACCAACAATGATCCGGACGCAATGCAGCAAATCGTTTGGCGTTTATCTGTAACGTTCACCATTTACGCGTTAAAACGACAGATTTATAATTTGTCAAGTAAGAAATAACAATAATTCCACGTTCTTGATATTTAATTCTCTACACATCTACATCATAAATGTCAAAGCACGGTGACTTTTGGCGGCAACTGCAAAAATGGCGACCAATTCAAATTATGACATTACTCTTGCGCCACCTGGTAGAATATTTCACAACGTTTTGATTTTATTTTTTATTGTGCTTGCTTCGCCACTTCGTCACGATCTTTGAGCATACATTTCTTCTATATTGTTATTTCATGAATGTAATAAACACTAGAAACATTTCGGGAAAAATTTTGCTAGTTAAAAATGACGTAAAGTAAACCGGTATTTTAAGTTTATAACGTTCAGAAAAAAAAACGGGTTTAAATTGTTGACATCGTTATTATAAGATGAACACGCTTGCTCTAAAATTGTGCTGCGTTAAAAAAAAAGGAAAAAACAAGAATTAATTCCGATCGCGCAGTATGACGCAAATTAGAAGCCGTGAAATTATTCATAAAAACAGAAATACGTGCAGAATCTAAAGTTAATTAAACGAAATGGGCAAATTATGCCTGCAACATTTAAAAAGAAGCGATTATTTCTGTTTTTAAACAGGCTGCGAAAAATCGAGATGATTAGTCAAATTGTAAGATAATTAATGTTGCGCTTTTGCGTATTTCACCAAAGCTCGTTTTGTAGGTTTCTGTTTATGCTTTTCTAGGAAATTTGAGAGATCAAATCATATACCCAGACACTTACGCGGACATGATCAACAAACAAGTGACCGAAGACGATCTAAATAGGATAATGCGACTGGTCCATTTGGAACATATAGTTCAGCGAGATGGTTACCACAGCGTTAAAGACTGGCAAGATATTCTATCCGGTGGTGAGAAACAGAGAATGGCTCTCGCTAGATTATTCTACCATAAGTTAGTATCTTTCTTACATTTTTTTCTTATTCGATGTCGCAATTTTGTTCATTTAAGATATTCTATTATTTAGGAATTATTGTAAATTATTCTTTTCTTTAAGGTCAAGATTTTATGCACATAATTGGGGCATAGTAACCCTAAATATAAATTACTTCAATTAAAAATCTTTTAGCGTCGCTTCTATGTTTTTTAGGACGACTGACATTACTTGAAGCTAAGTAGTAAACTTGCACGACGAATACGGTGTCTACTAGCTTCAATGACTAAATTCGATTTTCACAATTCATATTTTGGAACTTCTTTTTTGTATTAAACCAACCAATTTTAAAACGAAAAAACAGACTAATATTTAAAGTTCGCTAATTTCCGTGCGTTTCACGGACGTCGCTGTGGGGGTGGTCCATGCAGTATGTGTTTGGGGCCCCTACGTTTAGGCATTTGAAGGATTTAAATATTCTAAAAGAAAATTTCGATTTAAGCTTTTTGAGAATTTTCAAAATCTTCTTAAGTTTCAAGCCGCTCGATGCGTTACTACTGCAATAAAACCGCTTACGCATATATTACCAATCACACACCCGAACGACCATCCCCACATCGACGTCCGTGAAGCGCACGAGAAGTGGTGTACTTTACTAATATTAATTACTTTATCATTTTATCATCATTTTCTTTTTCGTTGAATTTCATTCAAATTTATTCAAATAATAATTTGTTAGCTAAAAAGTTGAGGGTGAGGACAAAGGCGGGTGGAATTATTACTCTTTCGCAGCGACTAGATAGACTCGTGTCCGTTCGCCTCATGAAAGCAACTATTCTCATGAGCCGAATAAATACGACTCTATCTACTCTCTGCTAATTTCGTGAGGCATAACCTGTTTCTGCAGACCTACTCATTACACCTTGTATAACCAAGCATCTACAATATAAGGTGCATCTAAAAATTACTGACAGAATTTTAGAAATGGCTGAAAAATAATAGAAAATAAATATCTTTTATTAAAATTATTTTACTATATTGTCGTACTAGAATAGAGAGGACAAAAGCGATTGAAAACATGCCTGTTTTGCAGCGACTAAACAGATTCGTGTTTTGTCGACTCTCGGGGAAACTTCCTATCTTCTTTCTCTCTTCCAAAGTAAGCCGGGTGGTTATATTTAGTCTGCAAAAAAAAAAAAAAACAGGTAGTACTATATGGTAACATCTTTTTGGACAACCTTATATATAATACAATTCGAAGAGTTTCAACAAAAATCTAATGTACCTAAAGAATTATTTTTTGTTAATCGTTTTTTTTTTTTTATAGGCCTAAGTACGCTCTGTTGGATGAATGCACTTCAGCAATTTCTATAGACGTGGAAAACGATATGTATCAAGCTGCTATCGACATGGGTATTACACTGATGACCATTACGCATAGACCTACGTTATGGTAAGTAGAAAATCCGCAGGTTTTTGGTGATTTTTTACCGGCCGTTTCGAGCGACCAAATAATGCGAGAAACCTTTAAACCTTTCATGGCATCTCTATTCCCATTTCCGAAGAATCAGGATCCCATGCATCCACGAAACGGCCGTGGCGATTTAATTTAATTTAATTTAATTTAATTTAATTTAATTTATTTAACTTGCGTGTTGCGGAATGTACCGATACATTTGCGTTGTTTAAAATCTGTTGATATATTTTTTAAAGATCTGTTGATATATTAAAGAATATTAAGTCATATTCCTTTCTGTTTTCAGGAAATTCCATAATCATATCCTTCAATTCGACGGTACCGGAAAATGGGAATTCTCCGTATTGAATGCTTCAAATCGATTGAGTTTGAAGAGTGAAAAGGAACAATTACTCAAGCAACCGGAAACGGAAACAAGAAATAAGCGGTTGCAAGAGTTAAACAAGCTTCTAGCAGAAGACTCAGATAAAACTGATTAAAAAAAAAAAAAACGATGACCTTGTACAACTGTTGCACATCACTAGTTTTGTTTGTGATATTTTTCGAAAAAAAAAAATCATTAAAGTTAAGTCCTATATCAGAATAAGGTATATGTTATATGTTAAAAACATAAAAGAAAAATAATACTCTTAAATTAATTCGGAGATATAAAAATTAAATTATATAAATTATATAAAAAGTGAAGAGATTTGCTGTGACCAATATACATATTATGTAGATACACGTTAATAATTGTAGCGTTTTAGTATTTTTTACCAGTGATTTTCGTTAAAGTGTAGCCTTATTAAGAGACAATTGTTTGCATTGGTGTAACCAGAATTTGGTAAAGGGGGAAGCCAATTAGAATTGACATTTTTTTCTGACCGACAATAAGAAACGAAAGTGAAATTATTTCGAAATTAAGGGGGCGCATGGGCCCCAACTGTCCCCTCTCTGGCTGCGCTCATGTTTGTTTATTTTATTTTTTATTACAAGTCTATATTGTACGTGAATTTTCCTAATTTATAAAAATTTACGGTTTAACGAGATTAACTAGGTGTAAACATGTTTTTTTTTTTAATAAAAAGATAATCTAGGAATTTATTTATTTCCTATAAAGTCCTGCCCTCCCATCGGAATATTTATGCACTATCTTCATTGTGTAGACGGTAATTATGAAGTATTGAAATCTGCATTATCGGCCATGTTTGTTTAAAATATGTGAAGTTGCAAAAGTTATTCCAGTTGTATTGTATTGTTACAACAAATAATTCATCTAAAAAGAATAATTAAGTCGAATGTAGAGAACAAACGTTAATTATAAAAAAATGAGATACGCTCAATTAGTCGTTGGTCCCGCTGGCAGTGGTAAGGTAACGACATTTAGAGGTTAGAAATATTCAATTTTCTACTCTTACTTCTTACTTGAATTCTAGTCTACATACTGCAGTGCCCTAGTTCAATACGGTGTAGATACAAAAAGGACAATAGAAGTCGTAAACTTAGACCCTGCTGCAGAATACTTTTCTTACCAACCTGTCGTCGATATTAGAGAATTGATCCACGTTCAAGACACGATGGAAGATGAAGAGCTGCATTTTGGACCGAATGGTGGTTTAATATTCTGCATTGAGTACCTCTTAGAAAATGCCGATTGGTTACACGATAGAATAGGTGTGTATAACAATTCCCTTTGGGAAAATTATTTTTATTTAGCAGGTATGTTTAGGCGAACAAGAAGATGATTATTTAATATTCGATTGCCCAGGACAACTAGAACTTTACACCCATCTACCAGTAGTACGAAAGCTTGTCAACCTCCTACAATCATGGAATTTTAATATCTGCACAGTATTTTTAGTAGACGTACAATTCATGACGGAAGGATCTAAATTTTTATCGGGTACGATGGCGGCGTTAAGCGTTATGGTTAATTTAGAGTTACCTCACATTAATTTACTATCAAAAATGGACCTTCTAAGTAAAAGTGCTAAGAAACAATTGGATAGATTCTTTGAACCTGATTGCCATGCAATATTAGGGGATATCGAATTGAATAGCAGCAAATTTAACGAGAAGCATCGAAAATTGACAGAGGCTATTGGGCGGTTGATTGAAGATTATTCCTTAGTTAGATTTACACCGTTGAATTTGAAAGATCATGAAAATTTAGGTGACGTTTTAGTAACGATAGATAATATATTGCAATACGGTGAAGATTTAGATATTAAAGCGAAGGATTTTGAAGAAGTGGATGAGGACGATAATAACTAAGTAGTTAATGAAATTAAATGTATAAGGTGTAATTAATGTTATTTGAAAATATATTTTGTATTTTTAACTTGTATTTAATATTACATGAAAGCCTAGTCTTTGTATGTTTTAAAATACTGACAATCTTAACAGAACGTGAGATATTACTGGAGCCTACTTAACGTAACTCAGTGGAGCCTGGAACTGCAATACTCTCGTTCAAAAATGAGATTTGAGATATTTATGATATTCGATTAAAAAAAGGGGGCGATGTTTATATTTGATTGCTTCGCACAGCAAACATTATATAAAATAAAAAAAGAAAAACTGCACTATTTACTATTGGTAAACATTGTTTATTGTATGACGATGATCTAACATACCATATACATGTAACATTTAGTCTTAACAACAGTCACGATAAATTTCCAAAGAGAAGCGCCTCTTTGGAAAAACAGCATCTATGTATAACATATATAATTTACGGCGAAAATTCTCGTACACAAATAAGGACATATAAGCTGTTAAAATCACCAAGAAAAGAAAAAGAAAAGAAGTGAAACCTTGGTGTATATACATGTATTATAACATATCATATAAGAAAATATATAAACATATTCATATCCAGTTTCTTGGTCTTATGCCTAAATACAATTAATTTCATTTTAAAACTAATTAAAAAAGTAAACGTACCAGATTAATAATTTGTAAAAAAAAAAGTAAAGATAAAATGACAGGAGACTGTGGCGATTGGTGTGACCGCAACCTGTCTTTTTCTTTCATTGAAAAACGCAGATTTCTTTTTTTGTGAGAGAAAATAACAGTTTGAATTTAATATGCGTGGTTCTTAACGAAAAGTCCTTGGTCACCAGCACTACTTTGAATTGATCCTGCTGCATATTTACCTTGACAAGCTAACGCGTTTGCCTGAAAAAGTACAATCAAATTAATTGCGATATAATAAACAGCTGTATAAAAAAATATGTCCACATCAAAGGAACACAGAGGAACGTTTTGTTGCCGGTTTCCTCGTTCCAATTACAAGTATTACTGTATTGCTGCAAAGCACACAACACTGTGTCTGAGAATCAAAAATGTTTCTGAATTTCTTTTGATATTTCTTGTAATACATGGAAACAAACAACTTGTAGGAAGATTTGTTTCCGCAACTACAGTAAGAAACATCAAAAAACTTTCAGAAGAGGCTTTCAGGAACGAACAACATGAACACAATATTCCTGTGTGTTGTCTGCGATGTAAACGTAGCTAAAGAAACAAACAAAATGCAAGCTAAAAATGGAACATGGGAAAAAAATTAATTAAAGTCTAGGAGAGACCAAATAACAATATCAAATTAAAAAAATAATAAATGCTAAAATATGTATTCATATTATAGTAATAAGCATAAAAGAAGCGGTACATGAAAGGCTCTATGGATTTACAGCTAAAATGAGATACTAAAAACAAACAAAAACGCCAAGAAAAAAAAAATAGTAAACAAGCACGATGCAAAGCTATTTTCGTCCACCTTAAGTTGTTTAATATTTATGGTCCGGTACAAAAAGACTCTGGGTTGCAGAATCTGCAGCCGCAGATCCGTCGTAAGTTCCACACGCAGCGTTACTGTTTGCCTATGAAAATAAAAGAAACATCTGTCTAGATATTTTAAACGTTCATATTACACAAAAAAAAGTTTTGAACCACACCGTACATTATAAAAATAAACTTTTCCTACTATAGGCTACGCAAATTAGTCACTGTACTGTCTTTACCTTAATCGCCCGTGACAGCGCGACGTAATGGAATTTTACGTCCCTAGGGACATCAATACTTATGTCCACTTACTTAATATTTCTGGGTGAAAAATGATTTCTTTCCTTCACTAATTTACAAGTTCTTGACACCGGGATGTAATGGAGTTTTATGTCCCTAGAGACTTAATTAATAACAACTGAACATGGCCATAACAGTATGCAAGGTGAAATGGATGTAGCCTGTAACTTGTTTACAGTTTAAAGTTTTTTTCGGGTTCGACGGGATTTTTGATTTTTCAGTATTTTTCATGTGAATTTTAAAAACACAGCTATAGTCCGTTCGCACCTTAGAAATCAGTACAGCCCTTACGGGAGTCGTGAACACGGATTTGTCGGAAGTTTTAAACTATACGAGACACACAAAACAGACACAAATTACAACGGAAGCACGAAATTAAGTGAATTTAACCAAAATACACCAACAATGGGTCAAAAAAAGTCACTAGTACAAAGATCGCGCAACTCTGGTCGAGTTGGAAAGAGATGTACATACACAAGCTCCCTAACAGTGGAAAGAGAGGGTAATACTAGATAAGAGCCAATACTAATTTTTAAGGTGCGAACGGACTAAACATGGCCGTGGTTCTCACAAATTGCTTTTATTTTGGATTGTCGTTATGAAAAATAATTGCAAATCTGAAGTTCTTCACTGCTTCTTTGTTTCTATTTTGAATATATCGTTTTTGCTATTTTCTTCCTTTAAGCGAGTAGTTCAGAATTTCCCGCTGTTGTTTTTGTATCTTTCGTTTAGTTCATTTCCAGATATTTACGCTGATTTTATTTTTTTCTCACTTCACTGAAGTTTTTACTGATTTTCGTCTGTTCTTTGTCTCTATTATCCTTTGTTGATATTCCTTTCAAGACTTCCGTTTTAATTTCACTACGTTGTTCTCTTTTTGTACTTTTTTATTGTTCGTCTTCCACATTTCATCCAGAGCTACATTTACCTTTTCTTCTTTTTCCTTCATTCATCCGCTTTCTGTTAGTATTTCCTTCCGTACTCAGTTTAATTATTTAAAATTATCGCTTTTTTCTCTTAAAAAATCAATTTTTTTAAATGTAATTAGGATAGATCTTCTTTAACTTGGAGACCGTATGGGCAAATAATCACAATTATACTCAAGGCATTCCAGTGCTCTTCTTAGATTCTCCTTCCAATTCTCTAAAGTTACTATATGCGGCACATTGGAAACTGGTGTAGGTAACGTAGACAAGACTTTTAATATAATCCCAACGGAAGAAATCTAAAGTAGCTAATTCCGAAGATTTCGCCGGCCACCTAATCGGTTACTCCAATAAAGAAGTCACAGGATGTACTCATTTCCTATTGCTTGCTTATATAAAGACCAAATTGTAAGTTAAATTTTTGATAAAATTTGTTGTGAACTTATACTTGTCTAACTTTATCAATATCTTATTCCATCTTTGTTGAACATTTGCTTCATGTGGATGAAATGAATTGATTATTGAACTAAACGAAACTATTATATTGAGTATATAAAAAAGAATCTTACCTTGGCGCGTTTCAAGAGTTCCTGTTGAGCGGCTCCTATATTCTCATCTTTACCGGCCCAGGCCTTCAACACGGAAGCTTGCAGAGCTCTACCGTAGCTGAAGGTGAGAGCCCACGGTTTCTTGCCCTCGTATTTATTGATGGCATCCAAGTTAACCGTGGCTTCCTCCTCGGATTGACCGCCGGACAAGAAGGTGACACCAGGAACCGCCGCCGGTACGGTACGTTGCAAAGCGGTTACTGTGGCTTTACCGATATCGGCCGGCGAGAATTTGCAGGAATAGCCCATGCCGCCGGTCACCATGTTCGGTTTCAAGAGAGTGCCCTCCAGAAAGATGTGATGGTCGCTCAACGCTTTGTAGACGAACGCCAAGACGACTTCGGTGACCTTCTGGGCTCTGTCGAGGTCGTGCTCGCCGTCGGGAAGCACTTCCGGTTCGACAATCGGCACCAGACCGTTCATCTGACAGACCGACGCGTAGCGGGCCAGGACGTTGGCGTTTTCGAGCATCGCTTGGTAGGATGGCGTGTTCTTGCCGATCTTAAGCACGCAACGCCATTTAGCGAAGTGGCAACCGTCCTTCTTGTATTGCGCGCAACGTTTTCCCAAGTCATCAAGACCTAACAATAAAAGGAAAAGATTAATATATAAGCAGTTGTTTAAAGAAATCTTCAAAGCATTCAGAGGGCACTATTTTCGGATATTCAGGAATATCGAAAAGACCGAAATGAACAAGGTCAGCATCTGCGTTCTAGCATTGCTATAAAGAGTGAACAAACCGTCTCCGACAAGAATTATATTCGCAAAGGTGCCTATAAGTTTTTAGATAAAAATAAGAATCAAAGAGTAATATTGTCCATTTTCAAGAAAAATTATGATTAAATCATGTGAAAATCGTAGATGGGGCTGTTATAAGAAAAAAAAAAAAAAAGGATACTGGAAAAAATACCAACACGAAAGCTGAATTTAACCTTGGAAGCACTCAAGGCCAATTTTTCATCCAAAACAGTAAATGCACAAAGAAGTGAGAAAGCCATAGATATCCTCAAATATGAAAAATTAAGTAAAAAGCACAAACCTTGAGTTGTTCCTTCCTCTTCAGAACCCATCAACGGAACAACCCCAGTATCCACCTTAATTCCGGGAATGATTCCTCTCTCCTTCAAAAGTTCAACGAACGGCGTTCCATCATCAGTCTTCTGGTACAAGGTCTCGTGGAAGAGGATAACTCCAGAGATGTATTCTCCAATCTTCTTGTCGGTGGTGAAGAGTAGCTGTCTGTATTTTCTGCGATTATCTTCTGTATTCTCTAAGCCGATGCCCTGAAGACGCTTTCCCATGGTGCCGACCGATTCGTCGGCGGCCAGAATACCCTTGCCAGGTGCGACGATGGCGTTGGCGATCCTGCGCAGTTCATCCTGAAGACAGGGGTCCGGGTAGCTGAAGTAAGTAGTCATTGGGCTGGCCGGGTTTGTGCTGGAAATGAGTGGGAAATTGTAAATGGTAGGTTCCGCGTACGATGTGAATATGGAGGAGATACCAGACAATTACCCGCACGTGTTGGGCCAAAAGGCGCCCGCAAAGGCGGGCTCTTATTATCGCTAAAGATCCCATATTGCTCGCGGAATACTTAGAGAAAATACGAGAATTTTGAAGAATTGTTGGAATAGATTTTGAAGCGAGGAAATGACAATTTTGACGTGTATGTTGTTTGACGTATCGGTCATAATAAGAAACATGCAAACTAAAATTTATTGGCCAAGTAAAGTAACAGCATTTTTTTCTATTTAAATACGTTGTAATTCTTGTAACCGTTTAATATTACTCCAACTTATCTTTAATGTATCGATAAGAGATAGATCGCAAAGGTCTTCGCCATGATATCATGTTCGATACTAATGTGTGTTTCAGATTTTCATTCAGATATTTTTCATAAACGCGTGCATACGTAGTTCGAACGTAGTTATTCTCCAAGTTATATTTCATTAGGATGATTGCTACGTCAAGATTAAGTCTATTTTAAAATTACGATAAACGCATTAACTTAACGGGAACTGAAGCTTGCTACTGATATGATCAAATAATTAAGAGGCGTAAGAAAGGAAGTAGCTACTAAAATTGTGCAATTATAATCTTAGATAAGATACGTTATTAAAACCGTTCAAATAAAAATATTTGCACATTTTTCCTTTCAATTGCTGATTTTTTGACAAATTCTCAACCTAATTTTGGGATAAATGGACGATTAAATTTTCGTGATGTATATATCCATCTTGTAGTGTAGGTAGCCATAGTTAAAAAAAATAAACAACTCTAATTGGCAATAATTTATCTAAATCTTGATTTTTTTCTTCCAATTTCGGCCTTATCAAAACGCAGACATTGCAAGCTTACGCCCGCTCATAGTATTGTTGAATATAAGGCGCCCATCTTTTACGTTCCACAAAATTGTTACGAGATTTGTAAACTTCTACCAATATCAACAATCCAACAAAACGCGTAACCTCTTCGGAATTCAGAATTTTCCATACATCTCCATTCTTGAGTCTATCTTCGGCACTAGTCCATTGAACGATGTGGTTTACGATATTATCTTGAAAAAATTGTCTTAGAAGTACTGCACGCGCGTTTTGCGTATTTAGCAAGCCCTCCTTTTCGATGCATTAGAGTTCGTAGCGGTTTTCAAGCCTATTTCTTTTACACGCACAAAATCCGAGGAACCACCGTACAGCTTACCGTACAGCTTACCGTACCAAATTCGATGCTTTTAATGGGAAACTGTTATTTCTAAAGGAATTAGACAAAAACTGACTCAAGCTTCTAGAGCTCGATTTTAAAGAGGAATCGATTGATGAAATCCCTATTTTTATATCTTCCTTGATATAAGAGATACAGAGCGTTCTCTTAAATTGTGCAATTTTTACAAACCCTTGTATCTTTTTTATTTGTGAAAATACTTGATTTACATAAAAACTATATTAGGGCACTCTTTGGCGTAGAATCCTATGCTTTATTTTTTTCTTTTTTAAAAATCATATTTTTTGAGGTATTTTCAAGACTTGTGACTTTTTATACGGAACACCCTGTATATTTTTACACTTTCGAAAAGCATATCAAATTACCTTTAGAATGATATAACACACTTGAAATTTTGCTTAAGCAGTTTTTAAATTATTAAAAAATGCGTAAACATGATACATTATAGCCAGTGTTCGAATTGTCCGCCGTTCTGTTGTAAACATAATCGACACCGGTTTCTTACATTCTAAGCTGAATTTATCAACTCAGGCGGACATAGTTGAACGTTTGCAAAACTGCAGCTTTTAATTCCTGTATTGGATTGGGGGAATGTTTAAATGTAAGATTTACCACCATCCATAGCCATCTTAAAATAATGCGAAATTAAAAAAAAAAAACAAATAATTTAAAAGTTGTTTAAATAAAATATCAAGTGCATTCAAAAGGGAATTTTATAGGCTTTTCAAAAGTGTAAAAATATACAGGGTGATCCATATAAAAAAACACAAGTCTTAATAATATTTCAAAAAATACGAGTATTAAAAAAGAAAAAAATAGAGCATTGGATTCTGCGTCAAAAGCGCCCTAATATAGTTTTTATGTAAATCAAGTATTTTCACGAATAAAAAAGTTACAAGGATTTTTAAAAATTGGATTTCTAAAAAAAAAAAAATTAAAAAGAGGCTCTGTATCTCTTACATCAAGGAAGATATAAAAGTAGGGATTTCACCAATCAATTTCTCTTTAAAATCGAGCTCCAGAAGCTTGAGTCAGTTTTTATCTAATTCCTTTAGAGATATAAGTTCCCTATTGAAGATATCGAATTTGGCCCATCCTGTACAATTACAAATTGGTACCAACTTAAAATATCGAAAAAAATGAAAAATAAGAGAAGATAATAAAACAGCAAAATTAATAAGCGAGGCGACAAAGGCGAATGAAATTATTACTTTTTTTTTGCAGAGATTAGACAGACTCGTGTTTTGTCGACTCTTAGACAACACGAATTCATTCACATGAGGCGAATAGACACGAGCCCTGTCTAGTCGCTGCAAAGAAGGAATAATTTCACCTGCCTTTGTCATCTTTGGCGTGACTTTTATTTATTTATTTATTTATTTATTTATGCAAAACTATCCAAGTTGTAAAAATTAAGTTTTTAACTAGAATTAGAATAGACAAAGTTAGGAAAAGTCAAATTTTTGCAGAGCTTTAACGAAATAAATTAAAAAAAGAAATTATATCCATAATCACGCAAGGGGTCTTAAGTGACCCCGTGGCAGGGTGAGGATTAACCGCGCCTATGGATACCACCAAAAGTTTATACCAGTATCGAATGAGCAAATTTTCATAGAAAATAAAAATACGTACGTTCATATTACGCAAATAACTTTACACCGATATACATACATATCCAAGATCGAAGCGGATTGCAAAGGTCAAAGAGGTACGCTCGGTGACAATCTAAATTCATATATAACTTCACACGTTCAAAATTAAAAGCGCTTTCTCAAGATAAATGAGTGATATTGTATCTGAAATTCAACAGACGTTGATCGAGGAAACCAACAAACGATTCTTTTATATTCTTCAATCTTGAAACGAATGGAAAAGTACTTGAGATATATCTGCCCATTATCAACATCGTATTACATTAGAATGACCCCGAACGTATATTTCACAATAGGGCCATTCAAGCGAGTTGATAAACGCATCAAATTCAATATACCATCAAAAGATATATGCAGAGTATAAACGCACTGAAACCTTGGATTATTTAAGCAAAACTTTAGCCAAGTAGAAAAACCTTCCAGTTCCCTGCATTACTTGCCCTTCAGCAGATTAAAAGTATTTCGAAGTAACACGTATTTCTTATCGTTTTACCGACAAAGATCGAAATTAGAATCAATGCGTGCTTCGAAAAGGAAGATAAAATTTCAGGGTCGATAGTTCAACAATATGCGTATTTTTGACAAGGAGCAAAGTACGTGCAGAATGTTGCTTTCACTTTAACAAATATAAATGAAATAAGGCACGATATGTGCCTTATTTCAAATTATAATCACCTTTGATAAAATTCTGCAAAAAACATTTTAAACAAAAAAACGATGAAGATAACATTAAAAAAAAAATGTTTAAACAATCCCCTAATCGGGATTAAACGATTATGATCGGGTAAACTTCGCAAGCAAATTTTGTTGAAAATCGACAGATGTGTATCAATGACACGTAGAGGACGAATTCAGCCGTCCTCCAGGAACATGGAAGTCGAACGAGGACAATAAAATACAAACAGAAAAAAAAGCGCAACTTACGAGTTTCTTTTTGTTTTTTGATAAAAGGAACCCAACGAAGAACTAGCGGGACTGTTAACGAAGAACTTGAACTTTGAATTTATATGTGGAAGGCTCGTCCGGTGACATTATCAAGAAAACCGTGATCCTTGATAAAAATGCAGATTAGGGGGGCACGACTCGACTCAGCCAATCGGATTGTATCTCCTATTATACTATCGACGAGGTTGTTGCCTGTTATTATAGAATTTAGAATTTTTCTAAAGGCTAACCGGTATTGAACGTTGCATGTTTAGAAAGGAAATTTACCGTGCTAACTTGTTTTAGATTTGTAAACAAACGCAACGGCATATTTCGAAAATTATCCAGTGAAGGGATGGACAAAATTTGATGTAATACATACGTTATCGTTATGTAAATTCAATTTTTTATTTCTGGTACGATACAGATCAAGAGACCTAATGGGATTATCCCAAAAAATAAAACAGAAAGTGCTTGGTTAAATCCCAAAAATTTATTTAAATAAAAATAATTTCCCCAAAAAGTACCATCCTACACCATGCACTTATTACTTCAATTTCGCCCAAAGGAATTATTTTAATGAACCAAATTGAGTAAATTCATTATTATTACGATGTCCGGATACTTCCCAAACAATTTATGAATGAATTCCTATATTTATGAATTAAACTTACGTTTTTCGGGTAAAAATGCAGCGCAGAACCAATTGAAACACTCCTTGGAGATGCTAGTTTTGTCGGCGAAGGACGAACAAGGTCACTAAAGTCATGCGACGCCTGGCGGCTCTTTTATGTGTTTCAATCGGCTCGGATAGAGATGGGCGAGGGAATAGTTCAAGTGAAATACGGTAAAAAACAATACGGACACCCCCTAATTGATAAAATTGTCTTAAAAAAATTGTGCTTTTATTTAATTAATAATAATTTCTTTTTGATCCCCAAAATATTTTTGGGGATTTGCAAATCCCACGACTCGAATTAATATTAAAGGAAAAGAAAATATTTTTTTTTTGCTCAAGAATTTTTTTCCTAATGTTATAAACTTTAAATTAAAATTAAAAAAAACATTATTATTATTATCATTAAAAACGTAGGCTTCCACGGCCAATGTCAGTTGAAACTAAACGTGTTCCGGGTTTGAACCGCCTCATATCGTTGGTTAAAATAAAAACTCGACGTTTCGAAACGATTGTAGCATTTAGATAATAACATTTAAAAGATATTCTCGGTCTTTTCTGTGAGCTTTGATGTTCTCAACTCAGGAATGAGCTATTTAACTCCAGCGCTGAATTTTCTTCATTGAAAACATGTACAATATTATACGTCATATCTTGAGATATTTTTAATCAGCAAAAGCTATCTTTCAAAAATGATGTGATGTTTTTCACGTTTTTTGTACGTGATAGACCGATTATTTAACGAACCCATCTCTAGCCCAACTTTCATACGATACCGGGAATGTTACTAGGAATTGTGAAATATTCAGAAATATGACACTGTTTCGATTAACAATGAATTGAGTCCAGAAAAATCGTTGTTTAAATAACAAATAACGTTAGTAATAAACTATGTTGAAGTTTTTGCATTGTTGTCTTGTAATTTCAATCAATACGTGGATGTACCTTGCTCAAACTCGTGCTGCCATCGTATATCTAGTAACTGTACCTCTCGGAAGTTAATCGAGTTGACTATGTTTAGTTATGGAATATAGATAACTGGCTTTATAATAGAATTCTATGTCTATCCTTTAAGTCAACAATTATGGAAGTTATTTTCGTAGGTATCTTTTTTTTTGGTGAAATTATCATCAAAAAATAACTGGAAAACAAAAATTTAAACTTTATTACTCATATCTCAAAATATTGGCCTTTAAGTTTTAAACATTTTTACATTCGAAGGAACCGCTTGTCGAAATATTTGTTTTCGATACTTTTACGGTATCGAAAGCTCCTTGTTCTTGGCAAAAGGGAGCAAAAAGAAGCCCATGGGCGAATACGAACAATGGTTTCATCGAAGACTTGGGGGGAAACAAATTATTGTATATCAATCAGCGTTTATCGTTTTTCTCAAGAGCAAGAGGCTCAGTTTTACGAAAGAAAAAAGTAATAATTTTTTTTAGCGTGAACAAGCAACTTTTCTTCGTCTTCGTTAACTTTGGGGACATGCAAACAGTGAATTGTTGAGTTGTCTCCAGTTCGTACGAATATATCCAGGTTTGGTCACCTGTATACGTTGCCAGAAGCACCGCGATTGAATTCTTGAAGCATCTCAACTCGCACTTCAAATCATTTCTTGAGCTTTGGCAAATGATGCGGCGTCTCTGAGGATTTGAATTCGTTTACAAATTCCGGGAAGATTTACATTAAAGGAAGACATCTATTTATAAATCTTAGTATTTACCTCTTGTATGACCGCGATGCCGATCAATTTACCGATCATGTGCAGGCCAACGCCTTGCATCTAATTAACTTTTAAGCAGTCGAACCTCGTTCGAACGAACATTTTTCTTCGTAATACGTACACCTCGGTCTTTCCTGTACATCTCATACACACTGATAATTACGACATACACAATTAGATAATTTTCTTCTTAATACAAGTCACTGGCGTTAAGGATACAATGTCCAGGTAATTGGCGGGAGCCCCGCAAGGCAGATACGATTACAAACAGTCGTACACACAACTGCTTCATCACGATCTCATCGCAAACGTCCCGACGTAAGAGCACCGGACAACAACAACTAGTCACGATTAGATCTTATTGAGATACCTGTTCGAAAATAAATTACAAAAAGAGCGATTCAAAGTTCGCGCACGGTTCGAAGTAGAGAAAATTTCCCACCTTTATGTAACGTAGAAATGTTTTTTTTTGTTTTATGTACAAGTGAATATATTATTTAATTAACGTATCAAGTATTTATTGAACAAAAAAAAAAAAGAAGGAAACGAAACAGGTATCGCCTCTAGATTTGTTAAGGAAACCGGATTGAATGTAGGAATATTCATGGGAGAAAGTTTTACGGGACGCACATAAAATACATTAATTACGATAACCTGTGAAGATTAAAACATGCTAGTGATGGTAATAACGAAAAATTGTGTATTTTTGTATGAAGGGTTGTCAGAAAACTTTCCTACCAGACCCTTATCGCTGTGTATTACAACATTAATTGAGTTTTTCTACATAATCTTCATTTCGTATCGTTGGGATAATGCATTTATCCCAACTAATGCACTAATTCTTTTAAGTCGTCCTCAAAGAATTTTTCCCTTCAAATCAAACACCCGGGAAAGGCTTTCTCAAAACTGGGAACGGATGAGAATCACTGGATGCGAGATCTAGTGAATAAAGTGGATGCGAAAGCAATTCACATCAAAACATCGTTTGTTTTTTTTGCGGCACGGAGTCTTGCATTATCCTCTTGCAATACCGAGCGCTTGCGCTACTTTTCTAACAAGTACCTGCCGCATTGGTTCGGATAATAAATTCCAATAACTTTCTTAATTATTAATTGTATCACCTCTCGGCAGGTAATCCATAAAAGTAATCTCTTCGTAATCGCAGAATACAATAAGCATTACTTAGCTAACAGACGGAAATGCATGCGCCTTAAGTGCAGGGCCTTAAGTGACGTTTACGCCACTCTTAGGCTTGATTTTTGTTGACTTAGGTCAATAGATTTTAAAGACGACGACAAGGGCTAGACCTATTAAATTTCTGTTCTGGTCACCCAACAGTCATCCAGCGAGCTAAAACCTTGTTTACCCCAAACAAAAATGTAAGATGTCGTGCATCTATTCCTAGGCGTACACTAATTTGACGAACGAAGTCCTCTTTTAGCGAGTCCTCGACGGCAGTAATGTTTCTTTCGTTTTCGTGGATCGTCTTCTAATGAATGTTCTACCGGTTTTAAATCGATCGATCCACCGATATACGCTACTTTTAATTTCTACAGATTCCCCAAATACTCCTCGCAGACGCCGAATAACTTCTTTAGCTTTCTAACGCCCTCTTTTCACAAGAAGAAAATTATGGTTCTTTGAGATTTAACTTCGTCTTCGATGGTTACGAAAACGGTGCTACGAAAACACGTCTATATCAGTGGAACGCGTGACTCAGATGACCGTATTGCACCTCATAGTTGCATAAACATGAGCTTTGGAAATATCCCTCATAAAAATTAAATATCATTATCATTATTACGTAACTGTGAAGGAGAAAGGATTGTTTGTCCCGGTAATAATCTATGTTTTTAAATAAAAAAATTATCTGCATAGCTTCACAATTATTAAAGAATGAAACATTTTATGTACACGGAAAGTTCCATTTTATTATTATTATTATTAGATTCTGATTGTTAAAAAAAATGGAAATTAATGCAAACATGGAACTTGGCAACGGTATCAGTGGCCATCTTATAGAGTTAATGTACAAAATTGTTCGCTGTATTGCTGAAAAGGAATACTCAATCGAGTAAAATTTCAATCGTCGTTATAGCGAGTAAGACATTTAAGATATCGATCGTTAATTATTTGAAAAGCTAAGATATGTCGGTGGGTTTAAGGAATATCGAAGAATGTGAACATGGAATGACGAGACGCATCAAAAAAACGTACATGTACAACAACAAATATGTATTACACAGCATGTTTCATCTAAAAAACAGAACTTGTTGTATCGTGCACTGTGGAAATTGAACACCTGGTACACATCAACATAATTTTATGTTGAAAGGAGTAGTCATCTATCTTCTATACTATCTTCTGCCCACACACACACTAGATGGATACGCCATATTGCCATTGTTGGATACACCTTTGTTGTTAACGTAATACATAAGAAAAACGATTATAGCTTTTACAAAAGAAGGTGGCAAGAGAGAGACATTAACATAAAAGGTACTTATACCTCGCATTGGTTGCTCATAAATTTTCGCTAGTGGCACGGTCAACAGTATTTTATCTAAAAAAAAAAATGTGCATAGATGGCAACTTTATTTTGAAATTATGTCTAAATGGTCTTTTTTTCCTTTTATTCATCAACATGAATAACATCTGCGACGTGAATGAAGCGGAGATTCGGAAAGGAATTAAAAAGGACACGGAATAATATTAAAAAATGAGAGAATAAACACCCGCCTAAGGGTATTAACGCTTCAAATGCCCTTGAATAGTTTGTAGTGTTTTGGAACTCGCGTCTTATGTTTTGATTAATAATGAATGGGGAGGGGCGCCACTTCAAGCAAACTTTTTGAAATTAAACGTGAAATAACATTATATAGTCGTTGATTTTTTTTACTGTGAACGTCCAAGTTAGTAATTTGCCTAATTATTAAATCTAAAAGAATGTATTTAAGCTTGGACTAAATTGCTGTTCAATCGAAGTGGTGAATGAAGGACTGATATGACCCCCTAATAGATGCATGCTGCAGTTACATCGGGCATCTTTGGGACAAACCTCATTGATAGTTGTTTCCCGTCCTCGTCCTCTCATAACACTGGATGAACTTGCAGAAACGGTGGGGCAAGAATAAATAAACAAAAATTGATTTGAGTTGTTGATTAAATAAGTATAAAAAAAATAGAAAATACATAATTTGCTTTTCTTTTTAGATTTTTACTATTTTTTTTTTATTAGTGGACCACCTCACCACATTCAAGGAGTGGAAACGCCCTTTAGAAAATGTCACAGGTTGTATAGATACAGTGGTTCAAGATACTTTTAGAATAAGCTTTCGGTGTTGTTGAGTTTACTCTTGACGTTTAGCTAATTATAGAGTGCTTCGTCAGTGTCGACCTTCAAGCGTTGCTGATCATAAATCGATTCTCGAGGTTGGAATTGTTCCGAACTTTCACTTGACATGAGTTCTTCATTGCTAAACTTCTCTATTCTCCTCAGAGATCTTTTGTTGGCACAATTTTAAGGAAAGTAGAAAAGATCGACGATGAAGAATAGAGACTGGATGAATTCTGCCGACGAGGGAAACGGTTCGTCAGTCCCGAATGGATGTTTATCAACATAGAAGGAAAATTAAGCATAGAAAGAGGTGCATGAAACGAAGACGAACGAGAATTTTTAAAAACTTTCTGAAGAAGTTGACAGCGTTATCAGATAAATCTATCGAAAATCCATTTTTAACCAAGGTGAAAAATAATTGCGACACTAGCGGCTTCTTTCAGGAAAAAGGTTCAAGGTGGGTATGTAAAAGTAAGGCTAGTGCAAATATGTGATAGTAAAACGAATATTGTCAGAAGAACGTGCATTAGAATTCAAGTTAATGATCACAAATACAAGCAATGAGAGCAGCTTCAGCGCTTACTTTTGAAAAAGTCTAGTTTTAGGCAATCTATTACTTTATTGACCTTATCCGTTTTAGTTTCTTTTCAATAGCCTTTCCTATTTTTGCGTTGACTATTAATTCATGTCGTTGGATCTAGTTGTTTAATAATTGTTCTATCTATTGAAGTATATTAATAATGGTACATTTTCTCATTTTTTGTGTAATAATCTGTGAACATGTTAAGCAACTGATTAGCAACTTTTGACTAGATCATTTTCATAGGCCAGGGACCGATATGAATCCATGTGAAATTTCGTGCTTTTTCTATAGCCAATTTGAACGAATCACCCTCTCGCAACTAATCGCGACTACGTAGGACATTCACTTTTTCGAGAAATTAACAATTTGTGAAAGTTTGTTGTCTTATTCGAAGATGTCGTAAAATGTTAGTCCAACGGATACAGTTAGTTCAAGGTGGCTATAGCTAATATTATGCTGCTCAGGTACTAGGCATTACTCGTTCAGAGATCAAAGACCCGTTTTGGGTTTTGATGAAACCAACATCCTTACTAGGATACCAGGATCAGGTCGTAGAGGAGCAACGTCCGATCGAGACGATCGATTTGTGGTACTTCCAATTTTGAGGACATCTGACTTCGATTGAGGTGGAGCTAATGTAAGCAGAGGGATAGTTCGTTGGCGACTAGCCAAAGCTAATTTGATATCGAAATAACCGGCCGATGTCCGCAGCTATCTATGGAACACCTTGAACGCGCAAGATCACGAAAACTTTTTAGCTGACGCAATTGGATCAACGTATTATTCTGGGATGATCCCAGATTTTACCTGAGATCACCAAATACCCAGGAAAAAAATTGGATAAGCCAGGACAGAGTGATTTGAGTATTGAATTGTTGGTTAATGGAGCGTCTAGGACGGCCTCTAGCGTCGTATGTAAGAATTGACCGGCTTGCAGTCCCAAACCTCAATTCAATAGAACGTCTCTAGAACAATTTGGAAGTTAGATTCGAAGACGTGTATCTCGTCCGTAAAACTTGCCGCTGCGCTTCGGACGAAATAGGAACAACTGGATTAAAATAATTCTCAAAGTTTAATTATTAATTCAAGCTGTGAGAAGGGCGCGATATGTAAATACTCGCTATTAGCTATAGTAATAAGTACTTTAAAATTTTGTTATTATATATATATTTTTTTATGAAATACAGAATAATATAATTCTGCAAACCGATTTAAACATAAATTTTGTTTGTAAAAAACACGCCCCCGCCTAATTATATGGCAACAAGATTATAGTACCATAAAAGCTGCGGTAACCGTAGGAGAACCAATGGCTAGAAATTGACGGGACAAACGGAGGCAAAACCTGAAGACCATCGCGGCATTATCAAACCCACCGAGGTGTATGCACGCGGGTCAGTGTGTTACGAGCGTCCGCGGTCGCTAATTCCTAGTTGCTAGAGGTTGCCGTCGAATAAGTTCAAAATCGCGCTCTTCGAGAACAACGACAGCGGCGATACGGGACATTCACGGTGACGGCTATTAAATATGTGACGAAATTTTCTTCGCCTACCACGTGATTCACGTCGGAAGTTATATATATGTTCTTGTAATAGTTGCGTTCATACATGACCTTTCTTCGAGGAAAAACAGCGATACAAAAGGTAAACTGTAACATAGATTATTCGCGACCAGGTTCAAATAGGAAGTGACAACGCGATGTATTTATACATATATGTGTATCTAGATGTAGGAACTAGTTCGATCTGGTTGCGTATTAGCAATGAAGTGAAATTGATGTTGCTCGTACCAGTTTTGTAGGGCGTCAAAAAAATAAAAGAAGTAAGACGAAAGTATTTTACAGTCACCGCTTACTATACAAGAGTAAATAGGTACAAAACGTGAGTAGTTTGGGGCTCTTATACGACGCATTGGAGAAAAGCTTCTATACGAACCTACTAAGTGCCTACTTTTGAAGATTCATTTAGAATTCTTCCTTTGTAAATTATGTTCCGTTAATACGTATTTATCATCCGAAAAAAATTGATATTTAAAGGTTGAAAATCTGCTTCCTTTACGTGACGATTTTAAGACAAAAATTGACACTTTGTAGGAAACATGAGCTAATGAGCATTCTTTATGACGAATTTGTTCACCGTATTTCACAAAGTTACAAAGTCACAAAGTTACAAAGTTCGCTGTTGTTTTTAAACACAAAGTCCTTATGAATAATTTTCTTAGATTACAACGAATTAATGAACATTATGCTGGTTTAATATTATTGTTGCTCAATTATTTGCTAACGACATCGTATGTTTTTGGAAAGGAACTCGTAAAAATAACAATCAAACGTTTTGAGGGTAAATTCTGCAAATAATTGCGGCCTTGACTTTTTCGCCGATACCCTATAATGATTGTCCAGATTTTCTTCTAGTTTTAAGAACCATTTACAACCGTTTCTTTTTTCACAAGGTCGGTTTCAAATAAAACTTAAACCGGGACTAATCGGTACAGACGTTGCAATAATTCTATATCGTGTATATACATACGTTGAACGTGCATAAAACGTAGGTATTTTACTGGAAGGCGACATCTTTGAAAATACACAGCGCGTACAAAGTAGCGAAAAGACGAACATAGAGATGATCCCCATGAAATTCTCTCGACACAAACAAATGTTGTACATAATAATCTTTCTATGTACAGGAGGCAATGAAAGCTTAAAAATTTAGTAAGTTTAGAAACATTTTTGTTAGCGTCTATTGCTTAAACAAAGCTGAAATGCGTAATAAAGTTATTCCGTTGAAATTTATTTCAAGAGTTCGTCGTGTATTGAAGAAGAACGTTAAACGTATATGGCAACCTACCACAACACTGTATTCGTGATATTGGCCGAGTTCGTCAGAAGAAATCGCTTGCTAACGTAAACGATTACACCAATCGTAATCGTAACCATTAACATGTTTGTTCTGATGAACGCGGCTAATGTAATTCGGCTGATTTTGACAGTTTCAAGTATTTGTTGAGCTTAGTACAAAGAACGCCAGTATGTACGTATAATTATTTCGCCATTTTTTACACATATTGTCTTGTAATGTTCTTATTAATGTAATGCTCTGCATATACGGGCATATTTATGGCCTATAAGTGCGGCAGTTAAGATAGAGTAGTAAGTAAAAAATATTTTGGTATTTCACGTGATGATTGGATAGCTTTTTACCAAAGACCTAACAGAATAGCGTCGTCTCAAATCGTTTCGTACAACTTCTGGTAACGAAGTACCATCAGAAAGGCATGAATTTCGCGTTCGGTCAAAATCGGTTGTTGCTCCAAGAAAACATCGATGCTGTGCGCGATATGATCGAAGACGGTAGGCATCCTTAGGCACAGCGAAGACTGCAGTATATTCGATTTTACACGAACGTGTCACATACGTAAAAGATGGATTCTTCATAATTTGAACAAAATCACAAAATGGAACTCATGTCATCGTAACAGGTGACAAAACGGCAACATTGTTTGCTTCCAAGAATATGATGATCGTAAGCATTGCTCTGGACAATGTCGCAACACCTTTCATCATGACAATTCTAGCTTTCACAACAAGTGGAAGGGGTAAACACGTCTCATTTCCCATATTGAGCCGACTTATCACCTAACGACTTCTTTTTGATCCTGAATGTCTAACAAGAATACGTAAATTACGATTTCTATCACGTCAAAGGATGTTGAAGCCTCCAAAATATCGTTTTTGGAGATACCACCTTCGGAATGAAAAGTTGGTTAGATCGAATGTATAAGTATATACATTTTAATGGTGAATCTTTTAACAAGCAACAAAACGATTCGTATCAAATTCTTGTTCTTCATTGTTTTTCAAAAGGCTTAAAAAAGGTAACCCTCATATAAACTATGGAATTTGACCAAACGTGGCTAGTCGGGAAGACAATTTAAAGATAATTAAAAATAATGTTTTTGAAAAAGTAAAATAAGGGCTTTTGTATGTTTACACACATCTACAGTGCCATACAGAAAGTGGGGATAATACGGATTTTTTTTTTATTAATCCATATTGGGTAAATTTTGACTTTACTATTTGTTTGTGCTTAAGAAATTACGTAACACGAAAGCTCGCTGATGACGCCGGTTAGGCGGAAACATGCCGTGCATAGGGCATTTCTGTCTCTCTTTGTGTTCCGTTTGCCGTAAATGATTCTGTAAATACCACGAAGAAGCTACTTTAGCATTACTATTATTTTCTGATGTGATCGAGTAAGTAAGAAAGAAAATTTCGTTGCATTCGGGCTTTTCTCCTTGCCGGATTGGCCATATTTTCGTTCTCAACTTGCATAATTTCTTCAAACCGGTATTCAACTTAGAATTCTAACAATTTCAATTGTTTCTTGAGAGAATAAAGGGAGTGAAATTAATTTTATTTTATTTTAAATAGAAATATATTCAGCAATAATATATTTGATCAATTACTCTCTACTTTCTCTTCTTAAAGGCTGCGAACTAATCCTCTTTTAGAGTACTTGTAAAATAATGATAAACTGGCGCATCGCTTTTATGTTCAAATGAAAATCTCCTGCTCGTAAATGTTTTTTAATTCTGAAACACTTCACTATTACTCTTTTTATCATTGCTACTATCATAAGCATAGCATAGCATAAGATGATAGCTTAGCTATCGAAACGATCGTACAGTTCAAGTGAAATGTTTGTGGTAAGGGGTGATAGTGAAGTGTTTCAATGTTCCAATGTCGCAGTATTCGAGTACGTGATTTAGTTAGATTTAGTCCATAAAACACCCAAAAGTAACATATTTCCAAATCAGATGAGACAGCGGGTGTTCTAGCACTCCTATATTTTTTCCAGCCACGTATATTGTGAGAGCAGCGGTACGGGACGATGCATTATCGTGATGCAACATAACAGCTCTTACGAACCCTACAGAACACCCCAGTGGAAAAACCTTTCGGTGTACCATTTAGTGGTAACTGCTTTTTGTTCTTCCAAAACACCGCATACGTAAATTTTCTCGTAGCTTGCTGCTCCTTTGTCATTGTTAGTGTTTCGTCGAAGAATGCAAAATACGTTCCGTCACATTTCACGAATTTTAGAAACAAGTGGTGCTCACCATTCTTTAAAAGAGTTGCAAATTCTCTCACATTCCGCCATTTGATAGTCGGAAAACTGATGCCGCACAAAAGGATGGATAACTCTCCTTAAATGCGTGCGATTGTATGTGATTGTCTTAACATCTAAGGATCCTCTCTAGTTCATTCAATCTTTGAATACTTAAAAAAATATATACATATCTGGCTTCTAACTAATGCAAGTACAACACGTCGTCAAGCATAAATCGAGCTATTAAGCTAGTCTTTGTTATTTCTTTCTTTTTCTGCTGAAAAGATTGGTGCGTGTTGTATTCCATTTGATAATAAATGTTGTATTCGATGTCCAACTCTTTATTTCTACTAATCCTTCCCTCTCTTTCCACAATTTGTCCTATCTGGCCGATCTTCCGCGAATATCAAACAATTCCATCGACACATTTTTTTTGAATTTTACACAATTCGCACGCAACATTAAGTCCTCAACTCACGTTACGACAAGTGTGATAATTGACCGACCATCGAGAACTGTGCTTATGCAACGATCTTTTCGCGGGAAATCCACGAAGATAAAAAACAATTGACTCGATTTCGTTAGCATGGGAAAGTACATATTTACAGATTAAAAAAAAAGAAGAAGAATGTTTGAACATCTAATTACATCGCGGCAACAATTAATAACTGCATATTATGTTCTTGAAGGCGACTTAGATCGCAGAGGAATTACTTTACATTAGCATCTCCCAATTAAAGCTATATACGTGCACATATACTTGTTGGCTTTGCATTACATTACTCATATCCTGCTCATCGCCGCTGTCATAAACAGATGATTACTGAGATTATAAAATAATTAACACGTCTTTCTGCATAATTCCTGGAATGTACTACCTTCGCGGAGAGCTTAAGTAGATTTATGTAATTTGCTAGCCGGCGAGGTTTTGCCACGTTTCACGTGTTAGTGGCGAATTAGTATGTAATTAGAATGGATAATGCACATTCTACATGTTGTTTTCCGCGTATCCAATTCGCACATACGAAGGCAGTCTGAAAAGTGAAGTGACTAACGTAGAGGTTTAGGTCTTTACCTTTACGTTCCGACTTGTTCCATCGACATTCATGTCGCTTAATCGCATCACTATAACACGATAAATCTAACGCATCGTAATAGTCATTTGTTTCTATAATCATTGCTTCGTTTAACGAAAACCTTTTATCACCAAGCCAATTTTTCGTGTTCGGAAACATGACGAAGTTAAATCTCGATCAACGATGTACATGGCGAACAACTTCTAATTTCGATTCCATTAATTTTACCATTGCAATTACTGGGAGTGAACTGGTGGAGGTGTAGTTGTTTTCCCTCAATTTTTCATTCGGCTAGACCAATAGTGATGCGCGGTGATTGTTTTAGTCTTTCGGAGACGATCTATAAAGATATATATCTCCAAAAGAAGCATTCCAAAACACAGCGGCCATAGCCTTGTTAGCTGATGATACTACATTATTGCTTACTTCCATGTCACCCATCGTTTCGATTAATTTTTTATTTGGGGTGTGCGGTGTGTATATCCAAGTTTCATCAACTACGCATAAAAGGTTCGAACAGTTCTCGAAAGTGGCTACACGAATTCGATTCTGGTCATCAGCTAACATATGTGGCAGCCATCTTTCTGACAATTTTCTCATATGCAAGTGTTCATGTAAAATATAGCGCGTTCTGCTGATGTGCCAATAATGCCGCTATCGCACGCAACTTCAATTGACGATTATTTAAAACATATAAGCTCTTTTGTTAAGTTTAGTCAATGGTAGCCTCTTTTGGATGTTCTGATCTTCATTCATCTTCGAAGCACGCACGACCCAATTCATCCCTCCAAAAACAAACTGTTTCAAAATGACGGTACAGACCCATCCTGAACGTGATCTAACTCCTCTCTGACCCCCTTTGTTTTTTTCTCCGCCAATAAGAAAGTGTTTAATAATTTTATAAAATTCCTTTTTATCCATATTATTCAGGCAACGTAACATATTTGGCTCAAACTTTAATAACCGTTCTATAAAAAGCTATAAAGTTGACGAGTGACAAGCATGTGCTTATTACGACGCCATCTCTGTATTACCTACCTAATTTTTCAAACCATCCTCGTAAATATGTCCAATGCACGGGATATATGTCTAAATTTACAGTAGGTTTATGTAGTTGAAAGAATAGCCTTTTTATTTGTTTTCAGGAAAAAAAATAAAAATTAAAAGAATATCTCCGTTCTTTCTTGGTGCAGAATTCTTCATTATTGGGTCTGCTTGTTTGCGAGTTTTTAATTACCGATTTACCCAAAATGTTAATTCGGACGAATTCGGATATTTTTGATCAAACACCAACTTGCTTTAAACGTTTCTAAAATAGTCGAACATCAATTGATGGCGACGCCCTGTTTTATTTAGATATTGACTAGATTAACCGCAAAGGCTCAATACATCCAAGTCAAACGATTGATTCTATGAGAGAGAAAGGTTGCAACCTAAACATGGTTTTAAAGATGAGAATCAAATTGAAAGGACCCAAATTTGACGTAAATAAGAAAAATTAACACTAAACCACGGATGGTCTTTCAAAATGCAATCCTTTCGTATCCTTACGATCGACGTTTGCGTTCCCAAAGGGACTACTTTGAAGTTAATGTTCAAGTTAATCCTCGGTACATTTCGGAAATTTTTGTGTAATCTTTGTGAGATTTGTAGAATGAATATTCCTGAAAATGTTGCACCATTTACGTCATGGTAATCGAAGTCGCTTCTATTACGAATCGCTAATATCCCCAATAATCGCTAAATCGAATCGCATACATTACGTGATAAAACAAAAATAACACTCACGCCGGAAGTTTGGCCAACGAATGCTTGTTCTTGTATTTCTGTAGGCATTTCTCGTTCATCACCTCCATACATCTTCGCGTCGCCATCAGCTTCTTCTCGATCTCGTCGAGATATTTGCACTGTGTACCCTCCATGGCGGCACTAGTATGCTGGTCGCCACTTTTAATTTCGACTCAAAACGATAATTTCAATCAGGCGTACTACCTGACGTCGCCAAACTGTCAAAACGATTGTCACGAAATGTTCGTTTCTACGTCACGTTATGTCGTTCCAAAAATTTACGAGAAATTTAACAGGATGGCGCTAGCTGAAGAAATTTTTCGATTCGACGTTTTAATTTGGAAGAAAATCCATGCCGAACTTTTAGGCATTTAGAATTTAGAAAGTGGTAGACGTCGACCATTTTGATTTTTCGTTCTTCTAGTTTTCTAACGTAATTACGAGCTCGTTATTAGAAGGCGCTTTGAGGCGACTTGCTGCAGATCCAATGTACAGGTGTTTCCATGTGGTTTCCATTGTTCTCCAACTTCTTAGAAACCCAGCAATTGTATGAATTGTTAGATGTTTCTTGAAACAGCATTTTACGAATAATACGATAATAATTGCAAGATTAAAAGGAACGAAAGTATGGTCAAGAAGCGTTGCATCAAACGATTGTATACACGTTGGCAAATTTAAGACAACAAAGATAAATACGAAATACAAGGTTTTCTGTGTGTTGTCAAGGTTAATCTCTACGTACAAATATCAGTTAGTTTCAACGATGCAATTGTTTAAATTTGTTTTGTTTCTATTTACTATCTTTATCTTTTGTCTTGATTATAGTACATAGTAATCCGTAATTGATGATTTAGCATCAGCAAATAGGCAATCCTTCGTAATGTTACGCGCTGGGGGTAAACTGGAGAACATATCAGAGGACGACGTCAATGAAGAGAACGCTTAACAACGCCAGACAGCAATTCAAAGAAGAAACTAACCGCAGAAGAAGACTCGACGAAATTGCTTTTCGGTCATATCGATCAGAGACATCGCAGAGTAGGTGAACAGTCTTCGCCCATGAATACCAAAATTAGAATGGTATCAACCTTTGTTAATAGATGAGCACCGCTTCTGTGTTGATCTACTTCATGGTAGAAGAAGAACCTATCGACGCCCATTCATTTTTACTCCAACCGGCGTCTATGAAATTTCATAAGGTTGTCGGCAATAAATGGTTGTGGATTAATATCAGAAAAGTGTTCTGCAAGATCATATGGCGCACTTTTGCAGCATGTGCTGGTGCGAATTACTGCTTAATGCGAAACAGTGCTCGCGAAAATACAGTTTTAAGACATGGTTAGATCCAAAGCTGGCACAGTTCTAATTGAAATATGAGAGAATTTGCTCTGAGCAACGATAAATAACATCATAAGAAGTACGGTACGAGGGTTAATTGGTGATATAAAGGATTGTGATAGATACAGACAATTAATAAAAAAGGAATTGGGATTGTTCATTAAATGTTTGAAAAGAAGTCAAAATATGTAATTCATTTTATACAAAACTTTAATTTTTGTTAAACGCTTTTGAACAAGCTGCAAAAAGCTTTCAAAAAGTTTATCGAAGTAAATAGCGATTAGCTCGTACAACTCTGAAAGGTGTAATTACGTATTTGGTCAGTTTATTAGTTTTATTAGCAATTTATTAACAACGACATGTTTTTCTTTTCATTTTGTTCCTGCTTTTCATACATAATTAATCCTATTAGCGGTTTGTTTTAGTACGAATTGATTTAACGATCGATAATAATAATTATTATTCAATTAGGTTGTTTTTTAGTGGGCGTACCCAAGTATAATTGAAACGTTTTGTTGTTGTTTTTTTGCAGCCGCGAATGGAAGGAAAGGAAATAGACTAAATAATCTTCTTCAGAAAACGAAGCTTCACCGAGAAAGAAAATTTATTGAAAACTGTTAAATAAACGTTGAAAATTTATCAAAATTTATATTGTTAATTTTTTTTTTAGTTAAAATTGCAATAAATAATTTTAATTCTTTAAAAAATACGTTATTTCGTATTTTTAAACTTTTGTTTTAATAGCTTAAAATTATTTAATAATGTAAATGGAAAAAAAATTACCCAAATCTTACAAAATTCTTTAATAAATAGCTACCGATTTCGAGCTATGCACAGCTCATCCTCAATAGTTACATTTAAGTAAGTACCTCCTTCTAACTTCTTTCTTTGTATCATATTGAGAATTCAGAAAATTATCATTATATTATTAATTACAGTTGGTCCTGCATTAAGCGAGAATGCTAAAATAGCTTTCTCATGCTATTAATGAAATAAATTTGGTAAACGCAACAAAAGGAGAGAAAAATTACACTCACGCAAACAATCATCAGCGGGGTTTCGAGAGTATTTTTTTGTCTCTATCTTCTATCACCGTTGCCTCACGTTTAATGCCACAATTTTTGAAACGATATTTCTTGGGCCTTCTAGCGCATGCCTGGCGTTCAGGAAGCAGCGACATAATACCGGGTACTATCCCCCAAACCATCCCTCGAGCAGCTCTGACTGCTTAACACGAAATAGCTTCGCAAGTAGAGCTTTGGACTTATCGCGATGTATATAACAGAATACATCGAAAAATGTCTAAAAACAATAACCAATCGCTATTGTTTTTGGACATTTTCTGATGTAGTTAATTTATACATTATTTAACTTTATGGATGGTTTTCAGCTGGCCTGAGGAGGAGCTGTGCTTAGATCGAAATAGGCAGCTTTTTAAAGAGTTTTGTGAGATTGGAGCATCCAGTTACTTTTTAAAATTCTAAATCAATTATTGAAATTTTAAGCAAAAAAACATCTGCAATGTAAATTTTCTAAAAAATCTTCGACTCTTATTAACACATATAAATATATTATCGAAATATTAAACACGCCTGTTTTCTTTCCTTTTATTCATGGCTGCAAACTATACATGTCTAATTATAATATTAATAATAAATCTGTTCTGCATTTATTGCTTGATTAACTAACACAACATTTCAAAAAAATATAACATTTCAAATTACGGGAAAATGATCTCAACCCAAGGCGTTTCTTTCAAGTACTGCAAGACGAAACAAAAGACACTTCTTTTGTCGAATAAATCATAATTCCAAATGAATTTTCAGTTAAAACCAGTTGACGGATGTCAATAACCTCCATAAGCACGATTGTTAGCAGTGCAGGAAACTTTTTATAGCGCTAACTATTTTTTTTTTTTTCGATGACCTGCAAAGATGTTTATTAAAAAAAAAGGAAAAGCGCTAAACGACTTACCGTGTTCCTAAATTATTGAATAAAAATTCTAAAATGCCATAATGTATTATAGCATTTGATAAATATTAAATGCATTAAGCCACAGGCCAGCTTACTAAATAGTCACCGTTTTAGTATAACGTTAAAAGAATAATTTAAAATTTTACTTCCCAAATCATTTCTAACCAGTAGATACTGGTTTCTCTTCGGGGAATTTTAAATTGAAGTTTATGAAAACCATACCCATTGTGTATGTATACGACGTTGTGATTACAAAAACTCTTGAAATATTATTTTGTATTAGGTACTGTTACAACAATGACGTCAGTCTTATATTCTATATCGTTCAATCAGTTTTTAACGCTTACATGTACAAGCACAACCCATTATTACGACAACTTAAAATGGCCGCTATTATGCACATATTATTTACTGCGAGCTATATTATCAGCTTTCCCAATAAATTAATCAATTTCTTTCGTTACAAATATTTCAGATTTTTTTTGCCTTGTAACTTACTGAACATTTCAAAAATCCTTGTGTATGTCCCTGACCCCGGCATCGTCGAATTTTTATATTTTTTTCTATGTTAAAGTTTTGTACCTGTTTTCTACCAAAAATAGAAAGGCTTCTACCGTCTTCTTTTCAAAGATATTAGTCATTTCCGACGGGGAGGATGGAGGGTAGTGACATGCCAGACACAAGCGATTTTTAACATTTTTCTACATTCTACATTCTTTACATTAAAAATAAAAAAAAAATTCCTACCACTTGACATGATATAAGCAATTTTATAAGCAAAAGAAGAGCAAAGATATACGAGCCCCTGCACATTAAAAGGTTCGTTTTTGCGTTAATCAGTTGTTGCGTTAATGAGTTAACCAGCATCCAATAGTGCTCAGTACAAAACGACATAAAACTAACGCAAACTATGTACTTAAACACAAATTTGCCGAAACTCTCTTAGCATCATCGATCACGTGTATTTGCTAGAGGAGATCGATGAAAAATGATGATATTTTGTCTTTGGTACATACAGTGCAAAACTGGTGCGAAACATTGACATAGTAAAAGTTTTGTACCAGTACCTCTTCTGGACGGCTGGCATGTCTCTGTACAATTTCGAACGCGTGCGACAAAAATCCATTTCGTGAATAGAGAGGACAAAGGCGGATGAAATTATTATTTTTTTGCAGCGACTAGAGACAGACTCGTGTTTCGCCGACTCTCGGGGCAACACGAATCCATCCTCATGAGGCGAATAGACACGATTCTATCTAATCGGTGCAAAAAAGCAATAATTCCACCTGCCTTTGTCCTCTCTACTCACGAAACTCATTTTCTATTGTAATGTTCTGTCTTTTCTAAATATTCGAAAATATTAATTTGAAAATCAGCAAACATAGCTTCTTCAGCCACTGCTTTATCATCGAAATCACATTAATAACGAAAAGATAAATCCCCAAGTAGTTCTAAATTTACAATATTACGTCCGCTTGATGATTAAAATTATGATCCATATGTGCACATACGTTAAAGCGTCAAAGGTTTCTGGAAACTTTTCTAAATTTTTTTACTATCAATTATAACAGCTTTAATTGATTTGAACTTGCTACGGTTGTAGTGACTAAAATAGTAAATAGATACATGCGGGTAATTTTATGAATAACCTTCGCGAATTTCATGGCGAATTTGTTGAAAAACCACCACACCAAAATGTCGCGCCGTTAAAATTAATCAATCAAAGCCATTTCGAATTAATTAAGTTTGAAACGTTAGAAGAATAAAAAGAATACTCCTTTGAACGGGAAATTCTACATTAAATTTGGCTCTAAAAACCCGTAACATGAACGGTAATTAAAGAAAAGGACGCTAACGAAAATATCCGCTTAGTTATGCACATAACTGTGATTAGTATGCGTTCAAAGTCTGATGTACGTACTTGCAAAGAGCAGAGAACATGGATTAACCTTTTAAGAGGTTATGTAATGTGAAATGGAATTTTTTACGTAAACGTATCGAGATTATTTCCTCAGAAGGAATAGTAATAGCAGTATGTAGTCTTGCATACGAGAAATATAAATAGAGCTATGTGAATATGTATTAGGCACCTCAAAGAAAACCCAGTATTATTTATTTCGGGAAATTCCATAAATAGATGTATACACAAGGGATTATAATAAGTAAATAAACGAAGAATTTTCACAGTAATAAAATAGTTACTTATTGCCGAGCAAATATTGTATTTTTATTATTAGCTTCTTAGATCGCATTGAAGTTAAACGCATTTAAATCGTCAGTACCTCGTTAGATTAGATCTAGGTAACTTACTGGGCAATAGACCATCCCATAGCGTTTGCAATTATACCTAAAAAAGCGCGAATTAACCATGGCAGAACGCGGCCAAATGGTATTACTTAGTACGGAAACCTTAACGCAGAGTAAATTAAAAAAAAGTTAAGTGTTCGCGATGTGCCATTCTGAAACCGATGAGTTATAAAATTAGATTTAAATCAGGAAGAAAACGGCGAATCATGGTAAGAACAGATCGCCTTTCAAAACGGATGGCTTTACACGACCGACGAAAATCGTCGAAAGAATTAAGTAGCGAGCTATGGACGCGATATAGGATTTCTCTGACCCGGAGGGCGATAGCAAGACTGAAGGCATCTAATTTACATTGGCGTATAGCGCGGAAGAAGCCGTACTTAACTCCAACGCAGCGAAAAGAAAACATTCGGAATGGATCAAGAAGTACGCGCATTAGACAGAAGAAGAATGGTCGCGTATAATCTTTTCTGACCAATCTAACAGCGAGGTATGCTTCTTTTATCTTTTTTTGTAGTTGTTTTATAAATGTCTTATTTGATTATGTTTACCGTATTTTCTTCTTTTATTGCAGCTCTTCGGACGATCGGGGCCGCAATTTGTACGGCGAAGACCCGGAGAAAAATATTTTCCGCAATGCATCGTATCAACGCTAAAACATTGTAGCGGTAGCATCATGGTACGGAGATGGATGTCGGCATCAAGCGTCGTCGAAATCTTCCTTTGCAAAGGGCGTATGAATAGCAACCGTTATACCGAGATGCTACGGGAGGTCGTGGAGCCATCCGTACTAAGATTGTTCGAAGAAGAGAATGTTGAATATTTTTATCAACAAGACAACGCTTCTTGTCACCATGCAAGGGCGACAATGCAGTGATTCACGGGTAACGGAGCGCAACTGTTTGACTGGCCGGCACAGTTCCCGGACTTATCACCGATAGAAAATTTTTGGTATATTCTGAAGAAAAACGTCGCAAAACATCAGCGTGGGTCAAAAGAGCAGCTCCGTCAACAGATCCTCAACGAATTGATCTTAATTTCCAGCGATGTATGCCGTGAATTAATTAGTAGCATACCAAAACGTGTAAGATCTCTAATAAAAGCGGCTAGTGAACCAAGAAAATATTGAAAATATTAATAAAATATCCTGTATGGTATATCTACGTTGTCGTTTTCTTGATAAATAATTTATTTTTATAACACCCGAAGAAAAATTGGGGGTGCCTAATACATATTCACATAGCTGTAGCAGTGATTAGGCTAAACACAACAGCATAATCTTCGACAATATTTCATAAATGTTTCTTGTAGCCCCATAAATCATCCAAATTATTCTGGGAGGGCTAAAATGAAATATAGTACTTACAGACCATAAGATGAATAATTAATTTCTATGAAACTATATTCAGCAACATAGCCGTTGAAAGTTTTGACTAGTGAATTGGTGGATTATCGTGGAGCAAAGTCAGTTTTCGGCGCCTTTTAACTTTATTGGAATCGTTGAGGCGACGAATTATGCTTGTTTAATACTCCCATGTTATATCATGAAAATTGCTCGATAATCACTGCATTGATTCTTGAGTATCGGGGTTCTTTCCCTACTATAAATTCTTGAACTCCGAATTAAGCATCGCAAAGATCTCTCGAACGATTTTTCATCGTATAAAAAAAAGTGAAAATCTCATCTACATAGCTAAGCCAGACGTTTTAAATTTGCCCGTGAACAACTCAGCTACGAAAGGAGACATTGGATTTTCTATTGCCGTACCTTCTAGTTGTTCAAAGAGAAGCTAACCTTTGGTATACCATAATTTTGACGCCATCAATGTTATTAAGTTTTAAGAATTCGAACTCCTGAAATTCCGAATAAATAGTCGTCCTCGTAGAAGAATCGCTCGTCCTTTTGTTGAAGAATAAGTTCTATAAAATCGTAAAATGTTCATTTAATTAATTTTATCGTAGCGCGTGTATTTATCTATCTTAAAAGCAACTTCCTGGCTGCAAAATAACAAAGTCAAAAGAGTCCCCGAATATCATCTTAAAAAACGTTAAATTAAACCGCAAATTAACGTCTTTAGAGATTCTAAAAACCAGAGGAAAAAAACACTTGGGAAGTACAATCGAACTAATCTCGTACGATACTTAACACAAACAGCTAGATACAACATACATACGTAGGAAATAGTTACGTAATAATTACGCTACTGCTGCTCTAATCGTCGGACTTGGCTCACCGCAAAACCTAAATCGTTACCTGAAAACGATAACGATCTTTAGCACGAAGTGTAATAGTTGCATATTTTAATTTAAAGCAAATTCTATAAAGACATAATAACATCTTGCTTTTTTATAAGGATACCTTTCACGAACGTAAGTCGTGTTTATTGATTTAATCAACATTTATGGTCGATATCGTTGCGATGCCTTCGAAAAGAGTACGTGCTTATCGCAACGAATTACCACGGAATATGAAACAGCTCAATTTTACACACGCATTTATGTAAGTAGTATACGTATGTTTCTTAAACGACCGCATCTGCAGGACTTAATTGGAATTTTATATTATTTTTATAACATCTAATTGAATGGTGGTAATAATCGTTGCGGTTATGTCTTGTTTCGTAGTTCCTTGGAAAGTTAGTGAGACTCTTATTGAATATTTAATGCTTAGTACTATATACAGTTATTTTTATTGTAACTACATAATATACTCTTGGAAAAGCCAATACCCTGACATTGTTATTCAGATTTCAACTAAGAAAAGATATGCAGATTTACGAACGAAAATTTGAGAAAAGTAATAATAACACCGGCCAAAAAATTTCAACTTTTGATTTTGTCATAAAATAATTTATACTAATTTCAATAGAAAACATATGAACATTTATTTTAATAAAAGGTAGAAGGTCAAGTTAGCTCGATTTTTTTTTTATATTTCAATGAAAAGGTTTTTTAGATTAGATCATAATTTAATGTATATTTCAAATTATTATAATTAGAAATGTGAAGTAATGCTGCTTGGTCTTTTATAAACAATATCTACAGCATCTCTTCTTAACATCCAACAGTAATCTGCTAACATAACAGGATTCCATCTCCCCTGATACCGTTTTTCCGTTCCCGTGATGTCTTGGTGGAAGCGCTCACCGCGTTCATCGCTAACGTCGTCCATATTTTCCGGACAAAGATCCAAGTCAGAACGTAGAATGTGCACTTTATAGGACATATTACAGCCAGCAGCGTGAAACGCTTGTAACATATCTGTTACTAAAGCTTTATGGTTGTCGGCTTTTTTGTTTCCCAAGAAATTCGTGAAAACTTGTACCATGCAAAGCCAAGCTGTTTTTTCCTTCGCTGTTAATTTAGTTTCAAAGATTTCATCATTTACTATTTCTTATATCTGAGGTCCAACAAAAATACCTTCTTTCAATTTCCCTTGTGTAATTTTGAAAACTTTTCACGAAGGTATTTAAAACCTTCACCTTCGAGATCCAGTGCCTTTACGAAGTTTTTCATGAGCCCAAGTTTCACGTGGAAAGGTCGTATTATGATCTTTTCTTTTTCTACTGGAGGCTGATGTTGTACATCGTCTTTTCCTGGTATAAATTGTTGTCGTAGTGACCACTCTTGCTTATGGTAACGTTTTTCTCAAAGACATAAAAAGCAACAGTATTTGATATAACCAGATTGCTTACCCAAAATAATAGTAATTACTTTAAAATCTGCACAAATATTCCAGGAATAGTCTTTGTACTTTATCTTTTCTAATAAAATTTTCAGATTTTCCTAAGTTTCTTTCATAGAAACAGCATGACCTATTGGAATAGAAGAATAATGGTTTCCATTATGCAACAAAATTGCTTTAGGCTGGTCTTTGATGAGTATGATGCTTCAGAAAGCTTCAGAAGCTTCCAAAAGCTTCAGAAAGTTTACAAACATTATTGCAGTAGACCATATTACCTGTAACCAGAGCTAAGACAATGTTGCCGCTTTTCTAATCATTTTTACTTTATGTATGCTGTTCAATTTCATCAGTTATTAACTTAGGGTAAAAACCTTGTTGGTCTGTGTAATTACTGTATATAGTGCCCTTTTATTAACACAATATCTAATATATTATTATTGCGGTAGTTAATCGTTATTTATATCATTGCACTTACAATATGAAAAGAATCGGCATGCTATTGGTGCCGCGTTGTTCTTTCTTTATTAACGAAAGTGTGAACGCTATCACCGTACTCCCAAACAATCTACGGCTTCTAGTCAAAATTCTACGGTCGGCATTGCTTTTCTACCCTACATTCAAGGTATTGTCGGTGAAAAGGGCAAACTACCCTAAAGACAAACAATTTCTAATATCAAAACAATTTTCAAAGCCCCCTCAAAAATCTCCACTTATAATCGTCAGTCGTAGACAAAAGTTCTCCCCTATACACTCAGGGTATATACCGGATCCCTTCTTCTTCTGGTAGAGTATACGTCGCGAGAATAGAGCGGTTGATTGGGATATTTGTGGCCAAACACAAGCAATGCACGAGGTTGCTGCGGATATCCAATTCTGCGATAGCTGACTATAAGCTAGAAATCAGCCACCAGATTTTTATTTAACGATACCGAACTCTTGTCCCCTGAACCCTTCTGTTATTCCAGAAAAATCTGAGAAGCTATCGAGCTCCTATCCGAATCCTCCAATCACAATCCGTACACCTCGTCCCAGTACTCAACTTTTGTCTTCGCCCCCTCTAGTAATGAAATTTAAAGTTTTCTATGGTCGAGTGACTGTAATTTTGAAGTCGCGTCAGAAGAGAAAAATTTGAGTTCAATCGAACTTAATTTGTTCTAATTTGATAATCCACGCTTCACGAAAATTTCAGCCGACATCCACGCTCTTTTATACGCTCTATAATTGGAACGACGCAAAAAATATTAGTAAAAAGTAGGAAACTATGGAGGAAGTTTGTATATAGGAATGACCGCAATTCACAAGGCGCAAGAGATATTGATAAATATAGTATTGATCTAGTACCCTCATTATTATAAAAATCTGCAACCGACAATTTGCAAAAAAAAGCAATCAACAAAGTACCTTAAGATGGCATGTAAATGTTAAATGAAAGCATTTAAAGAATAATAATATTCTTTAAGGAAGGAACAAATTAATCGTTATTACCACATAAAGTCGAACTCATCATTCCGATTACGTGAAAATCCTTGGACCGAAGTGTAATTTTAGAACGATTTAAATTCCACCATAATCGTCGCGTGGAATGTGCGTGAAATAATGGTCAAATGTACCTTCAATGTATCAAACGAAAGCCATATTATTTGGAAGAATAATAAAGAGCATAAATCCTCAATTCCATAAATAAGTCCTTGAAGTTTCAAGCACTAAATCAAATAATGATAGCAAGCATTGTGCGGTGCGGATGTGCCGATACTTGTTGTTTACATGTGTTGTTTACTAAATCAAATGAAAAATTGAAAATAAACAAAGTAGTAACCACAATTACACATGTTGATACCTTTAAAAGCAACACATTAATAAAAATGGTAAAAATTGAAAAGTAATATGGCAAAAAAATACCAAAAAAAACATTATTATTTGATTAATTCGGAACAGTTATTTCGAGAACTCATGGATTCTCGTTGTCAACCGCAAACCCGAATAATACTAATAATTCGTAAACTTTATTCCTGGAAACCTCACGTTACGAACAATCGTGAAAAAACATAATTATGAGACGTAACGACTTTTGTACCAACAACAATAAAATTATCGTTGTTATGCAGAAACGTGGAGTACGTTCGAGATTTAATTTTTGTTGTTATTAAACATAAGTATGCGGTTAATTGTATAATGTTTTTATCGAACGTTTGCAGTCGTGATGGAAAATAAATTCAAAATGAATAGATTTATGAGATGCATCGTCAGAAGAAGCTCACGCTTTAAGTAGATTTACTGCAATACATCGATAATACTACACTTTAATGAACCAAAATTATCATTCAGGAAGTCTAATTAAGAAACTAAGGTAAACATTACACGTGTTAATGTGAATTAGTACAGGTTAGCGATAAATAAACATCACTACGGCTAGAATTCTGATTGTTTGTTTATTGTGTAGCGGTTAGACATGGACATTTTATTCAGTGAACGCTGCTATATTCGCGTAGTTTTACACGAATGCAGATTGGCCTTGCTATTTTTCTTTATTACACCTCTGATTGAACAGCTGGTCCTGTTGTAGCTTTTCAAACATAAATATTAAAGTCTTTGAACGGATTGAAAGTGCGATTCACGTATTCTAAGCTTAACACAGAAAGAGGGCGTGTAGATCAAACACCTCTGTTATTTTCCCTATTGCTAATTCACTTTCAGGTTGTTTCATTAACGCTAGAAAAATACGATGGCTATTTGTCATCTAAATGCTTGAAAATTGCCTACTGGCTTATCTTAACTGATGTAGCTTGTCGGTATGATTTATTACGTTTATTGTGTCAGCTTCTTTTATACTTTTTATCACTTTAGCTTTGTTAAGGATGAGTTCGTCTTTCCAACGTTACGCCATCATTTCGTTTTTAGACGAAGGATTGTATAAAAATTGTTTCATGTCCAAAATTGTTATCAGCTTGGTACAGCTCAAAAAGCTTTCGATTGCAGTGAACACGTTGTCCTTTCTGAACCGTGGTGAGCAATGCCCGTATAGGATCCTCAAAACACCAGGTTTTTCAACATCCTGCTTGTTTCACTATTCCCCTGGTCTTCAAGCGTCGCTTACTCACTACGACTTCCTCGACGAATTGATGTTATCGGGTGTCGCGTCCTCCTTCGCTTCAAGAGATTCTTTATCTAATTTTGACCAAAATTTAATTGCAACATACAACGGTGCAGAGTCTTTGTATGTTTTGAAAATTATTAGTGTTATCTATTGTTTTTAACATTATTGTTTTTTACAAAAAATTTATAAATTTATAAATAAATTAAAAATTTGATCTATCAAATATTAGCATTTGTTTTTCATTATTTTCTTACTAAGGCTTAAAATACGTAGACAGCACCTCTTTCCTTTACGGAAAACTCTTTTGCTAAACGGACATTAAATTTAAGAAGAGATTATGAATTTTGTACAATGTCAAAACATGATAAAAAGCATTTTTATCATGTTTTATTTCCCCATTGATGGTGATGGATATTTCGAGTGTGACGTAATACGAAGTACCCTAGATTAAATTGTGGATGAAAGTATGTATCTCTAGCCTTCGTAAGAGTAGAAGATAACACATACTTAGCCCATAAGATAGTGCTCGCCCGGTGACGAGAAAATCTTTGATAAATGTCGAAATTAGTCTGTTGCCATGGCCACCAAGATCTCTAAATCTTTCTCTCATTAGACGTATATGTATGTAACGTGGTATATGTATGTAAAAGGGTCATCCTGCCTAAAGTTCTAGATATCTAATCTATCTCGTTTAGCGAAAATAAATAAAAGGCCACCCTTTTCCGTCTTCTATTAGCGTTTCCAATTAAAATAAAATAAAATATACACGGAATAGGTCGTAGTGGAATGCAAGGTTAACCAACAAATTAGTTACACATTTTTTTGCGAGAGCTTTTGTAACCTACGCATTGAATTATGCAACTTATCGTGTAATTTACCAATTTTTTTTTTAATTGAATATACTGTTACTTCTATTGTGTACTGTTCGCAATAAATTAACCAATAACTTTGAAATCAAGTGCAGATAAAATATTAAAGGCGTCGATAAGCGATAATACGATAGAAATAAGAAACTTACCGTTAAAATTCCTTTGATTTTCCATCGAGACGTTTGACATTAAAGTTCCATAAAAGTCTTATTATTATCATCACCGCTATCATCAGTATCGCTTCCATTAGAGAACCAATCATCGTCTTTATATCCTTTAGCGTCTAAGAACTTTTGTTCAAAATTAACGTGTTTCTTTAAGTGAATCCTCTCATACCACGCTTTGTAAATTTTCAAATATCTATCATCAGGTTCTACATCGAGATTACCCAAACAGAACATATTGAAGGCGTCCCTACCATATTTTCCCACTCCATAGAGTTCCTTGACGTCCTTCCAGTTCTTATACACGAAGTCGTAAGACATTCTCCACAGTTGAATCGACCTAACAACCTTTAATCCGATGTTTTCGAAGTACCTTTCCAAATCTGGAGGTTTAATTTTGATCACGGCGAAAGGGGTGGTGTAATCTTTCAAAAAGGCCGCTATGTAGTCTCTAGCGTGCTTAGCTCTGGTTCTATTTAGAAAAATTGTAGCAACCAGAAGAGCCCAAGGATCATGATAAAGATATTCCTCGATTAGATTGTGAGGAGATTTCGGTGGATGCCATATTGGTTCCGTTAGAAGGTAGTTGGTGTTAACGTTTTCATTTTTGATTAAATCTTCAGTTTTATCGCCGAAGGCGTAATTTATTCTTGAAAGGTTTTTCTTTGTGAGTTTTTTATTTAGGAAAGACGTAAAATGTTCATTGCTAGAGTAACCTTGGCTTTCAAGTTTAGGATCGATTCGTTGACTTGGGAAAAACCTAGAATACGTTGGATATTCATCAAATGACGCATCTTCCTTCTTAATTGTTTCATTAACATTGCCAAATAGGTATTTTGTTTCGTAACAGTGTTCTTCTCCATTGCAAACTTTACTAGTGAAGCCTTGTACAGTATCATGCAATTTAGATGCAGCAATATTACTCCTTTCACATTCTTCTTGGTTAAATCCAAAAAATTCCGTTTTCTTTTGATTACCATAAGTATTTTCTAAATTATCGGTGTTAATTTTAAGACATTCAGGTGGAATAGACCTTTTCTTTTCGTTCATAGAGAAAAATTTTGAAGTGGTAACCAAAGAAGCATCCTGAAAGGATCCTTTCAATATGGATTCATTTTCGTAAACAGTACTTCTTTCGGATCTTCTCTTCGGGACTTTTCCAAGCTTCTGCATAAGTCGATTCATTTTGCTTCCCACAAGTATATTGTCATTAATATCTTTCCGTTTAGAACTAGCGAAATTTGCGCTTTGTTTTGATTTTAAGTTCAAGTTTTCTGTAATTTTGTTGTTCGGACCCGCGCCTACGTTTGTTTCAATTTCTTGAACGAGGTGATTTATTTTATCGATCACCGATATATTATCACTTAAATCTTCTTGCTCAAATCCAGAAAAGCTGAATTCCTCACTTTGATCCTTAATATCCCTTGGGCTAGACGATTTAGCAGAAGATGTTAGTTCCCATGCAGTGGTGTACTCATTAGAGTTTATAGAAGCGAGAGAACCATCTTTATTTGGGATTGATATACTAACTTCCATATCGTGGACGATTTTAGTTATTCCATTGAAGATTTCCCTATCACGAAATTCACTTTGATGAAAGCCACAAAACTGAAGTTCTGAATTCATATTTCTAATATTAAACATTTCTTCATTGTATTCCTTCACCGACGATTTATTTTTCAAATCGCAACACTCTGCTTGTCCCGTGAGAGTCGCTACAGCATTTGCTTTGAACGGATGCATATTGTTCGAATCGTCTTCCAAAGACGAAATAGGTGAAGTTAGCACATTATCTTCGCATTCCATTAATGAGTCATTATCCTGCTTTACAAAATTATAATTCTCAGAATTCTCACAGTTCGCTATAACGAATTCTAAATTATCTTTTAGATTTTGGTATTCCTCACTTGAACTGAAGTCTTTCACGGATTGCTCAGTGCTCGAATTTTCATGAAATATAAGATGAGATGACGCCAGACTTTCATTTTCAACTGGTTCGTTTGCGCTATCATAGTCGTCTCTTTGATCTATCTCCCTGAATAACGTCGATTCTGAAATTTCTTGGTCATTTTTAGCTTCCTCGTCAAAGGTAGGATCTTTTAAATAATCTTTATCATCCAGTTCGAAGGACGATTCTTTACATTTGGTGATATCCTTAGAATATGAAAATGTTGTCGCCTGACATAAAAATTCAAGATTTACACCGATTATTTTAACATCGTCTTCTTCTTCTTCATAACATTTCCAGCATTTGCCAGCTACTAGATAAGTATTTTCGTCAAAGTATCTACTCAGAAACACCTTCCCATCTGGTGGAACGGACTGCATCTTCTGAAAATAAAGAAAAACACGGTACATAGCTGGACGATAATTTCAAGAAAGTACAAGTAACAGTGTTACGATAGCACGTTAGTGATAGCGTAGCGTAATTAAGGAAGAATGTTTCTAACATTGAGTATACGATGTTTAAAGCATTTCTTTTATAGATAATATCTTATTGGTAGTGACTCGACATTTTTAGAAAATACATCGAGTACGTTATCTGCGAATAGGAAACGATAAGAAAAATTCTTACAACCGTTACATTCTTAGATTTATAAAAGGGGAAAACAAATAAATTATGTATAGGGAAACCATAAATAAATAAAATTCCATTTGTACGAGTATCTGCTTAGTCAGCACAAAGAAAACACATATTTACATGGCTCAAATATCACTGCTTTAATGATATAATTGGATAATTAAGTCGGGTTGTAATAACATTAATGAGTGAGTCAATACAGGTGCGTACTTAGTAGATTCATTAAAGTTTCTAGCATCCGTAAACTTGTTATTTTTGAAAAATGTAAATGTATGAAGTATGGATGTGTAATTAACACATATGAATAATTTACTTTTACCAACCAAACAAAATAACACGTAGTCGTTATTTTCGGTTATACAGCGAGCCCATTTCCTTGACTAATCTAGAGAAAAAGTTTTTTTTATAAAATTATATTCAAGTATACAGAGTGTTAAGTTTATATAAAAAAGTTAAGCTAACAGGAGGATAAGACTAACAGAAGGAAAGATGGAAAGACCTCGTGACATGCGGTTGGCAATCTTGTGTTCGATACTACCTCGCCGATAACCACAAGTGTCCAGATTATTGATTCGTTTAGTCCTTACGTAAAATTAAGCGAGCTTTTCATGGAAATACTTCTGATGTTCAAAAGATAATGCTCGGCCAAAAAGCCCTTGATGACGTTGACGTTCAAAAAATCATCGATCTAGTCCTTTCAAGTTGTTGTTTAACTATTAGCGAACTTATAGATGAGGCCAGCATCTCAAAAGAACTGCGCATGTGCCGAGTTCCTCAATTAATGGCCGAATAAGAGGAAGAAAATCGAGTGACCGAATCATTCATGCAAAATTTACGGCTACGGCGTTAAAACAACAGTTCAAGCGTTGTAGTCGATTGTTAAAGGATCGCCATGTCCAAACAGTACACGAGTCTTGGTCCTATGACAATGCGATGCTCTCTGTTCTTTTAGATTTTTAACGGAAATTTTTTTTTTTTTAATCAAGACTAAACAGTTAACCGTGAGCATTGTACGTGCGTTTTACAAGGGTTACGAAAAAAATTTGTCTAAAGATACCAAAGTTATGGCGAAATAACTCACGATTTCTTTTTTCTCATTTTGCTTTAACAATTCGTTAGAGTTGAGCCAAATAAAAGGCGACCTCCTTACTTGCAAAATTTAATGTTAGAAGCATGCCGTTTTGAGACCGCTGATGATATTAAAACAAATTCGCCGCAGACATTGAAAGACATTACAAAAGAAGCTCGCCAAGATTGGTTTGCCAAATGAAAGTACTACAAACATACTGCGATGTGAATAGAGAACAAGGACCAATGATTTATAAGACTAATAATAAAAGTAAAGAAAAAGTTCGGTTATCTTCTGACCTCGTAAACAAACTTCGTGGGTCTAAAAATTATTCAGATACTGTTCTATATGCACACCATTCCCCTAACAGAATGAAAGAAAAAAGACGATAAACATTTCAGATATATTGGCTTCCATTACAGGTTTACTTGCAATTAAATATACATTTTACAAACATGTTGCTCTTTACTGTATATACTAAAGCACATCGTGACAAAAACAAATATTATAATCAATTGTCTGGAATTCTTTTTATCTTCATGCGTTGCCATTGCCATTGCCTTCTTAACTTTGATAACCATAGCTGATTACCAAATACCCGCCATATCGCTCGTATTACTTATTGTTTACACGTTTCTAGCCTCGATTGCGGCTCAGTGAATAGCCTCTATATTTGATCGACGTGGAAAAAAACTCGTGTTTGCGATAATAATTTGAACGAAATTTTAAGAATGAGGAAAATTTCAAAGATTCTCCCGGACGAGACGGTCCGGTATATTTCACCGCTGAAACATGTGACCGTAGATGACTAGATTCGCAATAAATAACGATAATTTTCATCTAATATCATACCCGGCTTCCTGTTGATTCAGTTCTAGTTGGATGTGCTCGCATAGTGAAATGCCTTGAATTGATGCGCGGTTGTAATTTTTATCATTGTGCGGTGCTGCGGTTCGCGAACGTTAAATGTGCTTTAAAATTTCGCCGTTTAAAGGGAGTTTTCTAGGATAGTTATGCATGGAAGTAAGTACAAGCTTTCCTAAACACCATGAAAGTAAATAGCTAGAATCTAGCATATTTAAAGTCGATCTTCTTCTTCTTGAATATGCTCATGTTTCAATATGATTTCTATTTTGATAAATTAACAGGAGCGTAGCGATCGCTGTAGCAGCTGTAGCAATGATGCCCTGAGGCATCATTGCTACAGCTGCTACAGTTGAGGGCCCTCGAGCTTCGAGGGCCTCCAACCCTTGTATTAATTTGCCTGGAACCAAAGTTGGAAAAAAGTATTGTTCTAAAAATTAATAAAGCTCTTGTTTTGCTCGATTATTTTGGATACAACACAAGATCAAAGTCAAAAATCGACCAACTTTCCGTTATGCAAACCATCCTTTGTTGGTTTATTACATTTATTAATATTAATTTATTTACATCATCTGGATTGTTTTCATTTCACTCAGTTGTTAAAATTTGAAGAATATTTAGCCATCTCTTTTGAATGATTGTTAAGCTTATTAGAATTTTATTCTACCTGTATAAGCAATAGGTCCGTCTTACGATCTTATTGTGGCCAACTTTAATGTACCTCCACCTATTAATTTGTCAAGTTTCTTTTTTTGTTCTTCTTTTTCACAAAACTTAATCACCTTGTTTTTCTCCAAGTTCAATGTAGCTCAAAATTAAAACCGGTGGTCGATTCTGTACTTTCTCTCGTTAAAGAAGAGTATACAACTAGTTTGTTGGCATTTAAAACGAATTCATTCGCATTCATACAATTACTGAAGTCATCTAGAATAGAACTAGCTGCTAACGAGATCAACCATTCGATATGGAGACAATTATATTGATATCATCGGCATATAATGTCATGGTAGTTGCACTACTCAGCTAATTACGAAGATCATTAACGAAATTGTTTCTAAAACAGATCGTAAACGCCCCTTTCCACAACTTCATCACTTGAAAAGCAATTGCCAATGCTAACATATTGTTTTCTTGTTGAGAGATAAGATTCGAACTGGTTTAAACAAACACCATTGATCCTATATCTCTCAAGTTTGTAGAGCAAATGAATGCGGTCTACATAATCGAATACCTTGGAAAGATCTAGCAGCATACTCGAGCAAGACACTCTGTTATCGTTGCTATGATCTAGACGAGTTATGAAACTAAACAAAGCCTAAGAAGAGGCTGCTGAACTGCAAATAGGACTTTAATTGCTCATATCGTATAGACGGTAACACATTTAGATTTGATATTTGTTTATTATATCTACGTAAGATTACTTATTTTGTGCAAGTGGTGTTTGCACGATTCCACCACCTTATTCTTATTTTCTTGTTTTTTTTTTTTTTTTAATTGGGACAAGGCTTTAACTTCACATCACATTAAAGGTATTTATTTAAAAAATACCGAAAGGTGCTGTTGTTGTTGAGTTTACCGATCGCAAAGGAACTCATTGAGAAGCTTGTAACGTATCTAATATTACTCATTCGAGCAGATTTTCAATTAGTAGATCCACGATATCTATATCCACGATAACAATTCAACGTTTGCAGGATATGAAGGCGTAAAAGATCATCCAATCTCTGGAAGACTAGAAGAAAATCAAATTGTATCACGAATAAAAGAAATTAAAAAATTTCTCGAAAAATGAATTAGATGAAGAGGTTGAATGGTTTCCATTGTTCCTAGATGTGATTTCATTTTATTTCGGAAAAAATTTTTAAAAATTCAGCAATATTAGATAGAACTTAAACCATTGTTCCGATTGAAAAAATAAAAATAATAAGATGGCAACATCCTGTAAACACCAGTTGCACAAAAGTGAAACTTATGTAAAAAAGTGGGGTATAATAATTTGCACTTTATTCCACTAGCTGCCGTAGTTTTTACCCATCCTGTATGAAATTAACCTTCGTTACATAAAATCTAAGGTAGGACTGATCAGCTTCGGCGATATTTCTTAATAAGGTTATGCTTAAAATTGGGAAGTTGGTAGTGAAAGGTAAACTTGTTGGTTGCCATCCTCCAGAGAGATTAACTATTTTAATGTAACGTAAAAATATGAAAATAAGCGTAAACAAGCATCTCAAAACTTTATAGTGGTTCATATAATTATAATGTTTTTTCGCAATTTTGCAAAACTCGATAAAAGAAGATAATTATTGACAAAAGGAAATTTTTCGAACCCGGAGTGACTCCACGGTTCTATCTAATCACCCTGCGGATGCTATTATACTGGCTAGCTGAGGCAGAGTTTGGAATTTGTAGAATTTGACAAAAAGTCTATCGAGTTTCAAACAACAATCTTCTCCGACCATACTCAATTAAAGAGAACAACTTTTCCTCCCCGGAAGTACTTTTCCCAAGCATAGGACGGCATATGCTCGAAGGAAAAGTTTATTTTTAATATTTTTGATATCACTATAAAGACAAGCGATAACGTCTTTAAACAGATGCACGTCTTATACATATTTATGGGAAATTGATACAAACAGGAATTGTTCTCGGTAAATGTTGATCACGAAATTTAATCCCGCTTTCTAATTATAGTTCTGTACTTGCATACAAGCGCATCTAATTATAGATGAATATTTCGAAAACATGTCATAAAGAAATTATATCGTTTCTAAGACAATGAATCATAAAAAATTCTTGAAATAATGCTGCTCGGTCTATGGTTTCGAAATCCGCACACGCGTCACTTTACAACCACTTTATCCTTATCAAAATATGTAACCTTAAACTTTAAAGCTTATCGGTGTATTGCTTTTCTATTTGATTGTTTTCGGTTTCTTATTCGTTGACTATTATGAAAGTAACAAAATATGTTTGTTCTGATACTATTCCATCATGTAAATGTAACTTAATATTGCACACAATATGCGGACACAATCTTTTGATGTTATGTCCGAAGATTAACGAGAATTTATTTGATTACCGTTGAATCGAAAACAAGAATTGGCAAATTGTTATTTTATTGTTTCAGAAATGGATCAATCAACTCAGGTCAACTTTCCTATCCTTCAATTACCGGTGCGGCATCGTAAAATGAATAGATATAATACTTCAGCGGAATTGAACGTCCATAACAGAAATACCAACTCGTGGGTAAGTCGAATTATATTCATTTTGTACTGGAGAACAAGTTTAATGACGCTACCGCAAACTGATGTCCTTAAGTCGTAAATTATATTTGGACATTTAAAATTTGAACGTGAACACTTAGTAAAATCGACAGTTTCAGTTTGCTTAATTACGTTTGGTGACATATTTTTAGCTGTAGAATTTCTCGTTCTCTCTCTACCGTAAAGAAAACTTAATCAAATCATCAATCAACAGACTGATAAAGTATTTTCATAGAAGCCCAAATTCGGTAACAAACTATTCCGCCAACCCAACTTCAGGGCTTCAGGGCTATTGCCAACTAAAAGCTATTTTATCTTCCGTTTGTCATCAAAATTTATCAGCTTCTTTGTTGTTTTTTGTCAATTTGATTCCAATAACCTGTGTAGAGTACCGGGCGGGTCAAAAGAAAGTGACTTAACAAAATGTTAAGAAAAACATACTTCGGTAGTAAAACGAAAATAACACGAAGTCCACTAATTGCAATATAAAGGTCTAAACTACCACACTTGTAATTAATAATAAACCTGCTAAAACAAACAAACGTTCGAGAATGGGTTCACAACATTTCAATACGTTTAGAGGACCTGAAGCAAGATTTAGCAACAGGTAGCACCCGAATGTTTCCGAAGTAAAGCAGTGAGGATGACCGAGTGCGGGAAAAAACAGAAGTGGACAGCAAATTATAGCAAAAATACCTTGTGAAATTGACTTAATTTAATAATTAACTTTAAAAGTTAATTTCGAAGTAACTGGATATGCCTAAAAATGCTGCAAATATTACCTCTATTACTTTAAAATTTGTGGCATTTAAAGTTTAGCAAGAAAGAAAATCTCGATACTTGAAACAGGGCAAGCAGAGAGACAGCTATGTACAGCGCGATCAAAACGTACTAATCGTGTTCTCATCTAATCGTCTAAAAAATTTTATCTTTGACTTTGAATTATATACAGGGTTTTCCACGGAAATGGCTAGTTAGAAGTTTACGGGTCTATCGAAACTCTATTTAAATGCAGTAATGAAGCGATAGAAAATATCGTTAATAAAAGGTCCATCTTAGTCCCATTCTATTTGTAATCTCGGCATTACTACTAAATGATATTCTGGTAATCTCCGCAAACATCTTCAGAATGCAAAATTAACCTTTGTCGTCAATTACATCGGCAAGGTAATTCCGACCACTCGTTGGTTGTGAACAAGGTCTGACGTAATGGAAAAAATGATTGTTCCATGGATGAAAAGCGTACACATTTACATTTACATACAATAAAGTGAGTTGAATTTACTTCAGAAAACCGCATCGATATATTGGCGCACACCCACAATTTCTGTTTTATATAAACGATTGGAGACCAATACTTTGACACACTTGCTTTCTATACTTTGTCGTAACGTAAGTAATCTTTTTTACTTAATTTCCTTTTTGTATTTGAGCAATTTTCATTTATGTTGGCACGGAGCTTTGCTCCCTAATAAGCTGCTACTTGATACCATCCCTGTGTAGTTATCTTGGGATATCGTTTTCGTTAGGTAATTACTCTTTCTTAAGTTGTGTATATTACATATTTAAATTTTCTCAATTTTAAGAGATGGAATATGCTTGATACGTATGGCGATCCGAACTAATAATTTTGTAGCATATTTTAGGGTTACCTGCTGCCTATTTAACGGAAGTCATTCTCAGTAATAAGTTATTCATTAATCCGTCGAGGGTAAAAAATTCGTGTGAATTTTAATGGCCACAACAAGATAATAGCTGATACGATGGAAGCGATTAAATGAACTTGATAAAAAATGAATGAATGATATATCCAAAAGATTCGACAAACGGATCCGTTACACCTTCATATATAAAAGGGGATAATAAGAATTGCGAAAATTATAGAAGTATAACGCTTATTATTAAAAGAAAATTAGCGGTAATATTGGACAAGGCGATAAAGAAGGCGTCATTCAAACTTACATCGAAATTTACAGTGTACAAGTCTCTTAAAATTGTAGAATTGTGGCTGTCTATCGTGTTTGACAACATGATACTTAGCTATTCAAACATGTTTCTGTGAGGATGACTTGCAAGTGTTAAAAACGTTAAAGACTTGAAATACCTACGTGGTGAATACCGAAGAAATATGCGATTCTATTTCAAAGCAGTAACGTTTCTGGTGATAAAAGAAAAAAAGAGCTCCGCATTACTTATTTAATAAGCACAATTTTACAATTCTAGAAGATTGGAAAGACTCTAGACCACCGTCACTTCTTGATTGTTCATTCCCTGAATTTAAACGGAAATTTTCGAATCTTGATCAAATTTCGATTCATACTTTCATTATCTATTGATTCTCATTTCAAGGCTCACCTCAGACCGTTATCAACCAGACACAAATCGCTAAACTTGAGCACGGAAACGTTCCAAAGAAGCAGATTGACGTACCAGACGGAGAGCCCGGTGCCCAGGCCCTCACCTCCGACCAGCGACGCCTCCTCAACACTCACGTGGAGGGAGAAGACCCCACCATACTCCTCGGCGTCTACTTTTAACTTTAGCACGCCACCGCCGCCAAAACAATACGCACTAAAGGTATTTAGAAAGAAAAAAGTAACCTATTTCACGCGCGTATGCTTTGTTGCACTGAAGCGGTTAATCTTTGCTACCGAATAGATTATCGGAGACTTATACAGAGTGTTGTGGTGTAGTTGCTAATCAATTTGATGCACCCTTACCGTAATCTAAAGAATCCCGTGATATCTTCTAATTCGAATGTGAACGGCAGATTTATTTACACGCTTGTAAGTTGAAGTGAATACATAATTATTATTTGTACGCCTACCCATTGACATAAATGCTTTTAAATGCAACCTATTTAAAGATCGCCGGAGCAAATTCATTCGCTTCTTATTTGCAGTTTTCTCGCTAAATTACGCTATCGATAACATCTTCGATTAATTCAAATCATTGCATTTGTATCTGCGTATTAGATAACGTTTGTGTTTTCGCTATGCTCCACCACGGAACTAGCGGACAGAAGGTAGTTTATTATTGACGGTTGTAAAATTGCCAAGGTATTCTGGCTAATCTTCGCAGAGAAAAAATACTTTGTAGTGTTTTTTAAATTGTTAATGTGTTTAAAATAAAAATCGCAGAAGCAATAAACATATGGCTGGTAAACTTTAGAAAAGAAAACACAACGTTTACGATTGCATCTGTTTTAGAGGATAAAACTGATATTTCGGTCTCTTACTTTTGAAATAAAGTCTCTGGTTTTATCTCGGTTGAAAATAGTACATTTTCTTTCCGCGAGGATATTTTATTTTCAGATCATCTTGCAGAACTTACTTCAAACAAATTAAAATTATGACTATGTACAACGTCCATACTTTTAGGATATTGCTTCGTAATACGTATATTCGAAAATAAGTCTAAATTTAATTTTAGTAAATATTATTTGATGAAGATACCTACATACCTCAGTACTTCTGCAGCCTTTCATAAATATATGAAACATATAGCGGTAATAGTCTGTCTTTCAAAAATAGGCCAAACTCGTATTTTACATACAAAGCTTTCAGTTTGAAATCCGTTTTACGGGTAACCCTTTAGTTTCTAAAGACGCAAGAGCAAAACAATTGACTTTTTCACGTAAATTCAGAGTCACCTATTAGAAAAACAATTGACTGTATCAACTCATCGGAAATGTCTTCAAATGTCCTTTTAAACGAAACACATCGTATATTTTTACATTTTCGAAGTCTACGAGTAATTCTGGATCTGAATGCATCATTGTACTAACTAAATACTTACGTACAGATTAACCCTCCTTAAAATGTTGTTTTAGAAGTCCTATTTAACAAAAAATTTTGTACATGATTTTCAAGTCTTCAGCGTTCTCATTCTTTCACAAGAAAAAGAGAATTTCGCAGGCCAAACGAACACTCTATGACTTCCCATCCATTTATTGGGAAACTGCTCGTTAAAGAATCTCGCACTTCGTCGGGCATTATGAGCTGACGCGCCATTCTGCTGAAATATGAGGTTTCTCTTTTCTGAAATTGTGCATCGTCCAAAATCTCACCTCCCATAAATAGAGAAGACAAAGGCGGATAAAATTATTACTTTTTCGCAAAGAAGAAACAATAATATCGTGTTTTAGACAAATCACGAGTCCGTCTAACTCGTGTTTTGTCGACTCTCAGGAACACCAATAGGCAACACGAATCCATGAAGCGAATAGACACGAGTCTATTTAATCACTATAAAAAAGTAATAATTCCACCTACCTTTGTCCTCTCTACTCGTAACAGCTCTACGTACGCTTAACACTAAACATTACAGTATTAAGCGTACCTTTAAAAGTGTGAGGTACGATCTTATTTCTAAAAATTTTGTAGGAAACATTAAAGCTTAGTCTATCTTGAAAACGAACACCCACCACAACTAAAGGGGGTGTTGCACTCGTGACCAATAGCGACTATTTCGCAAGTGATACATTCCATTTGAAAAATTAGATGCGTCCGTCCATAATACTCTATCCACAATGTTTGGCCTTTGATTCAACAGTAACGAATAATCTAAACGCCTTGGATGATCAGTTGGTTATAAACGCTGCGCTGGCTTAATTTTATAAGATTTAAATGAGTTTATTTAAGGTAATAATGCATTGTGCCAATTCCTTAACCTAACTCGACTTTAATGGACTCTCTCTTTGGTCGACTTCGAAGCAAACCAATACATTAATTTCGCTTTCTTCGTCGTCTTGGCGATTTTCCCCCTCTTTTAAAGGCGTTTTCATTGGCTTCTAGCGTTTTTTATTCATTCCTTCTTGAACTCCCCTCTCCGGGAAACGTTACCTCTACAAATTTTTTACTTCCTCTAGATTTCTATTGCACCGAAAGTATATTTATAACATATCCTTCTTTTCAAAACATAAACGCCTATCAATGTAGGCCAATAAAAAAAGAAGCTTATGTTTTGTTTTTTTTTGTTATTTTAAAACTGTTAAAAAAATACCGAGTAACAAAAGGAGAATAGACAACCTTGACTCAGGGTATACCTGTGTAAATTTCATCCAAAATTTCAGGTACTTACAAAATATTTCGTATACTAACCTTTAGAACTGGTTCCTATTGTGACAAATTAAAAAAAAAAAACGAATTATTAGTAATACAAGAAAAGATTCGCGGGATATAAAGATACCTTAGATGTAAGTAGCTTTACTCCTAAGTTTGAGCATTGTAGAAGTTAAATATAAGCCTTGAATGTTTCAACTTCATGAAAGGAAAACATAGTTACATACACTTTTTACCTAAATTACTTACCAGTCACCTCCACGTACATACCTTTAGAAAATATTTTCTAACGATTTCGAGAAACGATTTGGAGCATGCTGCATAAATGTTTGTTATTATGTAAATAGCACTTCTCAGAAAAATATTATCGAAAAGCGGATATTAGTATTAAAGGTACATCAAACATAGAATTTTATGAAGCCAGAATACAACCGCCAAACGATTCTTGGTAGTTAAGATTTTTTCTAACATTAATAACAACTAAACACATTGAATGAACGTACGAACTTATTGTTATGTAGGTCAATTTAAAAATAACCGAGGTAGAATGCTTTACATTGGCACGCGTCGCATTTGGATAATGTCGTGTGTATAATCACGGAACTCCTTTGATTGGTGTTCGCCTATTTTAGTACATATTCCATTAATCCAGGAATAATTTTATCACAACTTCCTCGTTGGGAAATTTAAATTTATAATCAATACGTTCCCTTGTTCTAGCCCAGTTCAAGGCAATTAACCTTCAGCGGCAGCACAGAGAGCTTCCAGAGAAGTTGTAAATGCCTGATAGAGGAAGAAGACAGCATGAAGCGAAGAAGGGTATCGACGACGTCCCCGGAAGGTCTTTCGTGGAGGAGATTGCACATGTCCAGGGCGAAGCTTAAAGCAACAGCTACCACATCCGAACTTTTATCTGGTTTCGCAATGGTAGCAATGGTTAGTTCCACCATACTTACTTCATACATACTTCAATCGTTTACGACATTTAAGAATTTTGATTTACATGCATCATTATTTTCAGGTAGAACTTCAAATAAACGAACCAACCCACGTTCCCGAATGGCTGTTTGTCTTGTTCGCCGTCTGTACGACTGTATTAGTGGCTGTGCATATTTTTGCCCTGATGATTTCGACGTACATTTTGCCCAACATAGACGCTATATCCAAATTAGATGTTTGCGAATTGGTGTCTGAAAGTCCTCACGAAAGGATGAGAGGGTTTATAGAGCTTGCGTGGGCTTTTTCGACAATATTAGGTAATTAGATTTGAACATTTTATAATAATGAAAAAAAGAAGACTCCGATGATTTCTTGCAATTCTCAATATACCAAAGTTAATCATTTGCAATAATCTTTGGTGAATTTTTAGATATAGAAAAATGTTGACGACTACATATTAAAAAATGGTTGTTATAACTATTTTTTTTCATTATATTTTGCGTGATCGTTTAGTTTTTCATTCGTCCACAAAATTTTTTAGTAAAGTCATATTTAAAGTAAAAAATAGCAATAGTCATCAGACAGAGACTAATGAAATAAAAACTAAATAATTATCGACAATACCTATCATCGGATTCAAATTTAACTCAATTCATTTGTTAATCTGACGCATTGGCAGTGTAGTTTTAAAAATTATTGAACCTTTTTTTGTATTTTTTAGAAAAATTGGCACGGTTGTTGTTGATGGATTTTTGAAAGATCTAAGCTTGATAGAACCTACAGACACACTGTTACTGTTCACAATCACACCGAATTGAAAAAATTTCTGGTTGTTGCTAATATTCCAGTAATTTAGGAAAAATCCCGTCTCTCCTTATTCAATTCCTTTGTCTTACGCGTCTAATGAAAATCAAAAAGTTTCGAGTTCAATCTTCAGATTGACAATCTTCACGTAACCTTTGCGGGAGTTCAACGGAACACACATTAAAAATAACTAGTCCAGATAATTGCTAAAAGTCATTGTTTTAGCCTTATTATACGATATATTTGGAGGAATTCCGATGAAAATTAGCAAGCACCTTAAATTAAAGGATCCTCACGGAACGCTTGCGGGACTTCGAAGAAAAAAGACTTCCAGAGAATATATATCTTAAGAATCGCCGTTTTAGAGATTCTTTAGATTGGCGACTCTGTTTAAGCAACGACCATAATCGCGAGGACGTCAAATGCAATGCTTTACAAAATACATTTTGGGAACTGCTTTTCGAAACAATTAGACGTTATCATATTGACCTTATTAAACCGGTATGTAAAACCGGTAGTTAGATGAACGGTAGATAAGCTTAGAAAAGAAATAAACATAAAATGCAGGACATCTATTTACTTTTGGTGCCTATAAAATTGATCATACAAAAACCTACTTTTGAAAAAAAATATTTTCAAATTCTATTATACAATATCACATATATAAGATATCCGTATGACTAATTGATTAGGGCATTTCCTAATGGTAGCTTGCTAAAGTTTAAGATTGTATCCAATATGAATTCCAAATAATCCCCAGAACATAATTTCAACAATTTCAATTTGATTTCACTTGTTTCAGGTTTGTTTCTATTCCTGGTTGAAGTCGCCATATTATGCTGGGTGAAGTTTTGGGACTACTCATTCAACGCGGCTATAGCTTCAACTATCATAGTGATACCTGTTCTGGTGATATTCGTGCTATTCGCAGTCCATTTTTACCACTCCTTGGTGGTGTACAGATGTGATACGTCTCTCTCAGACATGCAAAAACTGGAGGACATGAAACGGCAACTAGACGAAATATCTAGTCCTGTTTGACGTCGACAATAGGATATTTAATAATGTCAATTAAGAAATGAGCTATAAACGGTGGATATGTAGTCGTAGAAAGGAAATCCGGAAGAGATCTCATGTTTATGTACTTAATTTATAGAATTCTGTTAGAAATCCGAATTCAAGAAATACGATCGCGCTTAACGCAATCAAACCGGAGATAAATACGTTTTTATTAATAACAATAAGACTGATCAAGATTTAATGACGTCTTAAGTCGAGATTTAATTGCAAAAACAAGCAAATGTGAATGGACTACATTGATATTCAGTATTAATAGCCGCTATTCTCGAATCTAAATGTAGATAGCTCCAATAATGGCGCATAATTAAACACAATTATTTCTGGGAATTACCAAATTCGTGTTTTAAGGTCACATTAACATTATTAATACGCCAAAAATGACTGAATGAATTTATTTACGGCGTGTGATGTGTATTATTAACATAAAATTGTTTTACTTTCGGCTTATCTTACGCAAATTTACCGCTAGATACAATACGGTGCAACGAATCAGTACTTAAATGCAGATTTCATGTAATATTCGATTAAAAGGCGCTGGTATGTTTTATATTTTTCTTCCGTATTTGTTGAAGAATCTAGCTAATAGAATAAATCAACAACGTTCCTTTTAGTTAGTTAATAATGTACTTATTTCTACGTCCTTGTAATAAGTAGGTATGTATACACAATATTCTCTTTGTGATACGAGTATTATTTATGGATATTTTTAAATAAATAAATATATCATTACTAGCAATACAGTTAGGCATTGTTACTATTATTATTTTATATCACTTAAATATAAATGAATAGTTGCCAAATAGCCAATTGTTTAAACGAAAGCCGTTTAATTTAGAGTTTTCATTTTAAATAAGTAATGTATTTATGTTATATGTAATTATTTCAATGATATTTACGAATTGTTGCAGTTTTGCTACTTGATATAAAGTTTGACGTTATATTTATATAAATCAAAAGAGAAATGGAGTATATGTAGTTTTGTTTAATTTCTTTTGTTGTATATTTTTTATTTCTTGAATATTCGAAGGAATAAACATGTTATAGATGGTGTGTTATTGTCTTATTTCGATTTAACGACAAAATAATTCAAGTGAATGTCTTAACTGAGGAAATTGTACTGGCTAAATAGAGTAGTTTACCGTGTTAAGGTGACTTTGGTCTAGATACAGAAGCACGAGAGCCATCGAAGAAATGTGAAAATAGATGAAATAGCCCGGATAAGTTGATAAATTGCTGATAAAAATTCCAAACCTTCTATACGCATGGCATATGTTCTATCAGTTAAAGAAATTATACAATAGCGCCATCTCTTAGAATCAGTTACGGTCATATAGGTTAAAAGACGAGTACGCAGGTCGTGTCGGGCTCGCTGCTCGATTCTCAATGTACAAATATTTATTCAGTTTCCCTAATAAAGAAGTAGCAGCACAGCATAGACAATCCTTAAAGTAGCTACCTAATAGAACAATGGAAAGAAAAAGATCTATAAGACTCGTGGAAAAATGTTTCGTATTAAAGTCAGATTAAGCAATTTCTAATGTGGTACAGGCTTAAATTAGCAGCTGGCCTAATAAGTAGAGAACACAAGGATGTCTGTTAAAATAATGGTAGGCTTAGGAATAAAGTGCAATGTACTAAGCAAAAGCTTTAATAAAGAGATCGATATTGTCGAATAAATCTCGTGAAAATAATATTATTCTCACGCGAACAGATATATACCCGGGCTTTCCAAACACAAACTAGCAACACGATTAAGAATTCTGTAGCTTTTTTAACGAGAAAGGAAAAGCCTAAATGCTATTTCTTTATAAATCAAGCCAAAGAGAGCTGTCCTGTTAGGCCTTATTTTGAAAAGCATGGAAAAATTGCTTAAACAGTATATCAGAAACCTCTCTTACAGAGAAGTCTTTACATTTTAATCAACATGACTAACAAGTAGATCTTCTAGAGCGGATGGAATCTTATGGACAGATATACGGGGTGAGTCAGAGAGGCGATCGAACGAAAACACAATTGGAGCTTCATAAGCTCATTTTCTAAAAAAGTCAACGTCTCGAGGAAATTGTTTTTTCATTTTTTCTCGGTTTGTTACCCATATATAGCTTCCTTAAAAGTATAAGTAATTATGTGAACAATAAGATAGTTTTACATTTAAGCTACAATTTTTGAGATACGACAAAAAATGCATGTTTTAAACATAAACCATAATCGATCATGAATAAAAAAAAAATAAAATGTTCATAAAAAATGTACTTTTTCACTGGACACATAACTCGACGTTACTTTTAATTCCCAAAGTATTCACTTAGTAAGCTATTGAAACAATTAATAGATGCAAGAAGCTGAAGCTATAGTAAAAACTTTTGCCAATATTGATGAAGGTTCGATTAAAAAAGCAACAAACAGTCCACTAATCGTAATGGTGGATTTCTCGAACATATTATTAAGTCATAAATAGTTCACTTGCTTTACATCGTTAAGGCATTGCTCTAATTGTATGCCAATTTTCTTCATTTCCAGCTTCCCAGATGCGGTACTAAACATTAGGAAAAACTGGCCATGAATTGTTAAAGTAGATATATTTATAAAACTTGTGCAAAGAAGTCATTAGTAAAATATCATCGATCAACAGAAAAGAAATTTGAAAATGTGACGAATAGGGAAAGTAATTTTGTATCAAGTGGAAACGCGATTTATTGGCAATTAACCAAAAGAAAATTAAAAAAGAAGAGGTTGCTTAAAGAACAACACAAAAGTATCAGCACCCTCCGCACCACACAAGTTTAATTAAGTAATCCAGGACGAACGTTTCCAGGATGCAAGAATCCACGTTCTCAACCGGCCACTACCGTCCAAGTTATTGTTAGCGGTACTACGCCGCAGTCCTTAGTATCATCATTGTACATTACATTACAGATACAGTTTCCAAATTTAAAAATTTATAGTAATGTTATTGGTCGACCCATTATTTACAGGAATCTGCAGACCGACTTTTCAATGCCATGTTAATATAAAGCAGTTGACTGTCAGTTCTATTTTTATTTCAAATACAGGTAACTATATACAAACTTACTGTAAGCAGTACATCGCAGGATTTAAATGCATAAGAAGTTGCATAATTGTACAACGAGTAATTGAACGAACTCATTTTTATGTTGAATATCTCAAAATATGATCGATTACACTTTTTTGAATGAATGAATGAATGAGTAAGCATTACTATGTATTACGTACTTTGTAATGTAGCAATTGAAGAAGTTACTTAATTACAGGGAAAGAATAAACTATAATACGTTGCATATACAAGAAATCTTAAATATTTCTTTTGTTGGATGCATACCTCTTAAAATATGAGGAATTTTAAAAACGTACAGTCGCGATCATTGAAAAGTCATCATTTCCAAAAATGCTATTCAATAACATTAAGAGAAAATGTTGCAATAGCAGAAGAACTCAATTTAAGAAAGACGACTATCTTTAAAGCGCAGAACAAATTTGAAGAAACTGGAACTATTGAAAGAAAATTGGATGTTGTTGGAAACGGTTTGACAACCGTTTCTTTTCCTCTTTTTTCTTTTTTAATTTTCTGAATAAATGTATTTATTTCATGTTTGAACTCTAATCAAAATTTGTCTAGTTATTTTTGTCATTTGTACGCGTTTGCAAACTCGCTAGACAATGGCTACATCTAGTTGATGAACTTATACCAAAAAAGACACCGTTTACAGATTTATTTTATTGAGCATCTTTATAGGAAAGAAACCTTTTTAAATGTATCGTCGCATTTCATCTTTTTAAACTTCACTGATCACTACAGCAGAGAAAATCGAGTGAAATCATACCTGTTTTGTAGCGACTAAACAGATACGTGTTTTATCGACTCTCGAGCATATCAGTAGGCAACGCGAACCCTTTCTTATGAGACGAATAGACACGAGTCTGTCTAGTCGCCGCAAATAATTTCACTCGCTCTTGTCCTCTCTACTGATCACTGCAAGAAACATACAAGGTGTTCTGTTCAAAAAAACGAAATAACACGAATCGAATTCGAGGTTCTATATTGTAGTATCTCGTTGATATAAAAAAATTCTTCGCTGTACTGTCGATTAGTTATTGTGAACTGGAGATAATGATGATGATGAACACACCCAAAAGATGTGTGTGTAACGGAGACTAAGTACTCTGCATACTTAGATATAATTTTATGTTAAGTGCGAACATTTTTTCTTCAAAACATATCCACGTACTACGTCTTGAATATCTGAATCAGCGAATAAAATTATTTTCGGGAAATTATAGAAATGTGAGCCTTGAAGCTAAAGCTCGTGAAATAGTTGATTCCCGTGCTTATGAAGCTGATTTAGCATTAAATTGAAATTTTCAGAAGAAAATAATGATATCGTCATTTAGTCTGACAGGGATTAATATCAATGAGGATATATTAGACTGGTTAAAATATGCATAAACAATCACTCTGTATATAATTTATAAAATGGATCGAAAATGTCCTCAATTTTTTTTTATACAATTGCCAATTGCGCAAGGTTAGGTTTGGAGAATCTGAGGCTTCCTATTACTAGAAAAAAAATAAATTTCATGGTGTAATTCCCATAACAGAGGCTATTATTTGGCATACATAAAAACACGTTCTATTTTATCTACGACTACGTATTACACCAACAAATTCCGTTAAAAAAGCATTCGCAATATTACAGTACTTATAGATACATAAAAAAATCACCAGCAACAAAAAAAAAAACATTGTCACAATTACATGCACATACATCCCGTCTCGTTCGCGCGCTTGTTTAACGCAAAACGATAGGTTTTCAGATCACAAGCCGATGCGCCGCCTCATGTCAACAATGAACGATATCAACAAGGGACTTAACCAGCGATGTGAAAGCGTTCTTTCGAGGAATTTCGTAATGACGAGAGGGCGCCAAGTGCAAAGGCGTGGCGACCGTAAAAGTACCCGCACATCCCCGACCGCTTATTGGCTGGAACGGCAAAATCCGATAAATGGAATTCGATTTATTGCGCCTATTTTTAATCTTCGTCATTCCGGATGACCGACAACGCTCCGACCGTACGAGACCTACCGCAAATTGTAAATCCCCCTCGTATCTAGAACTTGGTAGTTACCACTTTGATGGTCACTTCGGGTTAACGTGGTGCCTTTCCGTCTAATCTCTCTGTCTCTGACCGAGAGATATATCGCTCTTTATCTTTTCCTTATTTTTGCGGTTATTTTGTGTATGTAATTAATCTTAATGATTGTAACAAACGGTTTACGTAACTTGTCCTTTTCCTAAGTTGTTAAATTAATTAGTAATCTTGTATACCTTACTCGTACATATCTAACGATATTTTATTCTTTCTGTTATTAATGCTCGATATACAAGGAGGATCATTTAGTTTGAGATACGCGTACGCAGATTTCATAAGCAATGTATTTTACAAAATGCAATTAGTGGAATCACTTAAAGTGCGCGACCAATCAAAAATCAGCCAATCAAAAATCAGCAAATTATGGCGATGATATCGACTTAGTTGTATTGATTGTAGCCATGGATATCGAGCGATTACAACTACCCTGCGGGAATTGTTCAGCGTTATTTGCGCCTGGTGGGGAAAGACTTAACAAACAACTCCATCCACAAGGAGCAGCAAGTTGTCAGGTGCTCCTTTCCTCTAAGAGAGAAATCCTCATTTGGATAAGCCAACGCACAAGGCCGACGTATCTCCTGGATCTTATATTCCTTTACATACTTCTAGAAAGGGAAGGCACGACGAAATTCTGTGTATGCTTGCCATTATTTCGTGCGGCAGAACATTCTTGGAAAAATCCTTTGTTTACTCCGATAGAGATTGTGGGGCCTGTGTTCCAACTTTTAAAGTATTTGCTTTTGATATGGGTGTCGAGATATTCTTAAGTATTACCTACTTAAGAATAGAAGAACCTGACTTATCGTCAGGCTCAATTAGATGAAAATTTTCTCTGATAGTCAAGCTTCACCGTTATCTTTCAAAAGGAAAAGGATTTCCTTCAGACTCATAGTTGACTGCAGAAATAGTTTAAATATTCTGGGCAGAAACAAGATGATAAAAAATAAGTCATTAAACTAAAAAGAAAGTCTCCAAATATTCACAATACTTGCAAAATTGAGAAAGATGTGTATCTTCTCGTTCTTCTTCGTGCACGAAAAGTGTCTAATAAATTCCTTCAAAGGTATAATTAGAATGCCGGAACAATTTTATAAATCGACTGTCAAATAACCGAATGCAATTTTACATTTATAAAGGTTGCGCTGAGGTCATTCATGTAGTTCCTCTACTTCGCGCAAGGTTATCTAATACTCAATTTATGAAATCAAAAAAATGGACGATGTTCTTTCCAACGCTGACGAGGATATTGTCGCTGTCTCAACTATTCCAAGGCTTTTGATGCAGAAAAACATTTTTTAATTAATTAAAAATTTTTTTTCTAAATTCTAAAAAATTACAAAATTTTTTGGGAACTAAAATTCACGGTGCTGCACAGAGTAGCGTAGCGGATCCTCTCTTATAAACTATCTACACCTCGTCCTTTCACAATAACTTAAAATATTGCAAACACCATATGTATGCTAAAGACGTGCAAATTTATTATTAATTTTTGGAATATCTGAAGTTGATTTAGCGGTGCAAAGAATGGTTACTCCTTTGAGTAACCTGGGTGAAATTTCAATCCTAAAACGCAGCAGTACTAGTACTCGGGCGTCCGATAAGTTGGGTTAAGAGAATCGGACAAAGTGAATGTTTTTTTTTCTTATATTTTTTGAGTGTTGAACTGGATGGTGATCTGAGATTTAAGAAACATGTTACCTCGTTGCTTGTATTGGTTTATGTAAAACTTGAGGTACTCTTCTGTAGTAGGGAGCGTCTGGGCGCGTGACTAAAGAGGATGCTGTGCGACGTATTAATACTTTTCATTTTAATTATTGCGACACTGAATATAATCCATGTTTACGAGACATACGAGACAAATACAGAAAACGCAGAACGCTTGTCTCAGGTTCATACGCGCGTATCATATCCGATTTAGCATCAATAAGTGGCTGAACATGGCGAATTGCATATTGTTGCCTTATGCAGTCCTTTTACGCGACTGCTTGTGGTTCTAACTTTTTGATTCTCTGCCTTTCAACTGTTACATTTTCCTTTTTATATTATAAATACTTCTATCTGCAAAAATCTGTTATCTATAGTTAATATTTCTTATTTACGTTTTTATTGTTATCTGTATGGAAGACCAGTAAATTTATACTAAGCTTCATTATTGTTTTATACTTATTTATACTTATTTAAATGATACTATTTTATTTTTGTAAAAAGTAAATTTTGTTATAATATTTACTGGAAAAAATGGAAAGAAGTTTAATTCTTTCCAAAAGTGCTTTACTCATTGATCACTTCCTCAACAAATATCACTATCTACGATTGATGGAGTACTTAAAACCTTCATCCGTTCTATTACAAGAGTATCATTTGTTCCTGAAATAAGAAATAGAAAAAAAAAATATGTGTAGCAAGGATAAAAGCGAGTGAAATCATGCCTTTTTAGCAGCGACTAGTCAGACTCGTGTCTATTCGTCTCATAAGAAAGAGTTCGTGTTGCCTATTGGTTTTCCCAAGAGTCAACAAAACACGAGTCTGCCTAGTCGCTGCAAAACAAGTCGCTTTTGTCCTCTCTATATATGTGCATATATGTTTTTTTTTCTGCTTTCACGCAGAAGAAAATACTGTAGCAACAAAAATAATGGTCAATGTTAAGAAGGCACAATTATTCTATTGCTGCCGCAACGAGCGCATTCGTTTCAAATTCAAGATGCACCCTTTTATGCACTTCATTTTTATATTGCTAATTACCTAGCAAGAGGCTTGTCCCGAAAAGTGAGATAGTCTTGATCATTTTCCAATGTTGTTTCGTGTTTATAACTCTGCTTTGAATCCGATAGGGGTACTTTCCAACCAGTGGAAACAAAGAGTAAGAAGAACTCAGCCACACTAAACAGTACACAATGCTTCTGTCGTTCAACTGAAATGTTCAATTAACGAAAGCAAGAGGGCGAACGACAATTCCGTTTTTCTTTCTAAATTAAACAATTTATTCCGAAAATATTTCTCGGAAATTCTTCATTTTCCAATTATGTCGCTATCCCAAGTTGAATGATTCACTCTGTATATAAAAACAGGTAAAGCGACGTATGAAGTGCGTGGCATTTATGTATTCATTTATTTATATATAAATTTCATTTGACACCTCAAACAACGTACATAAATGTTAGATGTTTATGTATGAGATCGAAGGGGACTTTTTCAACAAATCCGTTGTAGGAGAAAGAAAAACACAAAGTATTGTTTTTATAACCTCAAAGTTGTTATTATTGGCAATAAATTTTAATTCCAACGCAAAAAAAAAAAAAAATACAAACCATTACGTTGATAGTATGTGGCCAGATTTTGGACAACGCTTTCATGTAGAATGTTCGAACGTTAAAATAATTTATTATATCTTAACACTCTTACATTGCTTTGGAACGTTTATTAATTTTGTGCTTAAATTATTCAAAACGGTATCGACACTGCATTTAAATGCTACAAAATAAAAGCAGCTGTGAGGAAACACCTGACTCTGAATGTAACTGGCGCTATAATTAGAACAAAATTTATCTCTTGGTATTTTGTGTACAAACTTCAAATCTTATTTACTTTACATTTTTAAAGAACTATACTTCTTTGCTTGCCTGGAGGTAGCAGAATATGTTATATATCATGAAGTAACGACGTATTAAATAAGTACTCGACAATAACATTCTCAACAAGACCATTTAAGACCTAGAGAGAAACAAGTAGGTTGTTTCAAGTTCAATGCATCTTCCACCTTTCCGAATATTTCGTGTAACAAGTCCAAAACCGCAACCGCTGCATTGGTTTAAAAACTTAAACGATTGTTTCTCATACTACCAGCCAGGTGGTCCGCATATATTTTTACAGGCACACCTACTACAGCAATCCAAATATACAAAAATGAGTAAGAGTTCTTATAGGCGTTATGATTTATGATGTCTAGAGAAGCATGCTCCAGCAATCCCCGCAATTCATTTTACGAACCATTGAAGTAATGGTCTTCTGTTAAGCGATACTGCAAAATTAAAGGGCTTAAAATTGAAGAAATATCGACCACATCGCAGCACACGTTTACCGAAAACTGTGGCAGATATTCTAATTAAATTAAAAAAATAATAATAAAATATTCTTCACGAAGAACTGAAATTGCTGAAACACGAAAAACCGAAGCAAACAGTTTGAATGTTTTATTCAAACTTTTTTCTAGATTTCAGTTTTATTATTTTTTAATATTTTGTTGAAGAAAAGATGTTTTCAGTTGTCGCTTATGTTCTTTTTACACGTCTTAAACTTGCCCAATAGCAATTTTTATTTTACTGTTAAAATCATGGAACATAATTCATTTATTTAAATTATTAAAAGAGAAACAAAATTTACCAAAATTAATGTACCGCTTAATTCATCTAACGTCTTAAAGCTTGTTAATTCTTGTGGAATATGCTGAAAACCACGGGTATGCTAAAAATTGTCTCGAAACTATTAGCAGAAGATGAAGTTTTTGCGATGCTATTTCCTGAGAAGCATCTATAAAGTAATGCAGTGTATATGTTAGTTTCTTCGTCAAACTGCGCAAAATCCATTATTGTTTACAAAATTTAAGTTAGGTAATAAATTTATGTCTTACAATTCCTTTCCCATCAATCTGTAGAGTCGTATGGTCAGTGTTTTGAAAACGGTACAATTGGTTACGCTTTATTTCATGTAGTAGAGCAAAAAAAAGGATACCGAAAATAACAATTTAATAGCCAAACAAGAAATACTCGAAATAACAAAAAAATAATCTGAAGAATAGGAAAGTCCTTGAAATAACGTATCGTTTAGCGAGGTATATGAGAAAAATGTGACAAATCACCGCTAATTTGCGCCATTTATCCGTAATTCTGTGGAATATAATTGTTAGCCAATGTTCGGTAGTTTACATTATTTAGTATCGGATTTAGATCTCTTGCGGTTTTATCCATTTTATACTATTTGTCCTTTAGTATCGATACAGATGCAGTCTGAAAACGAATATCGTTATTCCAGTTCCAAGCGGAATCTCGCTATTTATTTACTTCGCTTTCCGCACGAGTGTATATTAAACGCCGTGGATCGGCGATGATGTAATACGATTAATAATCGAAGCCAACGGAGGTTATGCGGTTGGTGTTAATTTATTTCCTAAATACCGGTGTTGTACGGTAATTTACGACAAACGGAAAGTTATAGAATCTAAACAGAAACCGATAGCCATTGAATCACTACTCCATTTATTGCTTTTTTTCTATTAAATTACTATTAAGCGCGGGGGATTCTCCATAGAAAAGAAAGTTGAATAGACGGTTAAATTTAATTCGTTTTATGATTTTAAAGTTGGGGAGATAATTTGGATTTTTATTGTTATAGTCTAATCTAAATTTTTAATTTTTTAATAGTTTAAAATGAAAATTTTCCTTATTGAGGGGGCACACTTTGACCTATTAATCATTTACACCTGCGCTCCCAGGAATACCCTCTTTTCAAAAAGGTTAAATGAAATGATTCTTCGTGTGCTTCATCTCCAATAAAAAGCTTTTCCTCCAGAGAGAGGTTACTTCTGGTAGACATATTAACATGAATCGAAATGCTCCTAATATTGAAACCAGCGAGATGCCTTGTTGGTTTCGTAGCCATTGCCACTGATACTGCTCTTAGTTATACCCATTGACCTCTGTCTGTTAGGTAGGATTTCAATAGTGTATGGGCTGTCCTTTTAAAAACTCTCTTTAGCTTTTTGAGCAAGGTGCTACGATTTACATTGTCGAATGCTTTTGATGAATCTAGGATATCACTTATGTTACTTTAGTGATTACCATGTAGATGGCTCTGATAGTTGATCTTCTTTGTATATAGGCTTCTTGGAACGGAATGAAAACGTTCCTTAAACTACTTTTGCTCTATTAGATGCTCGATTTCCGATATCCGTTTCATCGCCACTTATATGTTAATAAGTTTTTAAACATCTAGGACAACAACGAAAAACGAAGCGAAAAAGAAATAATATTCAAACTGTTGCTTTACTTTCTGAAAGGTCTCTTCTGAAATATTCTTCTTCTGAAAATTCTACACTCGTGCATAACTCGTTTAGCCAAATCTATTCGTTGGAGTTCATAAACAACCGATTTTAAGCGGTCCCAAAGGAAGAAGTCGACGATTCCACGTCTACTAATTCAGTCTTTGAATAAACCAGTTACGATACATTCGCAGTACAATGCAGGCACCACCTTGTCCGATGACCAAGTCAATGCTTGGCGAACAATTGGATCAAACTGGTTTTTAACTTGCTCGATTATAAGACAATTGATGATCGGTGTTGATTATTTCTTTTTTGTGATTGTTGAGTCTGTTATTCTCTTACAATGTGAGGGTTGTATTTGTTCAAATGTCAATTTAAGAAAAAGTGCGCTCATCACAAAAAAAAATTGATTTGCACTAATCATGTTAATCATAGTTCCGCAAAATTCTAGTCGTCGATCGTCATCGATCTGATAAACTCTTGCGCATCTTCATTTTATATTGGTGAGGTTGATAGTAGGTGCGTTTTTTCTTTCGTCGCATTGGTTTCCCATAAGTGATGCAATCAATACCGCGAAGAAAAAGCTATATTAGCGTTATTTTTTAAGAACATCTTAATAAAAGAATTCTGTTTGGATGTACGTTCTTCGCCAAGATCGCGTTTTATAAATCGTACGGCAAAGTATACGGACGACAATACTGTCGACACTCTTGTTTTGATATGTGGTGCACATATTTTTAGACACATTGTACATAGTACGTACATAGGCATCAAGATGTGATTAAAACCGACAGTTTACGACACGTGAATACACTTTTTCTTTTTGCTAATATTTAATTGCAATTACAACCGAATTCTTCCCATAATTTGTGCAAATAGAACTGTACACGTTGTGTAGGCGAATTTGATTTCCGTTAACGATAATATTGCACATAAGCACGGTGGCGGTAGTGGAATGGACACTCGATGGTATTTAATGTGTACACAGATTGGGCTTCCCCTTTTTGAAATACGGTATATCCCCATCGCATTACCGTGAGAATTGGCTTTCGACATTGAGTAAATCGTGTACACCGTACGAAAGTATACTTTACTGCAATACGTGTGTGATCTTTCACAACTGGTATGTTTAAACAAGAATGTCAGATGTCACTCTAATGTAACGAACGCAGCCCACATGTTTTTTTTTTTTTTTCAGAGGAAAAAAAATAAACGAAGGTGCAGCAATTAGAGTTTCGTAAGATTTTTAGATGTGAAATGATAATTTACCGGATTATTAAGCATTAGATAATATTTATCAAGCCTCCTAATCAGCGTGTTTTAAGAATCGTTACAATAAGATTTATGGATAGAACAAAAAAGCGGAAACCAAATATGATTCCGAACTAAATTTTTTAGGGACGTAGCTGACGCAAAAGTTGCCCTGAGATAAGCTGCACGAGGAAACAAGAACTGAAGCTAACCATCAATCCAAAACGTGCATATGAATTACACTATTGCGTAAAACTACAACAAACCATGGAACCAAAGTCACTAAACTGCAAAAAGAGTTTGTACAATCACCTGATTTGGATATGTATCAAAACTTGGCGATGCCTATAAATTAGAATGTGTTGAGCCTCAAGATTATGTTGGTACGTGTGAAAACCAATTGGTACTACAAGACACCTTTGAAAATTCCAACTATTCGCGTTAAAGTGAAAAAAAAGAAAGACTTGCAAGTAAATTTAAACTTGGTTGATATGCGGCTTTAGGATGGTCAACAACAGCGACTATCACAAAAGAATTCATCGAATTGTCTTGGATGATCGTCGAATCGAAGTTACCTAAAGTATTTATCTAATATTTATTGTACGTAGAATTGATTGTGATATGGGCGACCTCGCGCTGGATGCTCACGTTTCTTATTGTTAACCCGAAGCTATTTCGAATGAAGATTTCCAGGGGTGCGTTACAGAAACGAGTCGCATATTTTGCTCTGACTCGTGGCTCTCTGTGACATTTGAATCCACCATTACATTCGAAAGCCGTGGGACAAAACAAATTTTAACAAAACGAAGAATTTTAAGATTTTTGCCTGTTATCGGGACTTCTTTCCAAATTATTCACTTTACAGATTTGACGAATGTCTCTGCGCGAAAATAATTTAATTGAAAAAATATTACTTTCCATTTTAAGCTAATTTTTTTTTAATTTATTTAGATTTGTCCTATTTTATGCTTCAACACTATCCAACTACAGTACTACATCCTCATATGTTAAATGAAATAAATTGTGCTAATTTATATAATAATTCATAATTCACTTAAGCTAGATGGTTAAGTACAGAGTAATGAAATATTTCCTAGAAAAATAGAATGACTAACTAAATCGTGTAAATAATCATTAAGAGGTCAGTTGTAGATTACGCTACAGGTCTAACATTGGTAAACAACACATACGCATCGGCATCTCGGCTCCACACAAGTTTATTTATTATATAGTCATATAGAACAATTAGTCGAATCAGTCACCGGTTGATGATGAAGACTATTCGTGTCTTCGAAATAGCCGTGCCGGACTAATTGTTATATATTACTATATAATAAATAAACTTGCGCGGTGCGGAGGTACCAATACTTATGTGTGGTTTACCATACTACGCCACAGTCTTTGCTATCATTATTATAGGTCTAACATTGTTTTATAATAACACTTTTGTTTTTATAATAAAGGAGCAAGAACCTTACAACCAATACATAACCTATTTTTAATTAAAATAGTTGTTGCAAAGAACTGACCAACTGATAATTAGAATATTAACAGCTGATCTCTTTAAATACCCAACGAGAAGATTTTAAAATATAGTTTCTTTGTATAAAAATGTAATAGCGCTGTCAAGTGATAAGCTACTGCTTCTATTATAAATTTTAGCCATACAAAAGCAAAGCATTATGCCCAGATTAAGCATTTTGTAGCAGGTTGCCAATTGTTTATCAATAGAACATTAAGGTAATTTCTGTGATTTTTTTGAACTATCTTACCCAGCTAACTGCTGATCCCTTTTTTATGGGATCTATTAACGTAATGAGACTTAATTTTCTTTGGAAGTCAAGATGCACTTTACTTTCGAAGTACTGTATTATTACTAAGTTGGCATTTTCTGCTATGGCCCATAGTTGAACACTACATGGACTTGAATGCAGCGTTAATAAAAGAATTTTATTTTTATCGGAACAGAAAAGAATCGAGTAGGAATAATAGAATAGAACAGACTACAATAAAGTAGAATAGAGTAGAATGGAACAAAATGGAGTAGAATAGAGTAGAGAAGAGTAGAAGAGATAAGTATAAAGTAGCGTGGAGTAGAATATAGCAGAACAGATTACAATAGAGTAGAATAGAGTGAAAAAAAATGGTTGAACTAATGCAAAAGGCATTCAAAAAACTACAAGTTTTAGTCACCTATTAACAATGCATTTTATTTGTTCACAGAACATCTCAAAAATGTCAAATAATGTAGTTTAATTCAACAATAGGTCGTTTATAACCAACGATGTTATCGGCTTGTTTATGTGTTAAAAGTTTAATGAACATTAGAGAAAGTTAGGCAGATATTTTTTCTTTAAAATTATAGTTAGTCGATTGAAAATACGGCGTTTAAGAATTCGCATTTCGGCTGAATTAAAGAAGGAAATGTAATGGGCTAAACTACTATTTCGGTGGATCCAACAGATTTTAAAGATTCCTTTAACACTCACATTACTTGTTCAAATAAAAAACTACGTTGCTCAGAGCAACTCAATTGTTTTGACATTTTTGCAATGTTCGAAAAAACTGCTGCTGATATTTAATAAAACTAAAAATCAATTCACCCAAATACAAACGATTTGGCATTCACTAGGTACTTGATTTAAAACGTTCATTTTTCTCAGTGTATGGTAGAATACATTGTACAGTAGTTCAGAATACAATAGATTAACAATGCAAATTGTTGAAAGGAAATAAAATATAAAATAATAACAAGAAATAGGGATAATAATCGAAAAGTAAATACAACACTTAAAATTAATGTGTTAAGCAAATTACATGGTAAAAAAATATAATAACACGCCTTCCATAGAAGAATAGGAGAAAGTATCCTACTAAAACAGTCACGAAAACAAAGCAGCCTTCTTGTTTACTTAGTATGATACACGAACAAAAAAGCTAGCTCTCACGAAGATGCTAGTAGGTTACGAAATTAAATTCAAAAAAAAATCTAAACTAACAATTACATAAACACGTTCCGAAGCGGCGGCGGTAATAACCACACAACACGCTACAAAATCACTAGATAACAGTTCGACCGAAGATAAAGACTTCATATATACCGGCATGAACGTATGGAACGAAACGAGATAGCAAATCTATCGGTGTACAGCGGTATTCGAAAACCTATCCGTATATTGGGGGTTTACGTTTGCAGTAAAGGCCCGTCGGTTCGCTTTGACCAAAATAAAATATAATCGGTTTTTGGCGAAGATAGTGATTCAGTTTGATACGGATCCGACCTGCTCCAATCGCAAGTAACAGACGAATACAAGAAAAATGGTGATAATCGAGTATCTGCCCAGCGAAGCGAAGCTAAAACAACAACAACGTGAGTATCACTCAAGTTACTTATACATGTACGCATCCATTGAAGCCGCAAGCGCGAGCGTTGTTTTGATTTATCATTTTGACAATGAAAGACGCAAGAAGGCCACGATATATACAAAACGCGGGGAACGGGTCAAAGTTATCATTTCGTACGGTGATACAGCGCGAAAAGATTCAACATTCTAGATGGTTGCCGTTTTATTCTTTTATTCATGAAAACATCGATATATAAACTGGACAGATGTATTTAGAATATCGGGAGATAAAGGAAATTGCGTGTTACTGGAGTGGACCTTTATCAATTGAGATAATTAATATAATTTTATCCTCCAGTCAGCATGATATTGTATTATGTCTGGGAAGTAAATAGAACGCATTAACAAGTGCTGGAAGTTTCACGCAATACATTTTTGTTTACATTTGACGCAGTGAGTAAATCGTCGGAACATTACCTTCTACCTGAAGTGTATGAAATTTATACGGTCGGTTAAAAAAAATATATTGTTGCTCTAGATCAATGATTGGCAAAATTGAGAAGCTAAAAAGTTAATTTTGCCTTTAAATTTTTTTACAATTACATAATAAATCCGTTAAACTTGGAGCAACTTGTTTCTCGAAGAGATGCTCGGACAGGTGCAATTTTAGTTTTTTCTTAAATAACCATTTCTGTATGATTTTTAATTTTGCAAGTATCGACATCGATAAGTTTTTAAATAATTTATTTTGATAGATAATTTAATGTCTAAGTAGTGCTATTACCTTAGATAACAACATTTTATGATTTAAACAGTGGAAAACATAAATTTTGTTACTAATAGAAAGCAAAGATGAATACTGCTAATCAAAAAAATTAAATGAGCCTTTCCTTTAAAACGAATATTCTTAAATGTCTCAATTTTGTTCATTTTAGCTTCATCTGATAAACAACACTATATTCGGCGATCATGGTCATTCCCATTAAATCGTTGTAGCAGATGTATTTTGTAAGGATTCTTTGTTTTTTCTTGATTTTTAATATTCGTAATACCGGTCGCTAAGAAACATTATCTGCAGCAATTAATCGAAATGCACAATAGAGATTCTAACCGTCACTAAACAAAATATTCAAGTTTCACATCTCCATTCACTTTTTTAAGACGCTCTGCATTTGACATGTGTGTGACGTGCCTAGTTTCTCTAAATTTTCTCTTAATTTTACTCACTGTGGATTGGTTAATATTTCTATCTAGATATTTCTCATTAAACAAATTGCGTACTTCTTGCTTCCGGTGCTTCTAGTATTATCGCCGCACCCAACAAGAATTAAAATTTCTATGCGCTGAGTTTCACATGATTGGTTAACTTTCGATTTTTTTCTATTGAGACTAGCGAATATTTAACATGTAACTGTATCAAACTGTATTTTCTTTGTTAAGTAGTAACATTTATATTTAACAATTAATTTCAAGACAATAATCACTTTATTTCTTGAATTCCTAGCAATTATCTTTGTTTTTTTTTGTTATTGGTAACATTTATGTTGTCTAGCCTTTATTCCAAAATGTTGTTAAGATAAAAGCGACTTGTTCCAGGATTTCTTCGAGAAAAAAATTACGTACTTCAAATTTAACGAACTTTCACTAAGTTCTCATCGATTATTTGGTTTCTCGACTTACTTTAATACGGTTTATATTGAAAAACGCATCTGATCAGTTTTTCTTTTGTACATTTTTGGTAGCACTTGGTTTGTTCTGTGGAAACCAAGTGTTTCTTCTCCTTTTAATTTTTTTTTTATTTCAGTAGCAAAGTATAAATTTTGATTTCTATAATGCTTGATTAACCAAGTCCAACAATTGCATATTAAATGCCGCTGTTCCAATTCCGAATAGATAAAAATGTTGGTTCGGTTACTTCTGCATTGAGAGGATCAAATGTTTCTTTTACTTGTTGGAGGTTGTGAAATCTTTAGAGGAAAGAATGACTCGCATTGAAAATTACTGTGTTGAAAAATATCTTCTCAGTTGCGACATTAGTCTCGTGATATACTTGGAAAATATAATGAAGTTCCCTTTTCAAAGCTGTTAGCTAAGAGAATTGTATATCTTTTAAAAGAAGTAGCTTCTACGAGTAGCGAAAACGCAACTTGCGTTGCAACGCCCATCATAAAATATAACTTTTGTAACCACCGATCATGTTCTGATTCTGTTACCAAGAAATAGCCTTTAGATTTCCTTTAACCAAGAAGTAAAACGTTTCAGCGTTTGTTGAAAACTTTGCAACTGCAAACTGCAACTTCTGCAACTTTGTTGAAAATAAGAAGATCCAAGCAGCTCTTTAAATCGACAGCGAGAAAGCTTCTGTGCTATAATTTTGTTAACAATCTTAAGTTCTAAAGTCATAACAAATGACAAAGTGACAAAAACTAGATGATAACTTCAAAGTTTAAAAACGTTTTGCGCAAGAGAAATCGAACATGCCGTATACTTTTCTCTAACTTTTTTTAGAAAGGAGCAATTTGCGACCCACGCACTACGAGGTCACGTTTATACGATGTAGCCAAAATAAGGACTATAAATCATAAGAACATCCAAATTGTAATATTAATAAAATTACGTTGTGAAAAATACAACGGTAATAGAAAAACAAAGAATGTCGAAGGTCTTGTTTCGACCTTACGATAAGTGCCAAGTATGATCGGTAGTTCACTATGAAACCAAATGAATATGCTCATGTGAATGACCTTGTCATATATAAACAAGCACCTTAGGTTTAAAACAAGTTGTCCCTAGAATACGGAGTAAATTCGTTATTTTTCTAATATTTTTGGAGAAAATAATGACGACATCTTTTCTGTTTCGATAATATCACCAAATATTTTTTTTAAACGGAGTATGACCTAAAACGATAATGACTATTTAAAATAAATAATAATATTTTTTTTTATTTTAAATAAATATAAAAAAATACACATTATACAAGTTATAAAGATGCTTACCATCGCTGTGTTAAAAATGTTGGAGGCTAAAACCGGTGTTGCACAACCTGGCGCCTCAGAAGAAAATATCGGGGACCGATGCTTCTGGGTGCGCCCGAACTTGCTCTACACGTTCTCGTCTGCGAGCCATCGTTCACGATTACTTGAAACATACTGCCCGCATTTTGCTAATTTTTGTACATTTGTCAACTGTCGAATTGTAACATGCGTTCCTGTAACATCTTGCTCTTGTAAATGTTGGAAAATCGACAAGACCAACGCGACAAGGCCAACTAAACAATCGATTAGTTGCTCCTCAGAAATACATTTGTAAAATGAGCAAGAGCATTTTAGACAACAAATGTAACAGAAGTGGTATTATAAACCAAAAGCAGAAAAAATGATTAAAATAGATGAGATAGGAGATGTCCTATTGTGGCCTTATCAATTTTATTACGTTTCCCCAATTACTAGCCGTATTAAGACGTTGTAAAGCGTAAGTTTCTGTCCCTGTCTAGTAAGTCAACCAGACTTCAGATTTTCTTCCTCTCCGTTGTTTCGTAGCCTTTTTAGCTACCTAGTAGACAGCGGCAGATTTTTGTTAGCAACTTTCGAAGTATTATACAGTTGACCATAATCATTCCGGCGATAAATTCGACAGCTTCTAGTGATTTACATCACGCGACCTAAAGCTGACTGTTCATTTGTTCGGAAGTTGATAATTCAGCTTCTCCTTAAAGATGGATACGCAGTTAGATATGATTTCCACAGCGACACATAAACATGCTAATCTTTGCATGCCGCTTAGATGCTTTATTACCTCCAATTGCAATATTTTTCTCCAAAATATCACCGAACCAAAGAATGTAATTAGTGACATGATTCTCATTCGGTAATTTTACGATATTGAGGGCCAGTTTTACACCAGAATTTTGTTAAAGCGCAACATTGGCTGCTAGAGAAAATCTATATATGTAAATTTGCACAACAACATTAACTTAGCTTCACAAGAAAACACTTTTGGTTACAAAATAATCTACTAATAATTGCCTTTCGAAGAAATTCTAATTTAAAGATTTAGTAATCAGAAGATTCAAATCATCTATTTTTTTTATATATTTTAGATTGTGTTTTGATGGATTATGTAAGAAACCACGTCGATAATTGTTTCTGTAATATGGGTAAAAACCATTCGCAGATCTTTTATGAAACCACAAGTTCGCAGAGTTCAATTTTTTTTTATTGAATCTAATGCAAGAAAAAATTAAGCTGTTGAAGCCAAATCTTACTATTGTGGAATAGCTTAATGATTGTGATTGTTCAAAATGTTCGAAATGATTTCGAATTACGCACCATTCAATATCCAATTGTTAAAAATTTTCTGACAAGATATAAAGGTAGAAGTATTCCTGTCAAAGTAACGCTACCTCTTAAAAATATATAAACAAAAAGAAACGCGACAAAAGAGACAATTACTATTGGTTAAATGCAAAGCAAACTACGGATGCGTTAGGTCAACGTTATTGTTGGTGTTTTGTCTAATGATCGTTCAATTTATTTAATCAATATTTAATATCCAGCAAAATAATAAAACGAATAAATGCTAATGTAATGGCGAAAGTAACGGTCGGTAATATTAACAAAATTTTCGAAGGTGTGGTAAACCGGAAGAAAATTTCGCCTTCCGCCTATGTACTTAAACCTGCCAAATTGACAAAAGACATCTTAGAAAATATATTGCGTATTACATGCACTTCCGACCCTCTTCGGAGATGCGAAATTTCCAAATATGAACGAATTGTTTAATTATACAAAAAAAAATGTTCTCGAAAGCGCTTACAAGAGTTGCTTTCTAAGCCCGCCATCTCCTCTTTATTTTATTCAGACAGTTTGGAGAAAGTCGATAATCTAATAAACATTTAAATGAGGATCCACGGAGCATAAGCAAATGTAAAACTCTAGTACAGGATCCATCTTTTAAATAATGCTTCCCGTTGTTTTACATTTAGCTCGAGCGTTTGTAGTCAAACAATCACACAAAGATAGTGTCGCTTAACTTAGTGCGCGGTTGATTCGTGCTTTACTCTCAACAACAGAGGTGGTCATCGATCGACAATCACTATATGGATTGTAGTTTTTTTGCTTTAATTTTCGTTCCTTTAACTTCTTAATCGAACGAGCCTACAAGAGAATATTTTTATTAATTTCAATTTTAACCCCCCCAAAAACCAGTAATACAATACCCATTATACTCAAATATCGCAAGATCACGGTTAAAAATATATCTGACTCACAAATAAATATAGAGAGCAGACAACAAGTTTGAAAGGAAACCTGTACGAATCGTAAAAATTTCAATTGAATCGCCCAAATTCCTTATTTCGAGCACCCTTTCGACGTAATTCTCGAAACAATAAAAATAAAACGTTAGATCTTATCGAAAGCTAAACATCGATTGCACCCTACAATATATCTAGGAACACTTCGCTGTCGGTTCAATAAAGCCTTCGATAAAATCGAGTGTCCTCATGTTCATGTTTAATTTTGCTATCGATATGAGAACTCAATTATTCTATTGGAAAATCCAATGAAATCTACATGACAATACCACGGGGATGTTCGATGATTACGTAAAATTAAACAAAATAATGTGATCCTTAAAGTATTTCTTTGAATTGTGGCAGTAGTAAAATTTGTGCTAATAGAACGTAATTATGACTTAAACCGTTGTTGTTAACAACATTCCAAAGATATTTTATGAATTGATTTTTTTATTGATTCCTTCGTTTAAATGTTTGTATAAAAGTTTCCAACTTTGCTTGAACTGTTTTCTTTCCGAGCGGAATTTCGCAAGCTAAGTACTGAAGCAATTTTCGGTGATTATTACTACTGTTTCACTGATATGTATTAATGGATTGAGAAATGCGATTATGTTATGTAAACAAGCGATGAACGTCTTACAATACTACGAAAGATGTCTTGAGTAACCGCTATATGATGCCTCGTCGTAAATTTACTTACGTGAATTACTGAAAACGCTTGATGTCCTGGAATACAACGACGTCCACAATAGCCATTGACGATAATATTCAATATGTATAATGAATAGTATTTCGCGGTTTACACACCTCTTATTCCTGAAATACTGTCAATTACTTGGCTACGGGAATTATGTGTATGATAGACCTATTAGTTATGGCGATCTATACGTTCTATATGTTTTTTTTTTTTATTACAAGTAAGAACAAGTAAACGAGTAACAAGTAACAACTATTACAAAAACATAAAAAAACGTCAGTGGTTTTTCATTCTGGATATAGCCAAACGCATTTAAAGCAGTAGATACGTCAAGTAGTAAACAACTGGATGTTTTATGTTTTTATAAGAATGCAAGGATATTAATTTATCATTACAATGACATCATCGATATATTGTAACGATACAATTAGGGCCTTCATAAATATGATCGCCTTTTAATTGTTAGCTCCATAGTACAGTTAAAGGAAGCATTAAATTTAATTCCCTATTAAACCGAATTTTAACTTAGTGACGTCAAAAAAGCTCAGTGAAGAATTATCGCTTTGTTAAGTTAATTTAAAATCTTTCAAAGTTAAGTGTCCTGGCGTTTTGTTGTGTTTGACTTGGATATATAAACACAAAAACGTGCATGAACTATATTAGCACAAAAATCAAATTAACGTTCATCAAATCATGAACGTCGGCACTCTTCGCGCCTCGGAATTATGCACTGATTCAATATGTTGGTAAGACCTATACTTCTTATTTCTAATGCCTTGCACTTGCCGTATATTGTCTTAAACTTTAACATTTTTTTAACACAATTGACAGAAAAACAGTAGGATGCGCAGTTTAGTATTAATAGCGATCAAATAAATCAATGCAGTAAAAAATTAATATTTTCGTGTGATCAACAAGAATGTATCGATCGACTTCATTCTGCATTTAGATCATCCAAACCGACAGTTTATGACTGGTTTACAGAATTTAACCGTGGAAGTATTAGTGTCAGTGACGAATTTCTTGAAGGTCGTCGATCAACTGCCGTTGTTCCGGCAAACATCAATGCTGTTCGAAAAACGATTGAAGCGGATCGACAGGTGACATATCGAGAGATAGAGAGGGAGAGAATCTTTCGGCATTGGTGAAAATGATTTTACATGAGTACTTAACAGCGAAGGAACTTTGCAATCATTGGGTTCCGCACAATTTAGCCAAAGCTCAGTGAGTTGGTGCGAAAAGCTGCTTGAAAAATTCAATCGCGGACCTTCTACCAACGTTTACGGTGTCGTAAAAGGCGATGAAACCTGGATATTCGTACGAACTAGAAACAAAACAACAATCCACGGTTTAGGTGTTCGAAAGTCAACCAAAACCAACAAATTTGTTCGTTCACGAACGCTTCAAAAAAAAATTATAGCCGTTTTCTTCTATAAAACTGGGTCTGATATCGTTTCAACACAATGTCGGCGATTTGTTTGCCTCAACTCTTCGATGAAATCAGAAAAAATACTAAACATAGGCGCATCATCCTTCAGCGCAACAACGCCACCTCTCACAAAGCACATCGAACAGTCGATTATTTAAAAGAGAATAACATTGAATTAATGATTAATTGTCGGTATTCGCCCGACTTATCACCTTATAACTTCTTCCTGTTTCCTTTTGTCAAAAACAAATTGCGTGGTGAGCGGTTTTCGGCACCGGAAGAGGATTTTTCTTTTTCCAAAAATTTTTAGGGTTCCCCTCGTAAATCCCGAAGAAATAAATGAAGGTAGAATTTTCTCCCAGGTTTAGGTACGTCCCGTTCGTGACGACAACGTTTAGTTGTCTATCTTACCGACTTCATTAAAAGAAAAACATTGATCAGTAGAAACGACTAGAGGCGAATGAGCGAATGAGGCGGCCCGGAATATTCCTGATGCAGGCCGGGTCCGAGCGTTAAAATGGGTCAAACCTGTTTAAGCAGAGCAGCTAGCTGTCTTCGATTATGAAGTCTGTTCGCTAATACTATTTACTACAGAAGATTGCATCAGTACTATCAGTTGTAAAAGACTGCGGAATTAGTATTGAAACGATAGTAAAAGGATTTCCCGGCTAATCATTACGATAATATTGATTAAGGTGATCGTTATGTAATCCTTCACAATAGTAGAACTTCCCAGAATACTTCAATCCAGCCGAGATGATATAAAAGATGTTAAATGATACCCGATAATTTAATAGCAATTATTTGTCGTATCCCTCGAGAAGGTAAAGAAACAGGAAGACCTGAACAATTTTCTGAATATTTCAACGAAACGCATTAAAAAATTACATTAAATACGATAATGATGTTGCTTCTGTTCGGTGAAATATCGCTTGCTTCATTCATTGAACACGCTATTTTATTTAATTTGCGGTTCATCGTCGGTAGTACTCGAAAGTGAATATTGCAAACCCATCGCTATTCATAGTTCTAAACTTAACCGAAACATTTTAACTATGCTACGTGGATAGTTGAACGTTTAAAAGGAAGAAAATCCTTCGTATACATGCAAATATGCCGAGCATTTTATTATCAGATATCAATACGAGTCTATTTAAAAAATAATGGATTAATGTAGTGATTAAACGAAACTATGGAGCTTTTGAAATATTCCGTGAAATGTATCTAGCAAGCGCTAAGTGAAAAATGTGTATATACTTTTATTGGTTTTAAAAAATTACCAAATTATCCATCAATCAGTAGGCATCGTAAATTTCTCATTGTTTGTATGGCCCCACACCCCTACTCTATACTGTACCATCATTCTTATACATATCGTATTACAAGCAACACGCAGCAGTATTTAATGAGCGTCTAATTGGATAATTTCTCTTGGAATTATTAAGAAATTACTAAGTTTTTAACTAACTGTATTTATACAAAACCTTGAAAGAGTGAACTTCGAGAAAAGATGTAGAGCGTGTCCACTTGGTGCGTAGATAAACAATTTGGAGAATGTTTTCAAATAAAAACCATTCGGAGATGAGCTCTGCCCAACATGAAATTATACACAAGTATACAGAGTGTCCCATTTCTCCTACGAGACGAATTGTTGATTGTCGAGACGATTGTTCAAATCGATTTTTCGATTCTCAACAGCAAAGTGACTACCACCTTTTTAATATTATGACTACGTTAAAACCCATATGAAACACATAGAAAATATATTTATACTAACAAATGTAAGTATAGGGAAAGATTTATTAAAATTAAATTTAACAGAAAACAGCTGAATTCGATATTATGATAATACATAGGGTGTTCCATTTAGAAGAAGTGAATTATTGTATCAGTGACTAGTGTTGTCGATCGTCATGTATAACATTAAGAAAAACCGTCTCAATTTTGAGGTAAATGTGATAACCGAAATCGCTTCATAATTCGGTACTGTGGAATATACCGGGTGTTGCCGCATTGATAACAATACGGAAAATGTTTTAAATAAAAAAGTATTTTTTGTAGTCCACTTTGTATCTTGTTTGGCGAAACTTCTGAGACGCTCTGTATAACTGGAGATTTTAATAATTTATGTTTAAAATTGTTTTTCCATAGTATTACAAATATACTCATCACGTAAGTGTTGCCTTTAAATGCAACGCTCTGTATATTCCAGAAGACTGTGTTGTGAAGGGACTTCCGATATCAAGCTCAGCAATCATCAGCTCTTACATTTAAATATCACATCTAATCTGATTTTTGTCCTTCGAGAAAAATTAAATTTAAACGGTCCCAACCGGAAACACTTTTAATTATAATAAACTGTGGCCGTGAAGGCCTATTATTGCTTGAAATTTAATCAATTTTTCAAGAGGTGTTTCCCCCTTTAAAGTAAATTTTCACACTCGCATATCTGAATATTCTTCACATCCCTATCAAGTTCCATCCTATTCCTTACTTGGCACTCGGAAAGCTTTCCTTGAAAGTTTGATATTCTTGCAAGCGACGAGCAAGTAGCTAAGTAGTGACGAGTATTCCGTTACTTCCTCCTAATTTTTCATGATTTAATACAAAAAGAAGGTTTAATTGAATTTCACTCGCCGTTAAAGATGGATTAAAAGTAAAAATAAATAAAACCAATAAAAAACGTAAATGGCGGAATTTATTAAAAAAAAAATTATTAAAAAAAAAAAAACAAGAAGAAAAAAAGATCCGTAGAAAATTCTGTTAACTAAGAGTCAAAAAAGCCCACTAATACTATGTGAAACTGCGCTCCCTTTTATGCGAATAGAAACTTTTTCAACCCATTGTACGCTTCAAGATCGCGATACGCTTATCTATAAAAATCCTTTGATTAATTGAAGACAATTAATTATGTAGATCTTAAGAAAAACAACATGCAGTTATGCTAACGATCTGCAAACATAGACGATCGAAAAATACGAGAGGCCTTGAATAATTTACTCGAAAAAACCGCATCGTAAAGTAAACGACGGAAGAAATTGTGTCATAATTCCCATACGTTAAGATATTCCCAATCGTTTTCCCGTTTTTCATCAATATCGTGGGGTACAGCCCCGTCCAAAACGCAACTAGGTACATTACTATCACGATGGAAGGAACTACAAATCGAAGTGAGCTGGTGTGTGATATCTTGTACGGCGATCGTCGTCTCCATATCAGAATAAAATTTCGCAAACTCGGGTTCAGTAAACGATCGACCGACTACTGGTTAACGTTAAAAGTTAAAACGCGAGTGTCAAAAAAAAAGTCACCCGAAAACAGACCGGAACGAATAACAATAGGAGAAAAAAGAATAATTATATTATAGCGCGCTATTTAATTTTTTTTTTTTTTTTCGAAATCATCGTTCAACCGTGGCCGAGCGAACGTGTGTAAATGCGATTTTAATTGGGTGAATACTTTTTTTCTAACGTGATAATACCAGATATATTTTTTGCGGAGGTGATAAAGTTTCGATATAACTGACGCAGGATTACCTCGAGAATCCTCATTTATACAATCTACGTTGTGTGGTGATAATAGTATTGGTTTATTTTCACCGCGAATTTCGAGTTTCCTAGGTGACTCGTTTGATAGAACCGAATCTAGTCTATTCAGTAGTGCAAACCATGCATTTAATAGATGCTTCAGATTTTATCTCCCGGCTAGCTCTAATAGTTGGACTTACAAGTAAGGATATCTACTAGTTTCCTTTTATTTCTATTGTACGTTGAATCAAATTTGACTTTCTAAATTGTATTTAATTTGTTTAAAATTCTTCTTTTTCCAGCTGAATACGTATATTCATTTTTTTAATTTTATATTTTTAATTTTCTTAGGAATCTTGTTTATTGTTCATACTCTTGCTGATGCGTATCTAATACAAGTTTGTAAACATAATTCTTCAAAAATCCCCGTTCATACAGGTACATCGTTAATGTTTTAATTCCCCCTTTCACACCATAACATTTCGTCAGCCTACCAAATAAAATAATTTTGTAATACCTAATAACAATAAATTCTTTTGCGAGAATCTATCAGCGAGATTCTAATTTTAAATTACATTCATGAAAATTCGAAATCGTAAAACTTTTATTTTTAGACGATTAGTTCAGCTTGGCCTCTTGGTTTCATGCAAATTACATCAAAACAATTATTGGATTTTTTAAATGTTTTGAGAATCAACTTTTTCAGTTAGTTTTTTTTTACAGGAGAAACAATCATTGTTATTAAAGACTTGCATAAGAGTAGGTGTCGATCGCTAGAAAGATCTATATGTCGTCATGGTAGTTATAAATCAAGTTTTTGTCTATTCTGTTTAGCGTATTATTTATATTAAAATATAATTATAAATTGCTCAACGTAGATTTGAGTTAATTCAAAGAATTTGTTTTTTCTGGCTATTCATTTTTTTGTCTATAATTTGTTTTACTAAACAATTGCGATGGAAGTTATTTACAACCATTTACTTACGTATCTAGCTACGTTTCTGGAAATATTTTGTTACCAAAGCATATCTTAAGTCTTTTAAAAGTAGCCATCCGGCTCTAACTTTAATTCGTTAACACCTGGATTTCAATTAGACGGGATTTAGTCCCTCTTTAAAATACACGTATTTGAAATCTTATTTATAGTTCGTTGCGCTCTATTAGCTCCAATTACATAAAAAAAATTAAATATCTTGTTAGATATTTTTGAGATTTAATCCCTGTTTAACTGCCATAAACTCACAACGAGTCATCAATTCTAATGCATATTTTAAAATAAAAAAAAACATTCAATATTTGTGACATGGCCGGAAAGTAGTGAAGCTAAAGAAAATAGATCTTTATCCTGCTATCTACTACAACAAAAAGTTTATAAATAAAAGAAAATGTTCGAAAATAGCTTTCCAATTTACATTTTAAAATAGGAACAATTAAACTCTTATGATTTATAATAAGGTTAAAGCGAGACAAAGCAGAGAAAAACATGTTGCATCAAACAATAGTGATTCTTTTAAGCGTCCCAAAAATAGAACAATGGCAGGTAATGGGTTCTGAACAAACATTCTCAAATTATGATAACACTAAACCTGCATTTATTTATAAGTTGGCTAGATTTGTCTGAAAAAAACTCCAAGTCTTTGATCATTTAAATTTTTTGATAATATTCTACAAGAAATTTGATCTAATTATTTCCTAGTTTCTAACTTCCAACCATTTTAAATCAAGTAATTCCATCTGCACAATCTATCTTCTTTAAATAGAAATCATCAGTATGTAAAAGTCACAAGAATCATAATTTTATTGGGCTCAAAATCGAAGATTTCTAATCGTAAACTTCGTTGTATCCATTCCATCTACTAGAAGTCTTGTAGATGGCGCTGTTGATGGAAGTCATTGTTAAATAAACCATACTTCCCAATTTCCATCCGCTTCCTTTTCATCTCCACCACTATTTCCAGCTATTAGGATCTACAAATTGCCGTTGGGCGAGTTGTTCGAGTTAGTTTGGCCGCAGTTTTGGTGTAGTACACGAATTTGTTCCACCAATTTGTGGCGGCTGCTGCTTTGTAGCAATCATCATGGGTTTCAAAGGACTCGGCGCGTTTTGTTACAGTTGGCTGGCCTATTTTATCGTGAAACGTAAGAGAACCATTAATCAATTAAATGTCTTTCTTCTTTTGTCGTCGGTATTTTTTTTTTTTTTACTTTGCGATTGTCAATATTATTAATTTTTTTTTGTGATGATGTTGTTCCTGGAGCAATTTCAGGTTTCGACAGGAATTCCATTCGATTAATTTGACAATGGTACGCATCGTATTGTTATAGTAGATTGAAAAATACTTCTATATCAGTTGTACTTTTTTTTTCTTTTCGTAAACAAATGAAACAAAATCAGTTTAATCTCGTAGCAACCGAGTGCGATAGATTAAATTTTAATGATTTTCTTTCTTTTTTATTTATTTAAAGGAGACGTAATTTTGTTTTTGTGAAGGTTTTATTTTTTGCATAGAAACAGATTAGTGATAAATAACGTATCATTACACTTCGAAACCACTCACAAAAAACAATTTTGATTCTCTATTGTTCATTTGTAATCGGCGAAAAAAATATAAATAAATAAATTTATAACAAAAAAAAATGGATTTCCTTGAAATATGAGAAGCACCTACTTATCCATTCAAATATAATGCATATTTATTTCGTCGAAAATTTTGCTATTGAAATTGCAAATAATCAATATTCTGAATTACTACGAAGCGGGTATTTGTGGCTAGTACTATTACAGTAGTTTGTTGACCTTTACTTTCCTAATAGAGCTTTTGTTGATTTTCCGTATTAAAAGTGAAGGCAAATAATTCTTCAATTATCTACACACCATGCAAACGATTCGATTGGTTGAAATTAGGAATTTAGACAAAACGAAATTCAAGTTCGTATGTCATGAACATTCTACAATTTACAAAATTCGAAATTGTAAATTATGAAAAGTCGTGTACAATCTGGGCATTCTAAATCGCGTAATGTTAACAGAACACTTCAAAAAATAGAAACAATAGCCTTTGCTTCAATATTTTTGCAATTTTTGTTTTCTGGTATTTTTCTACTAATTTAGTATAAACGATTGTTGATGAACAATTAAGGAAAGTTGGATATACAATTAGGATTACCATCACTTGACGATCGATTGATTTAATCGGAAAATTCAAAAATGGAGCACATCCATTTACATTTAGCCTTTTGCATGCAAGGTACAGGATTATTTTTTAAATCTCTTTCCGATTATGAAGAATCAAAGTTAGTATTATTAATAGAGAGGAGAAAGGCGGGTGGAATTCTTGCTTTTGCGGCGACTGGACAGACTCGTGTCTGTCTCATGAGAAAGGGTTCGCGCGCCTATTGGTTTCCCTGAGAATCGACAAAACATGAGTCTATTTGGTCGCTGCAAAAGAGCGGTGGTTCCACCCCCCTTTATCCTCTCTATTAGAATATTATCTTATTAGAATATTATCGCATCTTTCAACGGGTTGAAAAACGTTTACCTGAAGTTGGCTCTGAAATTATGGCACAATCCCTTCACAAAATGATTCTTAGTACCTGATCATCTCCGCCCCAACTGCTAATTTCATAATACAATTAAAAAAATAATTAAATTTTATTCCCAATTCAATCTGAAATTGAGTTTTCATAGTTCCAAATTAACATTTAACAGAGTTCTAATATTAATAACGTGAAAATGCTTATTTGAAAGCATTAATGATCTGTTAACTTATTCTAAATCTTTTTCAGAACTAAATATGATGAAGTTTGTTCGGCGTGTTTTGAATGGTACGTGAATTATATAAACACATTTATTTTACCATCATTTTGATAATTCTAGCCCAACTGACTTGATATTGAAAAAACTACAGTGCCTAGTACCATGCGATGAGAACCTATAAAATAATAAAACAAAGGTCTTGTACTCGAAAGATACGGACGTAAATGTCCGTAAGCCTTTTTGTTTAAATTATACGGGATCTTAAAAGTTTTTTTTTATAAAAGTTAATCATGTTTTTAATTTCTTCCGATCGTGAAGACATAATTGAACCAAAATTAGTACGTCTTAATTTCGAGCATTATTATAACATTATATTTTTAGAGATCAGAGTAATAATGTAATAATTTAGTCAAATTTGTTTTGTTCCTGATTATATTCTTTTTTTTTTTTTGATTGGTTGGTTTTGATTGTAAGTTCATCGTTTTTCCTTCAATAGAGGGTGTATTTAAGCAGACTTTTATTTTCTTTTTAAAAGGAATGATGTTAATCTTTTCCGGGTTCAGCTCTCTGATGTTGAATTAGAAAGAATATTTTTGATTTAAACGATTTCGCTGTTGAAGACGTATAACGTATTGACGATGATAAAAACAACATTATCTTGTCTAATCCTTTTCTTGAGATTTTGCTACGATCAAAACTAGCTGTAATGAGAGGACGTGAAGTCTTGCATTCTTATTGATAACTTCAATCAATCTTTCCTACTTTACTATATACTGTAATACATACACTTATGGAAAAAAAAGTTATAATTTATTGCTTTTCAAGATACTACGAACAAGTAGCTCTGTTAATGCTTATTTGATGAATAAATAATTCTATATAGGGCTATACATTTTTGTATTGTTGTAGGATATATGTACATACGTTACGTATGTTGAATTCACATAAACAACTTAACTGTTTCAATGCATTTGAGATTAAAATCGGAATAATACTTTGAAGGAATAGATACCGTTACAATAATGAAATGCACTTTTTACGTATAGTGGAAACCGTCTTAAAAATTCAATCTTGGAACGAGGTCTACAACATTATTGTTTCAATATTGCGTTGTCGAGTATTCCATTTCATGACGAGCACGTTTTTTTAAGAATGCTAATCCGAATTCTTTACATATCTTACGATACCGATACTTCTTATTATTTCTATATCTAATTTATTTTTCAAATTTAAAACATATTTATCATGTTATATTTATTTTATTATTAAACTATTATTTCGAAGATTTCTGTTGGATTTTAACGTTTATAGAATTGATACGTGGTTCGGTTTGATCAAATATTAATCACATTGCCAAAATGGATGCAACACCACTTAAAACGTAGATCAGATGCATAAAATCGAATACTTACGGCCGGTTTCGTAATGAACCTTTGATAAGTTAGCTGAATGGTTAAAAAGACTTTGAGATTTCAAGGCTATTAATTAATTTAATTGCCAGTTTCTAAGAGCGGGGTTCGATAAATACCTGGCCTTGACAAGAAATCACCTTTTTATGTACAACCTTGTAAAATAAGGCAATCACTTCATCGTTTGAGCCAAATCCTTTCTGCGCCGAGCCATTTTTTCATATTCAGAAGTAAGAACTAACCACTGAATGCTAAATCGGGCGAATATGGCGGGTGACGAAGCAATTCGCATCCTAACTTAGGGAATTTTGACATGACGACGCCACGAATGCGCACGCGTTGTCTTCACCAAATGTGGACGTTCTTCATTGTTGAAACGATTCGATAAGTCACCATAATATTCCCCATTAATCGTTTTGTCCTTTTCAAGGTATTCAACGAAGATTATGCCGGTTGTTGGCCAGCATTGGTCTTCTTTGGCGCCGATTGGCTATGAAAAACCCGCTGTTTGAATTATATTTTGGTGTCTGGTGTGCCGCAATATATCCATGTTTCGTTAACAATTATGGCAAACACTCTTTTGAAGATGACGCACGTGCGTGTTTAAGGCCAACTATGAGCACCCATCTTGCGGAAAGCTTTTTTTTTTAAATCTTGCAGCTGGGTTGTATAATTTTATCGTTTGATCGACTGGTGAAGACACCCCAAGGTTTCCTTCTCTACATCATTGTTTCTTTGGTACATTTTTCTTCATTTCATCAATAGATTCAATAGATCAATAGATTTTGAAAAAATCGTTAAAAATAATATTAGTCTCATCACTAATGGCATCTAATATCTTAAGCACGAGAACATGTAATAATCTATGTCGTAAACAAGCTAACGGAATAAATTCTCCTTCTCATTTTTTCTTAAGCAGTTCATGTATATAAGGCCTTTAAATATAATACATAATGCATTATATTTAACGTAATAATGTAATTTCATCTTTTGCTACGATACGCGTGAATTTTCTTTATAAAAATTCTTGAACACAGTCTAATTTGGTCAGTACATTAGGTCTACGTAACGTAGACCTTACGTAGACCTAATGGGATGTTATATGGGATGTTAAATAAATATTGCTTGAATAGGTAGCACATTTTTATAACGTGAACTGTATAAATTATTTTCCTTTAAAGTAGATAAAAAAGAAATAGATGATAAAGACTCATCATCATTCAGTAAACAGTTACACTCAGAACATAATGTTGATAATTCTAACACCAATACAAACAATTACTTTAGGTTTCATATCATAAAAACAACCCTTAAATACGTTTTAATTCATGTGAGTAACGATATTCTCCGAAAAACAACGAGCCAAAGTATGACGTGTTTTTTTTTTCGATTATTGGGAAATAATGTCAAGGATTCTGAGGGATTTTTTTCATTCACCGGTATATGAATTGTGTACGCGTTTGTACATAATTAGGAAAATATTGGTTCGGATTACGTCATTTACAAAAGAAATATGAGTATTATGTATAAATACTACGGGCAACATGTACATATGTGCGTAATTAAATAACGTGATAGGTGGTTTCGGTGCGTGCCATCTATGATATTCCGAGAACAAATTTTTGTCAAATTGGTGATCCTTTAACATTGGATACTGCTAAAATCATACTTATTACTAAAGAAGACAAAAGCGAATGAAATCATACCTGTTTCGCAACGACTAGACAGACTCGTGTTTTATCGACTCTCGGGGAAACCAGCAGGCAATACGAACCCTTTCTTATAAGACGAGAGAGACACGAGTGTGTCTAGTCGCTGAAAAAAAGGTATGATTTCAGTCGCTTTTGTCTTCTCTACTTATTAGTAATTATTGTATTAAAAAATATATATCATAACCGGACCTACGCAAATTATAGGGAACACTTGAAAACAATACAAAAATTAAAATTAATGTATTTTATCAATCGCTACGATTAGCGTAACATGCAGATTAGATTTCCTTGTATTTATCTCAATTCTACTCGTTTGTTTTAATAAGTAATTTGTTTTTTCTTTGATTTTCTTTTCTTTATGTTTTGATTTTGAAACACTTAATTAGTATTTGAAGTTTAATTTTCAGCGGAATTTCCAAAAAATGCGATCTTCGACTGCATCTGTTTTAAACCAATACAGCAACAATAAATTTTAAATGAATACAATGACATGACTCTTGATCAACGTAAAATGACGATTTTTTTGTTTTGTGTAGAAATAATGAATGGTACCACATTGCATTGATTTTAATGATATTTTATAAATATATTTGACAATTATATTATTGATAATTATATTCTCGACACATTTTTAGAGCAGAAAAATGTGGAAATTGGCGTGGCTTTCAAAGGCTTCAAAAGCTTTGCGGCGCCACAAAAATTGCTATCCAAGAATTTCTCGTTTAACATGTGTCATGTGAAAGCCTCTGATGACTTCTGGCAAAGAAATTGTTCTATACTATTGGGCATCCATTATCCTTAAATCTTCCAAAGCAATACTTACGACATGTATAAAATATAGTGCTTTGTAAATCAACAACTTATGTTGGATTCAATCCATATCGGAAGATTCATAGACTTGATTTTTGCTTAGTTTCGGCAAGTACAAACATACCCAAGAGGATGTTGTAGGAGGACTTTGAAGTTCCTCCGTCGAACATTTTGTCTATGTGTCTGGAAAAACAAGCGATTTTGGTTAAGCTCGAGACGGAAGCACGAACATAAAGAAATCTGCAAACCACTTGTAACAGTTTTTTTTTTTTACAATTCGTTACCAAAAGTCGGATGAAGCGATTCAAAGCATTGTTGTTGTGTTAGGCCTGTACTAAAATCGAAAAAATCATTCAACATTTATATACGGCTTCAGTCATTGCAAGAAGTAGTAGATATCTTTATAATCGCAATTTAGCTTTAGTATTTGCTTTAAAAGAATAAGAAAATGTATCAATTTTTGTGGAGAATGCTTTGAAAAACAATAATGCAATAACCTATCACTGTTCACTGTTATAACTTTCGTAGTGGCACGATTTTACAGCTAAGATCGAAACAAATCACAACTAAAGCTGTACGGAGCTACATATATACCATACACTGTATTTTTTTACACGTAAATCAACGTCAACATTGAAACAAAACCTGTTGTATCCATATCAAAACGGGATATTTTTTTATAGGTGCCAATATTTTTTTAATCCACAGTATAAACATCCTTAATTCGCTAATCCGTACAAATTGCACAATTAATTCAGATTATCGGACCAGTGAAATGTGGTATACAGCAACTAGTTGATGGATCGCTATTTTACCAAGAAGAAACTATTTGCAATCAACATTCGCTAAAAAACAGGAAACAAAAAACTCATAATAAATGAACTCATCTTCACCTTGCTGCTTTTCACAAACATAACATCTACAATCCTAAAACGGGGATTTTTGTAACATAATTAGGAAAAAACGAGCTAATTGGCATTAAAAAAGCGAGAGGAGAAGGTGTAGGTCTCGCTTATTATCATAATCGACTAATACAATGAGTATAATTTACTATTTTTTTTTTATTTTATTTAACACCTACTTCGATTCGACACTGGCAGGATAACAGAAAACGTATTATTTACATACCGTGTAAATAGCAATAAATTAAACCGTATTATTTGACAAAAAAACACGTTTACGTTAGGATATTGAGCAATTAATAGGTAGCGTGATAAATTGCCTTTTTTTTCTCTCTATAGACTCCATCATCTATTCGGAAGAAACTAATGTGTTGTACGTTGATTTGTGTGCATACAGAGCACGTTAGTCACCGAGTGTTTTAACTGGAATCGGACGTCGAATTCGGCGAAAATTACGGGGATTTCTTAGAAACGCTATCTCATATATGCAATTTATTTGCAAGCGGTAATTATGTTAGAAATTATCAGTAAATTGGTAATATCTCTGGGATGTACTGTGATTACCAGTAAAATTACTGCAAAAAATATTGTTAATTAGAGGATGAATTTTGTTGTGCAATTCGCTGAAGTTTGGATCGGTAAATTATCTGTGGGTAAATCATCTATTCATATACGTAGATTACGGTGATCCATGTTAATTATCTGCAAATATTAATGCTAATTAATAAGTTTGGCAATGACTTCTTTGAATAGTTCGTCTACATATAAGAAAATATCATAACATATACGTATGTAGATGATCAAATTGATGCAAGGAAAGTAAACTTTATAATGACCGTTCAATGCCTACTCAAGGTCAAGTCAGTTGTGATGTCATGTCATCTGCGTTCCATTACCTTTTATTCCCATTCATATTAAATGCTAAAACGCATACCTACCTATTCCTCCTACAGTGAAGAATGTGTAGGTGATAATAGAGAAAATAAAGGAAAAAAAAATGGACTAAACGGACCCATCCGAAACGTATTTCTTTTAAATTAAAAAAAATATATATTTTTGTTATAATTAGGTACGTCATCCGCTAAGTCTAACTTTTCGGTTAAACATAATGGTAACTTTCTCAAATAGAAAGTCTAAACCGTCCAAGAGTAGATACTTTTCATTTACTATTGCATTTCGTGCAAAGATCGAAATTTAAGCTGTGAATGCAACATTATTTGTTAGATCAAAGAACTGTGAGGTAATCATTTATTGAAAATCAATCATCATCAATAGAGATGACAAAGGTAGGTGGAATTATTCCTTTTTAGCAGCGACTAAACAGACTTGTGTCTATTCGTATCATAAGAAAGGGTTCGTGTGTCTAGTTAATTTTAACGAAAATCGACAAAACACGAGTCTGTCTAATCACTGACCACCCTTTTCCTGCTCTAGATGAATATATTCGCACCTGTTATCGTGTATTCTAAGTGGCGGCTAAATTATCGCCACAGGATAGGGTTAAGCATATTTTTTTTTCTGAAATTCATCCTTTTCAAAATATGTAATTATCAAAAATTAAATAGATCACACTGTATATTTCGTACATACGTATATACGTGCAATTCACACCGACATATATAACTATTAATTAATTTGCATATCCAGAACACGTGTTTGCGGCTTCATTATCGGATTATTACCGCAAAAATCAAATCACATAATAAATAATAAACATACAATCGTTTGCAAAAGTATTATAAATATTGAAAACAGCCGAATAAACATTTATATGAATATCGTACGTGCTTGCTTCAAGTTTTTAAATTGTTTTCAAATACTAAATGATGTTTACCAGTTTTCATCTAAAGCTAGCTATGAGAAAGTTGCTACCCTTAACGTCTATTTCAAGTCGTTTCATTCCTTGCATCGCTATTTTATCAATTATTTTATATCTTTTGACTTCTTCTGGCAATTTTTGAGAGATTCTACCTCGAAAGAGTCCAGATTTAATATCTCTTCTTCTTGATCGTTTTGTCTGACTCTTCACTTATAGCTAGCTATGAGAAAGTTGCCCCCTCAGTATCCATAATGTCTATTTCAGGTTGTTTCGTTTCTTGCATCGCTATTTTATCCATTATTTTAAATCTTTTGACTTCTTCTGGCAATATTTTGAGAGATTCTTCTCGAAAAAGTCCAGTTTTAATATCTTTTCTCCTTGATTGTTTTCTCTGACTCTTCTTATTTATATTATTCTTCATTTTTTGTTTCGTATTCCTTTCTATCGCCGTGTCCGTTTCATCTTGTTTTGTTTGGTATATTTTTCCGATATTTTCCGTTTTTTTTTGCTGCATAGATGTTGAAATATTTAGCTCTAATTCCAATTTCTCAATGTTCCGTCTCCATTCTTGATCATTTATGATTAATTAGGCGTACTGTTTTTTTTTACTGTTTTTCTCTCTCTCCTTTTCATCAGCAACCATCTTTCATACCCTATCTTGCATCATTCTCTGTTCCTCAGACAAATCATCATTTTTAGAGATCTTTTTTTCGTTTCGATTTCTTCTTAATTTGAATTAATACCGTTTTTGACTTTAACTTTGTACGTTGAACTTAGTTTAATTATAAAATGATATATATTAATTCCTAATGCTTCCAGAGGAAGTCATTTAGTTCTACACTCAACTGTATTTTTATATTATGTTATGCTATACAACTGTAATTATATCGTCAGTATTTTACGTATTATCGTCGTTTCGTCTGATGAATGCAAATAATGAAACGGTACGTACCACGTTGCGTGTCAGGGATTCCCCTTTGAAATAATAGCAGTAATATTTTACTTATAATAGGCACGGAATAGTTGAAATGTCGAAGCTTGAGTATGAGTATATAATTTAGACGTTGCATTAACGAGTTATGTCGTTTTTTCGTTGTTATACGTACGAGAAATATGTAGATTACTCGTCAAAATTCTGTTAACTAAAATATGTACTAACCGCAGCGTATGCTTATTTTTTGTGTGCCTTATTGCGTAAGTAATAAAGCTATACGAACTAGGGGATGTACAACAATGTAATTTAGAGGTTATAAAAAAATTAATGCTTAGAGTGTTTTCCCTTCGAGTTATTACCAAATAATTATTGGAAGTTGATGTATTTAATTTTATGGCGCAATGATTATTTGTGTAAATTAGGAAATAATAAAGTGGTATTCATTATTTACAGCAAATAAGACGGATTTATTGGTTTATGGAGCCTTTAAACAATTAATAATGTAATAAAATGCTGTGAAGAATTAAGAATTTTATCCTTGCTTTTTGCACTGTCATCCTACCAATTTCAGCCCAATTTAAGATTTTTTTTTAAATTGGTGTTTAGGAACCAAAAATAAATTTTTACTTCTTCGTCCTCGCTCTTTATATATGGCTTCTTACGGGTCAATAGAGCAGAAATGTCATGGATGAATGAATCGTGATGGTTGCAACGTTTATCAGTTGGAATTTCCAGCTTTGGCGTATGGAGTAGCTACCGTCGCGATTAAAATGGTTGAAATGCTGAAGATTCCCGTAGATTTACAGATTTTTCAGATGATGCGGTCTTTAAAGGGAACGTAGTCAGAGAATTTGAAATTGATTTCTATGTTGTTCCCGAAGAAGATGGTTGCTGATGCAATCGATGACACCTTGAATGTAGCGTAGATACTCCTGCATACGGAAATTATCCCCAATTAATGTGCAGTAATAATCTTGAAGATTTTCACAGAAAGAATGAAGATGAAACGTAGGCAGAAACAACATCAACGAAGCGATTCCAATCCGAAAAGCAAGAGTATATTGTGATTGACGAATGCGGAAGCTTACATAACAAACTGTTTTAATGTTTACCACCGGGTAACATCGCTTTTATTTTTTATAGTATTCGAAATTCTATGCAGCGTCGCGCTTACCAACTTTTGGAAAAATTCTCGCATAAACGGAGCGCATATTTCCGGAAGTTTTTACTTCACTTCCGGGGTTGGGTACCCTGCTTGTTCACTCCGGACCAAAATCAAATTCGGAAGCAGTTTAAACGAAATAAGTCGGAATACCCAGCACACTCTTGTTGTACAATCACAGCAGCTTATTCCAGTATCAGGCTAGAAACTTTTCAGACTGCCTTGATACACGTTTAATTTTGCAAGCAACTATACACATTCTAATTAATGGCAATAAATGCTACCGTTTGATGCATACAACCTTCTGCTACCGATTCTACCTTTATGAATTACAAACAAATCAAAAGCAATTACTCATGCGTAGACGACATTCTATTCTTTTTATCCCGCTGTAATCGCCTTAAGATTAAATCTAGATTAACCGTCATTAATATACTAAATAGCACACTTTATTAATGATCTACAAATTGACCTTCACTTTCTATGCATTATATGGAGATTGCTAATAACCAAAAGAGTACAATTAATGCATTTTATATTAGGAGACTTGAATATCGAAATAACGAAGGATAATTTTAATTATTGATATTAAGCGTTTTTGCTTACTGGATTTTTTACAAAGTACTAACGTAAGCGTCTTATTTTCACATTTATGCCAAAATAAAGTGAACAATGATGAAAGCCCGTTTCAATATACGGGTTATATACATATAATAATAAGATAATAACGCATATTTTGGCTTAAGCGAAATTAAAACTACGCATTACGATTACGAAAGACACATTTTTTCCTTGAGACAACTGATAAGAATAACAATGCTTACGCTTATTGAAATGTTTTAAGTCGAGGTGAAAAAAAAAGGTCTGCAAGCATTAATATTAACCTTCCTTCTATAGGTAAATGCGGCATTATACAGATTATTAATTGTTTAACAAGTATTATGCGTAAAATCCTTGGTAAGAGTAATCGGAGTAATACATTTTACATACTTTATAACGTTAAGTAATCCATCTGTGACAGAATCATTTGTCTAAGGAACAGCTATAAAGGTTGAAATATTATCTTGCTTAAACAACATTGAAAAAAAAAATTCATAAAATATAACTTTCATCGTATCTTATCGCCGTTTTAGAAGTAGAGGTAAACCCTTAATGGTCCTTAAAAAGATCAATTGTAAGCACACAGCAAGTCCCTTTGGCGCAGAGGATAGCGCGTTGGACTTCTAATCCAAAGGTCGTGGGTTCGATCCCCACAAGGGATGAGATTTTGCTTCCGGATTTTGTGTGAAAGAATCGTGAAATTTTACTTGAAAAAATATATAAGGAGATCGGTATTAAACAGAGGCCCAACAATTGTAATGCGTTCATTTTTTAGGATCGATCCTTGAAAATAATTCAAAAGCAAACTACGTCGAGATAATAACATTAAATTTTTCTTTTTGTTTCAGGTTCCTATAATGTTGATATAGTATCTAGGGAAGAATGGAAAGCACTGCCGCCAGTCATGGTAGAACCGATGCCAAACCCAGTTCCTTTTGTTATCATCCATCACAGTTACATTCCTCCGGCCTGCAATACCACCGAACAATGTATAGAAGCCATGCAGTCTATGCAAGATTTTCACATGGTAAGGCAAAGAATTTTTGAGGATACCCACTTTCAAGTCCCGTTATTGTAATTCTTTTGGGCATATAATCAATTAACAGGATTCCTTTCACTTGCAGAAAATCGCGTCTTCTTGAGTAGCCTTGAGAGCCTTTATGAATCTATTGCGTTGACTCCTGTTTTATGGGAAGGTCCCGGTGATCTACCCAGCTTCTCATATCCGGATAAAGCAGTTAAATCCTCTCCGAAATTTGTTGTTTATACAGTTTTTGTCCAAAATTTAGCAGCTTAGGAATCCGTCATGCTAACACCTTGATCATTTCCAAATGTTCGTGTAGAATTTTATTCGTGTATGATGAAAACCTTCACTTGGCAGCTAGTCAATACCAAATCATCAATTTTGTTGAAGATTTCAGAGGTCTCCTCACACTTCAGATCATCACGAATCAATTGCTTCATTTGAACTGCTCGCATCAATATTTGGCTTGGAAATAGGATTGATTATTTTCTCCATACACTGGCCAACCGTTTTTCGATTAACGTTTTACGGGCCGCTGTCTTCTTACTTAGAAATTTCACGCCGCTTCCGTATTCAAGAATCAAACAACTTATTTTCACTTCCTTGTACTGATATGTAAATAACAAATGTTAAACGATTGAAACTAAGCGATTGTGATGGAAGCAGTCGTTGCTTTACGTTTATTCCACCGCGAGAAATTTAAAAATTAGTTAAATAGTAAAGTGATAAAGATTAGAGAATTTTTGCATTAGTTTTCTACAGGGCAAGTTAACAATTTGGCTAGTTTTAATGCACAAGTTATGCTAAGCAGTTGCTTCTTAGGAAATCTACAAATGAGATGCTTAGAATACTTCAAATTAAAGATGGTCTCGATGGTCGAGGCAACCAGAATAATCTAAACAAATAATACAAGCAAAATACTTTTTTCTTTCAGAATACACACGGCTGGAACGACATAGGCTACAGTTTTGCAGTAGGAGGTGACGGCAAAGCTTACGTAGGTAGAGGTTGGTCTGCTGTAGGCGCTCACGCGCCTCTGTACAACAACAAAAGCATTGGGATATGTGTCATAGGCGACTGGACTCGTAAGTTCAAATTTATTCCTTAGCATAAACCATCTTCTTTACGCTATTTTCTCTATTACATTTGCAGAAGAAGTTCCTCCTGCAAACCAACTCAAAACTGTCCATAATCTCATTCAATTAGGAGTGGATAGCGGCTATATAAGATCGGATTACACCCTGTACGGACACAGGCAGGTTAGGGCCGGTACAGAGTGTCCAGGAGATAGATTCTTTGAGGAGGTTCAGACTTGGCCACATTTCTCAAGTAAAGTTGACATTATATACAACAACACGATGAAACGGAAGACCTAATGATACGGATACAGAAAACACAAAATATTTAGGTTGATAAATTATGTACAAAGTTGTATACTAGTGAATATGAGTACAATTCGTTTAAAGTAAAGGGTACCATTCATACTAATTTTATACAAAGGTATTTTTTGCGATAACTGTCGAAACTTAATAATTTTATCCATGTATGTTCTAAATAAGGATTTATCCATTTCCAAAGCGAATTTTTGTCAAAAGCAACCGAAATCATGGATAGTATTGCCTGAACAAATTACGACACTAAAAATCCAATTATTGGAGGTCAATTTTGCGATGTAGTATCATTTTTGGGCTTCAAGCAGTTTAATGATAGCTTACAAAGCTAATGATAGCTTTGGAATTAATTTACCATCTCTATAAAGTAAAAAAAGTCTCTTCTACACAAAGCTTTAGAATCATAACGTTTCCGCAAGAAATGCTTTTATTATGTAATGTTCCAGATTGGTACCTTTTATGAATGACAGAATGTATATTTGTCCTATTAATTAATAAATTATTTTATTATCCTTGAGTTTCATATTTATCTTAATGGTACCCGACATTAACCATCTACGAACATATCAAGGCTGACACAAAAATTTGTAATAATCGTATACCGACCCAAATCCCAGTAATTACTCAAAATTGTCAGTATTTCTTTATTTGTATTGGTCATTTCGAGTCCACAGAAAATGTACAATGTATCAGTAAAATCTTGAGAGGGCTTAGTTGAGCACACAGCAACGATGTTTAATATTAGACAATCCACTTAATACGTATATGTTAAAATTGTACTTTTTAAATTTTTGAAATATTGCCTTTAATAAATGTTGATGTTATTTTTAAATTGACAACAATTTGATGAAGATAGCACATCATTTAACAAAAATAGTTATTTTTTTATGCGTTACGACATATGCAGTACAAGTGAAAGATAACATGGAGACCAAGAATTTTATAGATTTGAATATAATTCTGTGAATTAATATTATATTTCAAAACCAACGTATTTCCATATGTAATAGTAAATGGAGTGCCGAAGAACGAAGTGCCAAAGAAAAAAGTTTGCAGTATTTTAAGGATGTACTTGTTATTTCGAAACTATGACGTACACTTTGAAGTTTTATTATTATTATTATTTCTTTTTTATTAATCTTCTCAATCAGCAAAAATATTGTTTTTAACTGGTTAATAAAAGATCAAATTTCGATTGAAATATTGAAAAGAATCTGTGCGGTAACGCACATTTCAACAATTCATAGGCATGGCTGATAAAGCTTTTGTTCGCGTGGCAGTGTCCAGCAATAATGCTTCGTTTATAAAAATTTAAATAGTTTATTTCTTTTAATGCTTCGAAGCAGACACCCGACACAACAATCGTGAGATAAATGTTAAAACTTCCAATTTGTTCAATATTTGTAAATAAACTATTCTTTCTCGTTCTTTATCGTTTAGAGAATATGCGTCATTCTTGGTTCTTTAAATTTGTACTTGTGCGACTAGACAAACTCGTGACTATTCGTCTCATAAGAAACAGTTCGTGTTGCCTACTGGTTACCCCGACAGTCGACAAAACACGAATCTGTCTAGTCGCTGCAAAACAGATTTGCTTTTGTCCTCTCTACTCACAGTATTAAAGATTTCAACAATTGAATTAGAAATCAGATACGTGATGCGGAACTCAGAGGAAGGCTTGGATCTTCCCTACGTTTTGAACAACTCATAAAATAATACCTGTTTAATTATCAGGTGTCCCCTGATTATGTCCTCCGCGCCAATATCCTGTTCTAACAGAGAACCCCCATCAAATCCTTTGTCGTTCAATTTATCTTTCAGAGATATCGGAATACTATCGGATCTTTCAAGAATATGAACTTAAAATAAAGCAGCTTATTGTCAGTGCGAAGATATAACATACACATTGTTTTTGTGTATAGCGCTTTGCTTATTGCGAAAAATGGAACCAGGCTTTAAGAGATTAATAGATATTATTTCGTTATTTCAAATTTTATTTGCTTTATAAACGAACAGAGTGTTTCTTACGAAAGTAAATAGGTGTCCACTCCTCCATCAACAATAGTGTATATGTATAATATTTTATGTAAGTGTTAAGTAAAATAAAAAAAAAATGCTTAAATAAAAATATCAACCAACTAAATATTCAAATTACTTCTGCTTCAACTTCAGAATGTGAAAGTTTAATTTTGGAATAGCAACTCTTAAGCATTAAAATAAGTTAACTTCATGTATGGATCAACTTTTACATTTAATTTTATTATTAGAATTGTTAAGAGTGGAAAATGCAAATGAAAATACTGAGATGAATATAAAAAAATTGATGTTAGGCTTCGTGGAAATTGAAGTACACAATAAACATCAAGGAAACTGGATCTAAGTAAATTCACAAGTTACTTTGAAGAATATAGCAAAGCGTTTGGCAAAAGAATATAATACTAACAACTCCTCAAACAATATCTACACACTTACTATTTACCGTTAAAAAGATTCATCACTTGAAAAATTTAGACTGAGTCTCATTGAAAATATTGTCAATATTCCAAGAGAACCGATTCATCGTGGTAAATGTCTTATTTCGTGAAATTTAACTTTGGTTTTCCAAAATTAAAATTTCATTTTCTAAGTAAAAGTACCATCCAATAAAAAACCAAGTAATCCCATTTATTCGATAAAATATACTGATAAATAGAAATAACAATAAAAATGAAGATAAACAAATAATCTGTTGTTTAAATTATTATAATGATCAGATCAAACTATGTCTTTCTATTAAATGTAAGAAAACCATTAAATTATCTAAAATCTTGTAAATTTCAAACTTTAACAATTTTAAACAATCTACAAATTCGATCGAATCAAAAATAAGGCACACAAAATGAGGAATCACAGCAAGATTTTTAACACATTAACTAATACCATGGTTTCCTCCTAACGTATTTCAAAGGTGCATGGCTTGCTTGAATTTTTATTATTTCCTTCTTTAATCTCTCCTCTCCCTTTCTAATATTTTCCAATTCGACGTCTACTTTTCTCTTCTCCAGTTCTTTTAGTTTCTTTTCTCTAACCTTTTTATCGGTGATCTGCTCGGCTAATTCCTTTTTTATGGCCTTCTTCTTTTCCTGTTCAAGCTTTTTATTTTCTTCAATTTCTTTCTCGTACTTCTCAACGTCTTCTAGCATCCTTTCGCGTTCTGATAGCAATTCTTTTTGTTTTTCTTTATTAGTTTTTATGTTTTCCTTAATTTGTTCGTTAATGGTATCTAAGACGTCTTTGATTAAAGCTTGCCTGGCTTTCTCTTCGCGGTCCCAAATTTCTTTTTGCTTCTCGTAAGTGGTCTTAGCTTCTGAATCGAAAACGAAGTCTAGATATTCTTGCCTGCGTTTTTCCAACAGTTTCTGTTCTTTGCTGTACTCTAAAAACTCATCTAAAGCTCTTTTGATTTCCTCCTTCTTCTGTTGGTCTTTAATTCTTTCAGCAGCTCGCGATCTTACCAATTCCTTTACCAAATCAGATTCCTTTTCGATATTTTCTTCGATTTCCCTAGCTAAGCGTTTCAATTTCATTTTATGCTGCCTTAGGTTGTATAAAGCGCATTCAGCATTTTTACGTCTTACTTCCTCAGCTCTTAATTTATCTTCCAATTCGGCTATCTTCATTTGCTTCTCAATTTCCGCTTTTTCCTCATCTTGGAGTTTTTCGCTCTGCTCTTGCTTCAAACTGATCTCTTCCATTTGCTTTACAAGGTACTCTTGGAGTTCCTTGTTCTTCTTTTCGACTTCTTCTGAGATAATCTGCTCCTTTTTCTTTTGTTCTTCGATATTTTTGTCTCTTTCCCTCAATATTCGCTTGCATTCTTCTTCCTCTTTCTCCTTCAACATTCTCTTTTCGATTTGCTGATCTAACCAACTCAATTTCAAATCTTTGGTATTTTTGCGCCTTTCAGCATCCTTAAGCATAGGATTGTTATTCCTCCATTGGTGGTACAATTGAAGTTCAGCTTCCCTTCGCCGTTTTTCATCCTCATCTAGTTTCAAAGCGAGGTTCACGTCCTTCAACAATTCTACTGGGATCTCTTCAAAATTCTGTTGCTGCTTGACAGCTTCACTTTTTGCTTTCTGCATCATAATTTCAATCTCGTAGGTTGCGTCTTCTTCCGAGTACAACTTCTTCAATTTCTCCCGTCGCTTTTCCAGCTTTTCAGCTTTCTCCCTGTCCTTTTTCATGCGTTCTACTAACTCGTTGTTGGATTCGTAATATCTAGGAGAGGTCCATTCATCAAACTTCGTATTGACCTTCTCCCACCTCTTGTAATACTGAACCTGGTTGCCCCATTTCTGTTGATGCCAGAACTCCCTCTCGCGTTTTTTCGCCATCTTGTCTTGGAAGTCGTGGCATTGTTTCTGCCGTGCGGATGTCTTGGACATCTGCAACAATTAGCACTGTTTGTATTAGTGGATCTTGATGGATTGTCAATAAGAGTGCTGGCGGGTGGATGAAGGGATCTTTAGGACGCAAGTTTAGCGAGCAGAAAAAAATTGCGCAGAAGTTCGCACTTTAAGCGAATTTTAATATCATTTTTAGGTGTCTCCTAATTATTAGATCTTCAAAGTGACACTTGTTTTGTTCTATAAATTTCGGGTATGGATATGTGAGAAGAAAATGAGTTATGCTGTCATTTGAAATTCTACATTGAATATAATCATTTAAAAGATCGTAATTCAAAGAAATCTGTAAGAAATGTGTTACAACATTTGCAAGAATTGTATTCAGAATTGTATTTTGGATCGTAATTTTGGTTGGCTTGGATTCATGCCTTTATATTTGCTTCACTGGAATTTTCATTAATCAACAATAACGCTGTATACAAACAACGGAGTCTTGTTGAGGTGAATTAAGAAAATTTATACACGGTGTCAATAGACTAAATGGGTAAAATGGATAAAAGGCTAAGTAATTCATTTCATAAACATTTCTATTCAGTTAAATTATATTTTTAAGCGACCTTCAATGTATTCTAATTATGAAGAGCAAAATATATATTTCGTAACATTTCCCTTTGTTAGACACGCAAAAATGTGATGATATACAAAAAGTTCTTTTTAAAAGGCAAACCCACAGAATTTGTCTTGCAAACCGTTTCTTAAAATTGTTAAGGAAGAGAACTGTGCACTAGGTGGACAAATCATGAATATGTCAATGGTTACTCTTAAAAGACTGCTTCCTCCTGTTAATTTTTATTGTTTTCAAACACTTTTTATCGTATTACTTTAACCTGAAAAGAACGCGCAAGTCGTAAAGCAACTATAAATACGATTCATTTTTACGCATTAACAAGATACGGTATCTTACGTTGCCTATACGTGTCGAACGGTATTTATATGTAAATAGCATCGTACTCAGTATTTAAGCGCCTCTTTTCATGGAAACGATTTTATGCGCCGTACATAGCAAGAAATGGCCGTCTCGAGCGCCACGATGATCAGCATGTTACGAGCTATGAAGCGAGCAAATAACCCCCGAGCGCAGCTTCAGTAACAGATGCGCATACCGAAGTAACACACATTTTTTCCGTCGTGCTGGCGTCGCGCACCGGTCGACGGGCCGCTCGCCGCGACGTCACGCGTCCAAAATAGCCGAACAGGACCATCCTGGAAACGTAGACCTCCCGACACACGTTAACGAAACACCTACGAGAGCGTCAGCCAGCGGCGTAACGTCCATTTTACTAGGTAAAGGTGTGTAATACACATGTATAGAATGGAATAATAGGAGAAGACAGACTACAAAAGGCAGGTTTATATGTTTTAATAATTTAGATCGGTTAAAAGAGAGCTTCCTATATCGCACCTATTAAATTAAACGTTCTTGTCACATATTCACACATCGGCAAAGTGAATCAATTCTTTCAAAGCTCAAAATCAATCCAATAATTTTGTTGGTGTGATATATGTGAGCATTGTCAATGGTGCTTGTTTATGGTTTCTGTAACGGGAATACAGAAACTGCTGTACACCAGTTACTAGCAAGGACCAAGTAAGTCTTTAATTCAACACAATCGGTTAGCGGATTAATAACAATGAAAGTTTTCACGTTGTTCTGTATATGTTAAGAACTGACATCGATATTAAAGAAATCGTTGAGAAAAATATTGAATAACAATGGTCCAATGTTGAAACCCTGTGGTACTCCAGGTAACATCTTGATCTGAATAGATGAATACCCATTGTAAAAGACATACGCACTCTTGTTACCGAGACAAGTCTCAGCGAAAGAAAGCGAGGGCCAATACCTGCTAGTTTAACAGAAAATAAGTTGTGATTAACCAGTCAGTGCAAGTAACATCGACTTGTTCTGGCTAGTCAAGTGTCATAGAAATGTATAAAGCGATGTTTGCCGACGTGCAGTAGATCCCCCCGACTAATGTTGTTTTATCTGTCTTTAGATTAACTAATTGACAAAGTCTTCCTAATTGAGATAAATAATGATCTGACTCTCAAATTTTACAATATAAGACTCTTTCATATCAGCAAGCCCTTTAACTTTTGTTGTGAATTAAGGCGGATAGTGCTGCTCTGATTTGGTTGATCTAGGACACTACATTCAACTTCATCACGATCCAATAAAAGACCTCAATCCACTGCAGCAAGCTCAGAATTTAATGTTAGAATAACCACTTTTAACCACTTTATGGTAGTACGTCAAAAGATGATGACATGTCGATTGTTTTTCCCGACTTCTTTAATCAGCATTAACTCACTGCTGTATGAACAGATTAAGAAGATGGGAGCATCGCTCATAAAAGTATATGTTGAGAAATCGAACTTAATTCAAGCTGGTAATTTTCCGGATCTCAACATTTTTTGCAGTATTACTGCAACATAAAACTTGATTTTTGATTAATCTTCCAATTGCCGTAGAGCTAACGGGAATCCACTACTTCACAGGGAAAAACGGCAGGTAGTTACATATACGTATTGCAATGTCAAAAACCTATTTATTGGAAAAATATTTGAGGTTATAATGCTTATTCAAATTTTGCTGAATATGTAGATGTCTAGGAAAAGACCATCAATAATTCTTACTTCAAAAACGCAGTTCCCTCCGATACCTACGCCCCTGATCGGAACCCGACTTTAGCCGGACGATCCGTAGTCTTATGTCCACGCTGCTATTCAGCGCACCCAACTAAACGTGTTCCCTTCATCTGGGTTTAAGTATCTGCGGCTCGCGACCGTCAAAAGCGTGTTGTTCGTGCTGTCGCTTCGCACAAAAATCGCACGCAGTTTTTCACTCGAAAGTCACGACCACGCATACCAAAACGAAACCCACCCTTACACCGCACAGTGGTGCTGTTATCCCGTAACTGTGGCGTCCGAATCGCGAAAATTATCGCCGATAGTGAGGAATTCGTGGCAGTATTTCCGGAATTTCGGACAGGAATTGAATTGAGGTAAGAGCAGAGCGAAAAAGCTTGCAAAAATCTGTGCTGACGATGGTTTGTGTGATTTACGTAATGCATTTTAATCGCTGGTAAGTTGAGACGTTTCAGTTTCAGAGTATGGCGAATCTGAGTTGCTTAAAAAAAACTTAGAAAGAGGAATTTCTGATGGGTAAAGATAGAACGCAAAAAGACAGCAACAAATAAAAATAGGCGTTTTATTGTGAGTAATGCGAACTGTAAGATAGTGTTTATGAAATTCTTCCTGACACGCAAACAATCTATGAATGTTCAAATCCAAAAACGCAGTTGATTTATTGGAAACATTGAACTTTTTTCTCTTTCTTTTCATTAATCCAGTCAACGTCCTTTCTTCTTTTTTAAATTTAATTTCTCCTTTTTTTTATTTTGAGCACAAATGCAGACTAAATCAAACAAAAATAGAAAATTTACATTCTTCGATTCTGAATAATATTGGCCAGTGTTTATAAAACGTTTACGTCTGTGCAACGTGTTCTTTTATTTAGATATACATATGTACATCGTCTCCCAAAAATAACGAACCACATTCATATTATTTTGTTAAATGGGTTTTCCGACAAATTTAGCAGACCTATGACGACATCAACTTATTCTATTTGATCAGCTTTCTAAGACAACATTGACAAATTAGTTAGTTCTATGTCTTATTACAAATTTAAAATATAAATAGTTATTATTTCGCTCATTGAACTTCCTAAGGTGCTCACCTTCAACATTCGCCAAATTTAAAGGAAAACCGTATAATGTAATGTGATGTAAGTTCATCCTAGGTTTCTCTTAGTTTTTTTAGCGATCTGATTTTGTTGGGCTTCGATGATGAAGCGCAAGAGTTCGATGAAATTTATTTAGGCGAGATTTAGAATTATTATGGATAAGTATTACTTCTAAAGAGCACTTTGCATCAAAAATACAAATATTATGCAAACATATTATTTTCGTTAAATAAACAGCAAATAAAACAAATAATTAACAATTTCATTTATTTTTTACAACTGCAACTTTTTAATCTCCATATAGAAAAGAATTTGAATGATAAAATTAAGTTTTTTTCAAAAATCAAAACAATCAAATTTTGAGGAAATTAAAGAACATTTTTTTCCGATCCCCTGATCGATACCCTGATTGTTCAGGATAACGATAAAAAAATCTCAGTAAAATCCTGCTTCATGTCCGTAAAATAAAATTTTTAAGATTTTGATAATTTAGAAAACCTCCTTTTTTTGAATAACCAAACACCGCCGGAGACTTATTTTGCCCGGTTTTAATAAAGAAACCATATTACTACAGAGCATTAGTAATCCTATCAACCATAAGAACACTATGCGTGGCAAAATTATGGAATTCGCTCAATTTCAAGCGATTTATTTTTCCAATTTTTTTATTTTTTGAAAGTTTCCTTGCTTCGGCTTTTCAAATAATAACGTCATCGAAATCAGTAAAAAAAATTGCTTCTACCCCATACTAAGGTTAAATTCATTCGATATAAAACATAAATAAGTGAATAACACTTTATTTAAGAAATATGAAATTTATACGTAACTTTTGGCGCACTGTAATTTTATATTTTCTGGCGAAATATTATTTATATATTCACAATAAAGTGAAAAACATAGTCAATAAGTCATACTGCGTTGAAACGTCTACCTATTATTCAGGCGATGATAACAGGATGAAAATAAGCGGGACACCTCATCCGTGGTTACTAAATATTGTGGTCGGATTTATATACAGTCAAGTATACAGCTAGAATAATTTAGCGAATAACGAATAAACTGAAAATTTTATTTTTACAACGCGCAGAGTACAGAAGTATTACAGATAAATAGTTGCAGATTTTAAGACGCAGTAAATTCGTCAACATTCCTAGAGTTAACACATAATTTACTAACAAAGTAAAGGTTTACAAGGTGTTGAAAACGTATCAATAGAAAAACGATATCTTTCTTAAAGTAGCAACAAAAGAAGGTGTCCGTATTCGAAAATATAAAGCAAATGTAAATGTTTACGATGTTGTTAACTAGATTTGTGTTGCATATTCTATTTCCTAAAGATGTATCGGCAGTTGTTTCAAAGGTGAAGAAAGATATGAAACACTTTGATATTCGGCAAAGAAATTATTTCGATGCAATAAATGACCGACAATAAGTTATGAGGGCGTTATATCACTATTTATAGCGTCAACATATTAAACTTTATTTTTCAACATGAATGAATTCAATAAATCTCGTTCGTTAAAGCAACAAAAAGCTATTACATTAACTAGTACATTTATTACAACAATAAACTACGTTTAACAAAACGAAACCTATTTATCAATATAATAAACGCCCGTTTATTAACTTACTTCGTGTGAAAGGCAATAAAGTTTAGGAAATTTTCATTAGACAACAATAAATGTATTCATCATATCAATAAAATCGTTTATTGATATGACAGCTTTATTGATATAATAAACATCAGTTTATTAAAATGATAAACTCGTTCGTCGGACTGATTTTGATAACAAATTGTTATATTAATCAACTTTCTTATTTTATTTACGTAACCTTTTCATTTGGTGTAATCATCCTGCATTTGATAGCACATATTTTCCAAAAAATTCACGGCTTTGGTTACAGAAGAGTTGTTTACACTATTAAATCTCGTTCCTCGGATACAGGTCTTTTACTTTTGGAAATAAATTAATACTCCTCCGAGCAAAGTTGAGTGAGTTTATACTTTAAGGAAACGAGACTTTCAGACATTTGATGAAGAAGACCACGTAATTAATTAATTAGATTGCTTCGACGTCCCAGAAAACTGTAGTTAAGTAGTAAGTAAGTCATAGCGGCATGCCAAAATTTTATTCCTTATTTTGTTGTCTAGATTGCAAAGTGATGAACCCACATTTGAACCCACTGTTAAACAATGTAGAATTCGCTATGGACGGACCCATCTTACAGATACCTCATGGAGTCCCGAATAGTTATTGATTATTGTTCCAATTGTACCGTTTGAAATGTCTGTTATCTTTATTAAAGTAGTTAATCGACGATCTTGTTCAATCAAATCACTTCATCATTGACATCTGATGCCCTATGAGGTAATCTTTTTGGAGACGACGAAATTATGTGCCACGTTTCTTCAACATCTTTCTCTTATTCACAAGAGACAGTCTATTAAACTTAACTTATATCCACATCATCCCCCTTGGCAAAACAATTTTTAACACAAACAGCTTTACACGAAGTAAACGGAGAAATACTACTACTAGACACTCTTCTTATTCGAAAATTTACACGAAATAAAATTATTCAAAAGGTACATACTTTTTGCGGAGGTGGCTTCCGGTATTAAGAAGAAATGACTAGGTCCTTTTAAAATCAGAGAATTTATTTATTTCAGTTTGATCCGTAAGGTTAGAAAGAACATCACTGATATCGCAAATGGAACCGTAACCCGTTATTTTCTAACTAACTTTTTACAATTTGCCGAGTTAATAGCATGTTAGTATTAATTTCAATGCGCATGCGTCAGGTCTAAAATTCTTCTACCCGAGAATCTCTCGAACATAGAATTTTATGTTCTGGATCGTACTACGCTAAGCAAGTTCGGAATCGTTATTGCGAATAAAGCTAACCGTGTTTATCAAAATTTTAACCAGCTTATAAACGTACTATTGAACATGCCAACTACCAATTTCTAGTCATATCAATTAACAAATAGCATTAACTTTTTGCCGCCCAAAACGTACAAAAATGAAACATATCTCACGTTTCAAAATTGATGATGCTCGAAGCTGCTAGTTTAGATTTAACCAACTTGGCTTATGCATGTACGTATATAAAATTAAATTGCGTACATCAGGAAATATCCGTTGCCAAAAACAATACATCAGTTGATATTCACTTTAAACAAGCATCTTCTAGGCATGTGGCAATTTTTTCACATCGCAACTGAATTTTTGATTTATGTATGTAAACGCTTGAATTATTTTATCAAGATTGATTTCAGTGTCAAGCTCTGGGAAATGTCTGCCAGTAGCCCAAGCGTACTTTCTTTAACGGTGACTGGGTTAATCCATTTTACAAAATAGAGATCTATAAAACGACGGCCAAAATGAAGTGGTTTTTCTATTCTAATAAAATAAATGTAAAACGAAAAATAACAATTTTTTTCTCAAAAATTTTAGTGGCACAGATACGCTAAAAATATGTTTACGTTTAAAATGTAACATCTGATGTATTTATCTGGGCATTGCCCTAGATAACTAGGAAGAATTCTTTACGATAGTTCTGACCTGTGCAATTTCAATGGTATTTACATTTTGGCATCGAGATTCTTTTGGAAGTATCCTATATATCTTGAGGTTTTCTATTTCATATTTACTAAAAGAGCCTTAGAATATGAACGCAACGGAGGGAATTAGAAAATTAGAAAACTTCTCAAAACAGGAGGCGCTTGAAGGTTAAGTTTTTAAAAGGAATATCATATATTATCCATGTGTTCTTAAAAAGCATTCAATCCTGAGTAGAAAAAGTGTTAGACTTTATATGGCCTAACATCAAAGCTCTGCTAGCAAACTACTGCTACTGTTTAAACAATGTTCGAAATATTAACCATGTATCTCTGCGCACTTCTAAATAAACGAATGATGGACCTCGAAGAGCAAGCCTTCGGTAATTTGGGACCATGCAACTATTCCTCTGTTGCATATCTTTAGGTGTTGTTGAGGCATTACGTTACACCTTTTCTTTAACTGAATCCTACAGAAAATGGGATGAGGTAAGATCTGAGGAAAGAGCAGGCCAAGGAATAGTTCCTTCGCATCCTACGTAGCTGTTTGGATAATCTCTGTCTAATATTTCTCGACTCACTCGTGCGTAATGAGCAGGACACCGGTCGTATTAAAAAAGGCTCTCTGTATTTATTGCCATGGTACCTTTAATAAAGAAGGGTCCAATTATTTTGATATCACGAATTCCACGCTACCGTTAATGTTAATTTATTATCCATTAATTAATTAACCCATCGAATTATAATCCACGTCATAATTAATTGTTACCAAAATTGCGACTTATTTTGTTTAAACCACTTCAACAGCGGAAATTTCAAGCCCATTTGAATATGTTCTTGATCCGACAACAAGCGGATACCTACTTTTTGCATACCTACATTTTCGTTCGAAATGCTCACGGGCTCTGCTATCTAACTCTGCACTAATCTTAACTCGACAATCGTCTAATCTGCTTTTTTTAGATATTATTGGTATTGCCTGCAGCTTTTAGCGGTTCTAAACATTCATCGTCAACAAACATAGTACACCTACGTTTAAATTCACCTGCCTAAAGTATCACTGCGGGAAATGATGGTGCAAAGTCTCTGTAAACAGTGCCGATCTCGGCATTAATTTAGGCATATCGCCTTCCAAGTGCAAAAATTTAATTTTCGAAATAAATGTTTACAAACGCTAGAGTATAACAAAAGTTGATAATTCCTTGACTCGTGTTATTGAAAACAACGTCCAAGTTCTTCCAAACGTATTTTTACGCTTTTCTCAAAGCCTTAGAGGAATTCAAAGGAATGAAAACATTCGGAAATAGAACCTAACAAACTTACACACATCCCGAAATGAAGATGTACCCGAAACGAAAATAAAACCAACATTGATAAAAATAAACCTAGTGCACCAATCTATTCTTAGCCGATTCATCAAACCAATATCACGGTTCGTATCAAGCGCGTTTCTAAAATGGCAGCACCTGTTGCTCTGACGATGCCCAGCTTAAATTCGGCCGCGCTAACGCGACCCCGCTCGAAACGCATTTTCTAATTTTATTGAGTGATGTCGAACGCGAGGCGAATGCGTGCGCCCGTAGGCCAGCCGCCGGCGGCTGTTTAAAAACGTCGCACTGTCGTACTTAATACACATCCACATACATTGAAACTAACCGCTTTTATCGACGCGAGTGTCGACGCGGGTTTATAAATAAACGACGGTTCAAAATTGTAACGGGGATAATCGGTGCGTAAGTCCCGATTGTATCTAACGGTTGTGGAGCAGCAGTCAAAAAAGCATGACCCAATAATCTAAACTACATATACACTAACAACACATGATTTATTATCTAATACTCTGCTCGTTGGAATCTATCGCTATTTGGATTTTAATTACACAAGGAGAGGGTGAGGTTATAGGGAGAGTGGTAATATATTAAATTTTTTGTGTTTCCTCTCAAAGCACATCGACAAACTTTAAAAAAAAATCCGTTAACACTTACCATCATAAACTTACCAACTGCGTTTTTTTTGGAAAAAGAGGAAAAAATTTACGTTTCCTTGATTTTAATAAAGCATTTTCTTTTTAAGGTTTGTTGGTAATTCGAAAGATTTTCAAATGAGTTTTTTTACATTTTCGCTCATAAACCTGGAAGCAAGAAAAAATGCACACATTGCCTCTTCTTATCGAATTTTTGCACCCATCCAATAAGTACTTCTTAGTCATTTTAAGTATTTAATAAAGTACGAACACCAATGTCGAATTTCGATTCGATTCGAAATCCGAAGAGTAAAAATAAGAATAAAGACACTTTTTAATTACCGTATTAGAAAAGTAAAAAAAGAGCGCTCATTATATTGTTTCGGGTCGAAAAAGAACTATTGGGGAATCCAACAAAAATTAAGCTAAAGGAGTAAATAAAACTTTAAAGTTCCTTCCCGATGAAGAATTAAAATTAAATTCGAAAGCTCAGAGCACTTTATCTAGTCCTTTAATTTAATATTCGCTATATTCCCCCAATAGATGTTCTTTCATCCTTGCCACAAAAATTCACGTTATTTATTGAAAAAATTTGCTGATAAAAATGATGTGTCCAAAAGTAATCATTGTAACGCTCTCAGTTTTTTATTTACAATATTTAACGTGCCAATCTAAAGTTCCGAAGAAAAAGTACGACGATGTGGTACAGCAAAATAAAGCAAAGAAACTACAACCTAAAATTGGGAATATACCAGGTTCTGCTTTAATTTAACCGTGTAAAACACGTAGGTGGTACGGTGGTGCGGTGGGGACAGCAAACCCCGAAATCTTGTCGGTTCTAAATCATATTTTATTGTATATATATATATATATATTGCACCTTACTGTGCAACAGTTTGACATGAGCGGTATACTTCAATGCAGCAGGAGAAAAAAAAAACAACAACAAAAACAAAAGTATCGCAGAGTTTTTTTAGCTTTCTTTAAGCTTATTTAAGGTTATTGTTTTAAAAAACACCAATTCTGTGGGCAATATTAATAATCAATGAGAGGTATCTGGCCCTTGCATGAGAGACTGCTAAGCTTCTTTTCGTTTTAGAATACAGTACATCGTGTAAAGCAAGTAAGGGCAACCTTTGACATGCTGTGCGCCAAACTTTAGTGCCCAAATACATTCGTGGGCCGCGTTTAAAATAGTGTTCATAATTTTCAGCGATAGATATCAGACATGAAATAATACGACAACGTCATTATAATGCAATTTATTAAAATAAGAAAATGAAATGATGAAAAAAATAGGTACAACATTATAATTAAATCGTGAAATTTGGAAATTTGAAAGTAGCAAATAAATAAAAAAAACGACAAACCCCATATCACTCGATCTTCCTCATTTGGAGGAAGTAGTGTAATTTTTTTAATTGATTTATATCATTCTATTATATTTTATTAGATACGTATAGAAACAAAAGATATCGTTACTTTGTTTATTTACTTCACGTGTCATTCCTTTCAATAAATCGTTGTAAAATTATAAATCAGAATTACGAAAGAACACTTATAATTCAGTTGGCAGAATGCCTAAACAGCAAATTGTGCGCTTGTTTACGAACGAAAATATTTCAGAAATTGCCGTATATCGAACAATTCGAGAGAATGTGAGACGTATACCTTGTAAAAACCTACCGAAAATGGTCGGTCTTGACAGTTAGCTGCAGCCGGAGCTCAAGAAAGGCTTTTCTACTCTTCTCTTAAGAGATTAAAAGGAATAATGTGAAACACAAAAATGCGCCCGAACTCAACTTTAGAGAATTCCTCAACGTTGCCGATTTATAAGAAATCTTTAATTTTATTAGGAACAAATTTATCGTGATGAAAAAACTTTCTCGCACAGATATTCCTCGTAGTGTTGGTTCTTAGATAAGAAATTGTATCGTGACACCCGACGAAGTTAAATACAGCACAACCAGACCCTCCTACATAAAGTGTATGAGAGGAAAAGTAGTAACCGCCAACCTCTACTCTAAACGTTCCTTATTGAAATTGGTTGACTTTATCAATCTGCACCATTTTTTGATGGCGACGAAATTATATTCTGGCTAGACTTAGCAACAAGTCATCACGCCCGAAAAACACAGGTAACACCGAATAAATCTGTTGTACGATTCCAACAATAGTTGGAACAACATTCATTTTATGCCTCGTGTGTGTAATCCTCTAAACGTGCCGCAAGCTAGACCTACTGAAACTTTTTTGAGTTTTATTGAATGAAAATTTTGTTTTTAAGAATGTCCCAAATTTTCCATTGCGCCGGTTGTTTGCCAAACTTATTCTTTTGCATATATACAGTGATCAAATTTACAACCGACGAGATTAGTCACTGTTGGTAAATATTTACAGTCCCTGAGGATTTCGCCGTTTTTGTCAATTAAACCAACATCGCTATTTATTTTTCTTTTTTACGTGTCAATCACAGTTTAGGCCAAACTTTCTTATACGCATACGCTTGAAAATATATATCTCCCAAATTTTCCCTAAAATTTCGAAATTTACGACAACATCGACAGCAAGAGCGGATGCCAATTTGTTTCTTTTACGAAAGCATTCGCGATCGCTGTTCGGAAAGCCGTAGCGTGTTTATTTCGATCGAATTGCCGGGAAAATCTGAAACAAACAAAGGTCAAAAGACAGAGCTCGCCAAGTGATCAAAATAGTTCACGTGAGTGTGTATATAAATCGTCGTCTTCTTTCGCTTTTGAAAACGGTTAACGGTCGAAATTTACGGTCAAAATAATCGTAAATCATCCCGTGATGAACGAGGTCTAGTTTGTGCAGCATCGTTAGATGGTGAAAATGGGCGAATTTGCGTTTTAGTTTAGTAGGAAATGGAGAAATTTATGGCAAATGTAGAAGAAAAGCGTAATAATGAATTATGGAGGAACATGCGCGGCGTGTAAAATTTAATATAGATTATACATATGTGCACATATTTGTTGAGAAGAAAGTTGGCAATCGTATGGATTAGTGCTGACGTCGACAAATTGCTATAGTGCAATGTATCCTTTTTAGTGTTAATAAGATCTTGATTTTTGAAAACCTTTCGATGAAAACGCAATTTTAATATTGGAATTTCGAAGTTGTCGAAGTTATGTTTTTAACTGTTAACATTAGAACAAAGATGCACCGACGATAAATATGTATATCTTAAATGTAAAATAAGCAACATCGAAAATCGAGATTGTTTTACCAAAGAAAGTGATTACTTCTTTTCAACGGCGGCACAAAATATAAACTAGAAGAAAGGAGATTATTAAAATTGTTTTGGGCCTGTGTATGATTGTTCAAGTTTTTGCTTGCACGGTGATTAAAGTTATGTGGATTATTTGAGGACGAAAGTTTATAATAGTGATCGTATTCCTACAATATAGAACATCATTAGCGGTAGACCATTATACTAATGCAGAATTTTATCCATTAACACCCTGAAAATTCATGAAACTGGGAAGACTGAGAAAATACATTGGTATTATAAGAACAACACCCTTTTTAGTGGCTAAATCGTCTGATTTTGGGGTACAGCTCCCTCCAAAAATAATTAATTAATTAATCATAATAATGAATAACAACTCTAGTTAATTTTTAGTTATTTTATTTTATACTTTTTAAATGATTCATGAAATAATGCATGACAAAGCTTGAAAAATGACTTTTTCATAGTTTATTTATTAACAAACAAACATAAAATAAAATTTTGTTTAAAACCATTGCAGGATCTCTTGAATTCAATGGCGAAGTAAGATTTTTAATTTAAAAAATCGTGAATAAATTTTTGTTATTTTCGAACTCGAAAAATAAACATAGTATCCCTGGAAAATATAGATGAACTTTTAAAAATTTATGCGACAGCAGACTTTTGAGTGACTACGTATTAAAAAAAAAATTGTTCCATTTTAATACAAATTTGTATATACGAGTACGTACTTTGCTTTAGTTTTATATCATTTTGTACCAAATGCCCTGGTTTCATAATGTTTTGCACGGAACATCAAACGTTTTGCACTAATACCGTTTAGAAGATAAAAACCGGTTAAGTGGAAGTAGAACCGATACTACATTAGCGTCAAAATATTAAAACATTAAAAAAACATTAAACTTTTTGTACCAAGACCATATAAGCCAATTTCTCGATTTATAATTTTTTAATCCGTATTCTGATTTCCATAAATGAATTTTCAAGATTAACAAACATCATAACTAAGACTATCAATGTATTCGGAGAGATAAACTTCCACCCACTTGTGGTAATGCATCTAATTTTCATGTAGCATTGCAGAGAATAAGCTCACAAAACTTAGATATATGGCAGCATATAAAACACCCACCATCTTTTGCAAGTTGTTGCGCAAACAGCTATATTTTCTCTTAAAAATTTTTGATCGTAAAAACGAATAAACCGAAAATTCTTCGATATTCGACTTAAACATTGTTGAGAATTACACCGGATTATTTAAAGATTTACAACACAAGTTGGTGTAGCGCAAAGTCCACCACTAACAAAAATAAGCTCAAGATAGTGACGGCCAACAAATGTCTCTAAATTGCCCTAAGAGTGATGATTAAACTCCAAGATTGTACGTATTCCATTAAATATTCTTCCTCCTTATCTTACCTTTTGCCGTAATCAAAGAATAATGCTAAAATAGCTTCCTCTCGGTATTATTAGAATCATTTATAGCAAAAGCAATGCAAAGAGAAAAAAACACACTATCTATGGAGATATTACTACCTACCCAAGTTCAAAGAGTGTTCTTTACTCCACATTGCACCGCTGTTTGTTAATTAATATTCCAACATTCCAAACGACGAGTCAGGTATCGCTTGGTGCCATCAAGAAACGCATGTCTGCCGCTTAGAAAGCAGTAACATAAAGCGGGTACTCTCCAAACGAAAGCTTCGGGAACAGTATTCGGTAACAGTAACTGTGAAACAAAGGGTGGTTGAAGGTAGAGCAAAAAAAATTCTCTCGGAACCACCGGGTTTTTTCTATCCTTGCATTGCTTTTGCCTATTAATACCACGAGGAACCTGTTTCAGCATTGTGTTTGGTTAATGTCTTTTGCCTTATGCCTTTACGTCGGCGGTAAATTAAATATCAAAATATCAAAGCAATAGCATCACAGATCTATAAAATTAGTCTTTTACACTTGTTACTTAATTAAGGCTTTGAATTTGATGAGATTTTCAAATAATCTCTTTAAAACACCTACAATCTACATATTTATTTAAAAATTATGCAGATACTGCCGACTGCGTAGGCTTCTATTCCTCTTTTTAAACATATTTCACTGTCGAGAAAGCTTACAAATCGGCAGGGACCTTGAAAATATGCGAATTTTGGCACCTTCGACCAAAAAACCTTTCGAAACGAAGGGGCTTCGGCGCTTGCCAGCGTTAATCCTACCAACGACGGTCTGTTGTTTCGTGTGTTTTAGCCTAAACACAGTTGCACAAATCATTTTCGAGCCGAGATCGGTGCACACATGCAAGCAAGAACGCGTGCAAATTGCACCATGCCGCGTATCCCGCCTATTTTTAGACCAATATTGTGTAAACGTTAAACACTTTGTTCGGCCGATTTGCTTACATTTGCCTCGAGTAAACACATCGAAAAAACACCGAAAGATAGACAGCTGCATATTTATCCTTCAAGAATTAATCGTATTTTACTACTTAGGATGTAACTAGCCTAAAAAGTGATGTAAAAGTAAAATGTTTCCGAAAAAACCATCATTCACTATTTTTTTTCTAATTGTTTACAGAAACCTAAGCCAAAAACAAAAGAATGCCCACGGATAAAGGTTCCTCGGATAGTGGCGGGGGTAGTAAGGAGAAAGGTGAATCTGGAAGGACATCGTCGAGGCCACCTTGGGTTAGAGATGGTCCGAATCCCTTACCGGTACCAACGATGCCATGGACTTTAAATAAGAGAAATAGCCTCAAGGAGACAACAGATGATTCACCAAAACGTAATGTCAAATTTAGAATGCCATTATTTTTACTAGATAGGTGTGATTTAAAAGAGGTTAGGTCTGCAACAATAACTAAACAATTGAAAACGAGAAAAAACAACAACAAAAATTAATAACTAATCTTATATTAAAAAGTATCAATGGAGAAGTTTTCCTTTAACACAATGATCCTATTGTACAACTGTACGTCATCCTGTTTTAGATTATTTAAGTAGAACTTTAAGTAGAGGGTAGGAATTTCAAAATTCTTGCCTTGAATTAGTATCACACATTTTTATTAGAAAAATAATTTTTTTAAATGGAACGAGCTGTATATTATTTTATTTTTGAGTTCTTGCTTTCCTCAAAATCTCCTCATATTTAAAATAATTTCAAACAGAATTTAATGAGCGGATTCAAGCAAAAATATCGTTGCATCCACATGAAACTAACGATTTCTTTAACCGTGCAAAGCGTTCCGTTTTATTCAGTCGCTTCGTCGCTTAAGTTGAATCTCTTTCCGCTGAAATCTGCTAAATACGGTGAATGCGGAAACAATTCATAACGTAAATCATTAAATTTCGCTATGTCAACGAGATAAATGAGAACGCGTGCACTGTTTTGATGCAATGTATAAACGATCTAACAAGTTGGTGTAATACTCGCCATTAATTGTTTTGCCGTTTCCAAAATAATTAACATGAATTGATCCGTGTACATCTTTTTGGCCGATAAAGTGACTTTAAGTCTCCTTTAGCACCGGTTGACCACGACAGATCCACTGCTCCTTAGTCTCTGGTGTATTGTGATGAATCTATGTTTCGTTAATAGTTATAGATCAACACCAATTTCCAATTTCGGCATCCATGTTGCGGAAAGCTTCCTCGGCAATCTTACGTACTGGTGTCCTCGGTTGGATGTCCTAGATGTTCTTCATCAAAAATTCCACATAAATTCAACACAGTGTGTAAATCTAGCTGTCTCATATTTTCTTGAAATTTGCTACATGTATCCGATTGGTATAGGCTTGGAAAAGTATGAAATTTTACTGATTTACAAAGCTGCAAAGTTCGCATAAATGGGCCCGGAAGAGGAAATTGCTGTAGAAGTTGTCCTAATTGAGCTAAAGACTTGGGATGGTATAAATAGACATAAGCAGTTTTAGACATATTCATAAAAGAAACATAAGCAAATTATTACTTTTACAAATAAAAAAAATAAATAAAACCAAATAGAAATAGAATGTTAAGTCCTTAAGAAGTACATAGTTTAAAAATTATTCAATGAATATATATTACTATGTCGAAATATAAATTTGTGATGATAATGGCTCCATTGCTAAAAAAATTGAAAATCGAATCTGCTTTTCATAACTTAAAAATTTTAATAAAATGAAAATAATGAATTAATAATCGTAATAGTGAATCATAGTTAATAATCATTAATATGATTGATATGATTAATATTGTCATTATTATTAACTAATAATTATATTAATAAGTAGATAATTTATAACAAAGAAATTGCTTACACGAAACAACACAAAGTGCTTTGTTGCTTCAACTACGATGGAAATTACTTAAACCAAAATTATTAAAGCATAGTAAGAATCAGAATTTATAAAAATATTGCTGTATAATGCGATTTAACGTGTACTACCTTAAAACAGGAATTTGATCTTTGTAACACCCGAATTTCTAACAAAATAATACACGTCACCACCACAACTTCTTACAAAACATAAATGTTAGAACGCTCTTTGATAAATGGACAAAGAACTGGTCGATAGGGACCTGCTCTAAGGCGTATGTATTCTAAACCCTTTGAATTACCCCGTAATCGAGTGTTTGGGATCAATGCCCTCCGCTAGAAAGCCACAACTTGCAGAATGGGGCACACCACTTTTGTAAACTTTCGTAATTTTTGATTTTTTTTTTTATCTTTAATTTTTGCTTATTTTGGAATATAGAATACAATGCTCAAGATTGCCATAGCACGTAGAGGGCTTTAAATTAAATCAAATTAAAGAAGTTCTGACGAAACAATTCTTCAATTCAAAATGCCCAGCGCTTGATAAGCTAGCTAGATATAATTTGATAATACGAAGGTAGTTTTACATATAGCCGCATAATGGTCGCTAACAATGAAACGTCGTCTTCTACGGTCTATGTTTTCTTCTAACAAATTTTGGTTTCCCGGTTGCAACCGCTCTTGCCTCACTGCTGTAAGGATTCTCATTACATGCAGCAGCCCAGAAGAAGTTCAATGCAACTAAGAGCGAAACGTCGGCATTATTCTTATGTAATTACAATCCGAAAAGTTAAATTCTTTAAAATTAACTTTTATATTTATTGAAGTTATATCCGTTCCATCCAGATGCGACAAATGGTTTAACGACCGCCTTTTTAAAACTGACAAATCACACGAAAGACGTAGAGGATTATCTCGACAACAATATCTCATCTAGTTTTTGGTAATGAAACATCAAATGATAATTTCTCGCTGATACTTCGATCGATCTCAGCAATGATCCCATGGCAGTATCAGCAAACACAGTAGTTACTCAAAGAACATCGCTGCCGTGCGTCAAGTGGTCAAGTAAGATACACATCGACAATAACACATCGCGAAATTGGTGCATCTTTTATGCATTTGCAAGACCTTTATCCAAAAAATTTAATCGATAATTTAAAAGTTGAAAATTTGACCACTTTATTCAATACCTCAACGTCAGTTGTATTATAATATGTCAATTCTTCACTTCGTAAGTTCTACAATAGTTGGTATCAGCCAAACATTCCGAAAATGGTAGCTATTTCATTCGAAATTGCATTAACCTTTTTTAATTGCCACAAAACATCATATATTTAAAACACTAAATGACAAATTTTTACAGTTGTGGTGCCACCCTTGAGAAAAGTCAAGAAACCAGAACCACAGGAAAATGGCACGCCCAAGAAGGAAACATTCACGAAGCCTCAGCTCAAGCCCATACCCCCTAAAGAAGTTCAGCTGCAATCGAAAGAAGTCAAGATACCAATTCCTAAACTAAATAGCGTCAAGGATAGAGAACTGCCTCCTATCAAGCGAAATTCCATTAAAGAAGATATTTCAGGAGATATAGATAAGGTATACAATATTTACCAGATGAACTTGGTCCTTATATTAATTGGCTGTATTCTACAATAAACAAATCCAAATCGGAAATTTTAATTTGCGAACTCGCTCGAAACGGACTCGCGCATAAACTCGTTCAAATTAGCGATTATCTTGGCTCAGATCGTTGCCAACCCATAAATAAGCATCAATTAATTAGTGCATAATGTCTATTTCGCGAAAGATCGGCAATAAAATTGAGGAGGAAAGCACCTCAGTTTCCTTCACGTTAAGTCTCAAATCGAAAGCCGAAAACGAGAGAGCGATAGATGGGAGTATTTTTAAAAATTGTGAAAGCGAATGTGTGGCAAGTGCGTCGATCAAAACAATCCGAGGCGAAACGGCGAAATGTCGGCGTGCATTTTATTCATCAAAAGCAATGCCAAGTTTAATGGGAACTGATATACAGGGTGATGGAGAAATTTTGACCATTAGGAAATATGTTTTGGTCGATGTAAGTTGATTAGCTTTCCTTAAATATACGATGAAAGGAATAAAATGCTCGAAGTTGAACCTTCTCGAAATAATAATCGGTTTAAATCAATTTTATTACTTCAGAATGTTTTCTTACTTTAACTGAATGGATTAAATTTTATTGCTAGATATATATCTCGACGATATGTAGTCTTGTACCATGTTCTCGAGCAATTAAACGTTTGTCCGAGCGCCTCGTGCAAACTGGGTCCACTAGAGATGTCGCAGCTTGGGCAACTATGGAGATTTAAAGACATCAATTTTCAGGTCGAGTGATCTCCTGTTTTGGAGACTTAAACTGGCCGTCCAGATCGCTAGGTCTAACGGCACCAGCCTTTTTCCTTCGAGGCTTCTTAAAATCTCGCATTTACCATAACAAACCACGAACCCTGCAAGACTTAAAGGCTGAAGGATTGAAGCAGCAATCGCTAATCTGGAGCCAGATCAACTCGGGAGGTGGCCATTTGAGCGATATATTTTTTCCAATTAATGTCATTAATTTTACACTTTCAAATAAACTTTTTATGAAAACAGAGGTCTTGTTTTCATTCATAACAAAACGGCAATCAATTCAAATTATGGTGTTACTTTTGAACCACCTTGTATATCTAAAATTTGCAAAACAGCGTTGCAACGTATGGTTTAGAATTCTTCACTTTCCTTTAGCTATTTATGAATGTTTAGAATTAGAATATTTAGAAACTTTTGATAAATCTTCATAGTAACATAGAATCTTATTCCTTCAACTCAATTGGTGCCAGCAATGGCCTACTGAGATATCGAACTAATATTCTGCCATTCCACGGTCATCTTCTTAACATTGACGACAATTTTTGTTAATTTGTGTAAGGGCTACATGGACTGTCAATAAATCTGCCAGTCTTATCATGCCCCTAGCTGAGTAATTGAATTGTATTCGCTGCCTTCGTTGAGCCCAATGTGAATACTTTCACCTATTTCAGCCTGACATGTGTCGTTAACACGAACCATATTCACGTTAACATATTCACTTTGGTCAACTTATTGACCTTTTCAATTCCGAAAATTCTTTGGTAGCTTATTTATTGATTGATTAATTTACATTCTTACCACAGCGGCCCAGAGGAACTATTGTATTAATCCTACTTTAGTTTAAGATTTACTTAAACACGTTAGTTCTTTTGGTCAGACTATGCAAGTTCGTCTTGGTGGCTTGAATCACACTGTGATGTAACTGCGTCAAGTTTTACGCGAATGCTCCTTAAATAAAACTTAAAATAACTAAATCAAAGTTTCATTTTAGCAAATTTTATATATTCAAGTACATTTATGATGTTAAAGCCCTCTTCTTAAGCGTCGAAACTATTCCGAAAAAAACACTCGAGCTTTGATTGCAAACAGATCAGCAAGACATCAACCAAAATAAGTCAATAGGATGCGTTTCGCCGCACGTAACTTAACGATCCCCAAACGTAATCGCAAACGACGTTCTCCGACGTCATCGATACAATTCAGGCGTTATGTACGAATAATGTCTAAAATAACCGAGAAATAACGCACGTTCTGATCCTTTAATGATGAAAATAGAGACGGATAACCTATTGACGGCATGCCAAAGATCGTTTGTGTGTGCGGCGCGGCATTTGGCGGTTTTTCGGAGAACGCACGGTCGTTTGAGTAATTTTTCAGTTTTGTGTTGTTGTTTGCAGGCGATGCCCGCCACCAGGAACGCGCTGGTGCGCCAAGAAAGCATGAGGAAGCTATCCGGTATACCGGTCGCACCACCGATGCCACCGCCGGCACCGGCACTGCCGACGGACACGCTTTTGTCGGAAAAGCAGAAAGAAAAAATTGCGCAATTGAGGTATGGTGCAAATTAAACATGATACTTTTAGCGTCTTCGATTTTGATTAAAAAACCTAAAATATTCAAAATCTACCGCGAATGTTCAAAGAAGCGAACAAATTGTTCTTATGGAACATGGAAATCCTGGAATTATGGAAATTAATTACATTTAAAGACACCTTCTACTTTTTGAAAACAATCACTGAAAGAACACTCAGGATATTACATATTTTTCTTTGAATGCCTTTAATTTAATCTAATCTTTAAAAGAAAGAGACTTCCGTAAGTGTTTATAGGTTCCTTATCCAGTCTAATTTTAATTTATTACTGCCGATTTGCAAACCTTATATATCGCATTTTTGTATTTTTTTAGTTAGATAGTAGACTATCTTTTAAAATAAAACTTTTTCCGATATTGAAAGTACGATTTATATTTTTATCCTACACAAGCATTTAGTTATTTTTCAGTAATGTTAGCTTTAATTAAGTAATTCGAATCATAATATTTAAAAAATAAAAGTAAATTGGATCCATTGGTCACTATATGCTGGACTTTCTACACAGTTCTTTGAAGTCCTACTGACGTGCCTTTCAAAACTCAAGAATGCAGCAAACGTTGGTAATATTTGTATGTTCATTTATGCGTTTTAAAATCCATCAAATAACGTACTTTAAACCCTAAAAACTTTCTGGTATTCAATTGTTTGGTAGTCAAAACATAAGAAAAAAAAAACAATGGCTTTTAGGTGTAAAGTATCGAAATTTTTATAAAAAAATTTTGATTGTGTTTGTGCCATTGAAACGTTACTTTTTTAATTTACATTCACAACTGTACCTTAATTCAAAATTTGTCGGTTTCGAAATGTATCGTATTTCTAATTAATATAGTTACAGCCAAACAAGTAAAATTAACATTGTAACATCGGGAATATTTTGTATCGCGACTAGAGAGGACAAAAGCGAATGAAATCATACCTTTTTTGCAGCGACTAGACAGACTCGTGTCTATTCGTCTCATAACAAAAGGTTCGTGTTGCCTACTGATGTCCCTGAGAGTCGACAAAACACGAGTCTGTCTAGTCGCTGCAAAACAGGTATGATTTCATTCGCTTTTATCCTCTCCAATCATGACAGATATCTCTCTTCCTTAACCCTTTATAGGACACCAGATCGCCAAATCGACCGCTAAGGATCGGAGAAGAAAAATAATTCGCTTCTACTTCCAACATGTCCTGCTCCCTAGTGAATAGCCGACAAAAATTTTTTTTTTAGTCGATGCGGGAATCTTGTTCTATAAAGGGTTAAATAATGTCGATGGTCACAATCATTACCAACGTAAATTTCAGTAGTATTTACGTCGGAGATGCGATTAAAGCCTTTTTGTTGAAGTTTGAAACGCACGTAATGTTCCTGTGAAACTATGAAAACAGTTCTGTAACCATAGAATATGATCAAATGAACTAGTTCAGATCGCTACTGAAAGAAGTAAAATATTTGAACCACCCAAAACCGATGAAATGCAACTTCTTTTTCAACGTATTTTTTGATTTGATCGAACTAATAAAAAAAATGGTACATTACAAGTTCATGGTTTCGAATCGTAAGAGTTCTAAAACAACTCAGAGAAGTATCTGTCTTGCCATTAAGTATGCAAAATAAATCGGACAAATTGATTTGATAAACATCATGATTTTGATAATTTTTAAATTTCCACTAACTAACACAGCAAATACCGTAACAAAGCAATTTTTTTCTGGGCACACACTCCAAATTTGGAAAATTTTCAAAAGGAAAAAGCAAATGCTTTAAGAAGTCGCCGGTTCTATTTCTTCAATTTCTTTTTCTGTTACCTGCGATTGTTTTTTTTTTGTTCTGTTAATTGCAGTGTCATTAGGAACTTTTTCGAATTTCGAACTTAAAACTATTTTGTTATATTCATTTTCGATACATTTATATCAGTAAAGAAAAGTAAGAAATAAGGAAAAATGAATACGTCCTTTTAAGATTAATGTTCCTCCATGTAAAGTATACCCTTGAATTGGAGTTAACAATTATTATATTGTATATTGTAAAGTATAGTCGGAATACCAACGCAAAAACATTTATTTTAACAAAATAAATTTGGTGGAATTGAACATATCGGTCTCGTAATAGGCCTCTTCACAATAATTGTTAAATTAAAACTAAACATGCAGTTATGCTCCTTGCTAAAGATGAATGTTGAAGAGCTTCAGCAGGAATTTACATTTTGGGATTTTTCACCGCATCGAAGCAAACTTCGAAACTATATTTAACCAACCTTTCAGTTAAGTAATAACAAATCAGTTCAAGCAATTTACGTCATTTTATTAACAAATTAATACACTAAAGTTTCAACGCTTATTTATTCTAGAATCATCCAGAATAATATTTAGATGTGGAAAATTCATAAAAACCCGATTTATGTATTTCACCTCCGCTTCAGAATCACATCTCCAATAACTTAGAAAATCAAAACAATAATAATCAACATGAAAATCTAATATCCCGCAACACAAAAACCAATCGCGCATATTCCTAAAAATATCCGAGCATCGGCGCTTTTGCTCCGACAGAATGCAATAAAAAAATAAAAATAATGTCGCCCAAAACGAATCGTTGGACATATGGACGGGGATTATTAAAATTCGTAATGTGTTAAGTAAATATAGACTTTGACTGTGCCATTTTGTCTAGATCCCGACCGAAAACCAGGCCCGACTGGTCGGCCATGCTGAAAGAAGTTGAAAATCAAAGAACGCTGAAACACGTAGAGTGCAACGACAGGTCCAAACCGCTGCTGCCCAAGGTTAAGGCCAAAGGACAGTTCCTGTACGATAGCGAGAAGCAGAACGCTCACAATGAATTGCTCAAAGAGGTACGTCTAGAACCTTTTGAATAAGTTTCGTATCATCGGAAAAATATAATTCCATGGTTGTATGTGTAGTGGTTATTATCTTTGTTTCCGAGTTGGATTCGTTACAATTTGAAGAATATCTATCAAAATTAAAGACTTCTTTGTGAATAAAAATATTGATCTGAATTAAATGACTTACACGCATTTGTTGTTCGATTAGTACTTGAAACTTTTGATGCCCAAATATGTGGGAGGAACCGTTCAAAGATATGTGTTTCTACTAAATAATTATGAATAGAGGGTTGAACCACTTCAACAATATATAAAGGTACGCTCGAAACCGCGGTGATGACGCCGAGTAGACAGAAATATGTCCGCGTGCTATTGTATTTTTCTTCTCTCCTTTTGTTGCGTTCGCCGTGAATCATTACATCAATACTGCGCAAAATGGCTAAACACTATTCTTAAGCGACGAAACCATAAACAAGATACATGGAAATGTTTGGAAAAAAAAAATTAGACTTTTGGAAAATAAACAGAAAACTTCCTTTCTAAATTATTCAGATATTTGAATTGATTTGATTTTAATTATTATTATTTTGATTGAAATTATTAATTTGATTGAAATTAAGTGTACGCAGTCGTTTTTGGATTTTTGGATTCTTCCAACGCGTGAAAATATTTGTTGATAACGCCCATTTAAAAACATTATTAACAACAATTCGAACAGTATTTATAATAATCGTTTTGATTTAGGATATTACAAATCTTCGATAATGAACGAATCTAAAGCTTGAATATTTCACATCACAAATGAAATTGACTTTAAGTATCAAAGTATTTGTTCAATTAAGAAATACGAAATGATTGACGAAATTGTTTTCTTTTTATTAATTGGATCTTAATCGACAATCAACTACTACCTCACTAATTTAGTCGACAATGTAAAATTGATTTTAAAGAAGGCACGGCGCATTCTTAATTTCACATCGAAACACGTTTTATTTATTTATTTTTTAATGAATGAATCGTAAAAAAATGCGGGATATATTATCAATAAATAATCAAAATAATGTAAGCGTTGAGGTTTGATAATTTATATTACATTTATTATTTATATTATTTATTGTTGATGCTCGTTTCCCACTCGGAGAAAGATCTCGTTAATATTCATAATAATTATAATATTCTTGACAATCTCAACAATCTTCGTTGTTAAACTTGAAATATTCCATCTAGTGTACACTTTTTTCTACAGTAGTTTACCTCTCGGGAACCATCAACCTCTATGCAATTTATATATTGAAGTCAAAATGAATAATTTAAAAAATGCGTATTCTTGAATTTTTATCATTATTTTTGAATTTAATTTCAAATTAAATTTACAACTTATATAGCCGACATTTTAATCACAGCTATCTGTATATTTATTTCATAATGCTTAAAGTTCTAAAGTTACGTAAAGAATTCAGATGCTCCATGCATGTTACATGTTATCCACGCCCTTCCACAAAAAATTTCTTCAACAGCAATATCTTACTTTCCACATCGCACAGCTTTGCCTTTTAAAAAGCTGTGTACCGGCTCGATGTCCGTTTTTACGTTCATGATTATAGGGAATGTTTTTCTCGTTCATTATTGTTTTATTCTGCAAAGTAACAAGGACGTTTCCTACATTTCCAAAGTGTTTTACTATCTTGTAACATATTCACTATTTCAAATTCAATATTTCTAAATCGGTAATCTACCCAAATGGTTATGCAGAAAATGTCTTATAATAGCACCCATTTTCTTAAAATTAACCAGCATATTTCGTACGAGTTCTTCCTTATTGTTGCCAAACAAGTTCTTAAGCAGACTTCCGAATTTGAGGACTATAGAAAATTTCAGCTTTTAATTTTGTCGAACTTATTCTGGGGAATGATCTGCTAAGATATTTAAAACATTTCCCGTCCTTATGTAAAACTTTAACAAAATTGTTGCATGAGCCCCAACATTGTGTGAAATGGAGGCCAAATGATTTTATTCCTGTCAAGCAAAGACACGTTTATAATGTTCACTTTGCCTACGATTAATTATTCTCTAAGTGGCCATTTCTTTTTCGTCCAGTGATCTTGCTCTACTATCGCACATACAGATAAAACAGGGGTACCTCGTTTTGCTGTCCAAGCAAAAGATTCACCATCTTTAAATCAATCCAAACAGGACGCTCTTGATGCTAGATTTTCTGAAAAACCATCTTTCACTGCATCTCTCGTTAAACTAAGTTGTTATAGATTAATTCAAAAACTAAAGCCAATCAAGAGAAATGTAAATTGTTTGTAAACTCCCTACTTCTACATTTAAGAATCTTTAACAATCGAAAAAAAAAATATTTTTTATTGGCCCGTGTAATCAAAAGACTTTTTATTCGAATATTTACGTAACTTTGTGAAATATATCTATTGCACTGGAAAAAACAACTAATCTACTTGGCATGCGTTAATATGGGCACCATATTGATTTAAATGTTTTTTCTTTCCTTAAAACAGATTGAACAAGGCATCAAACTCAAGAAAGTCAAGACAAACGACAGAAGTAAACCAGTATTGGAAGGCCTACGCAAGTTTAGAAGACAGATGACGATCGAAGAACAGATAATCAAATCGCAATCAATGGCCAGTATGCCTCCAGTAAGTCTAATTCGAGATCCCACCCAACAAAATCTGGATACAAAAGTGTTGCAGGAAGAAATCGCCGATGAAACCGACGAAATGGACGATATCGATAAGGTCAGAGACGATCTGCAGAGCACTAAGCAACTGCTCGCGTTTGAAATGCGCAATAAGGAGGCGCAGATCCGCGAAAATAAGAAATTGTTGGCGAAGATACAACAATTGGAGGCAGAACTGGAGAAACAGCAGCAAAGCGGGGGTGATGGGACGACGAGCGCTGCCCCCGCCGTAGTCTCTACAGCTGCTGATGAAAAGGTAAAAAGATTTAGGTTTATTCTAGGGATATTTATAATAATTAGGCTAATGTAGTGATTGCAAAATAGTTTTTTTTTTTCTAAAAATGGTTACTTAAGCGACTTTGTAAAGAGTTTTGAACAGTATTTGGATTCTATTGTAAGTAGAGAACTACTTTTTCTTTAATCACCTAACACACAGAACATATCCAATTCAGATTTAAAAATTCTGCACCAAATAATAAATAAAACCGAACGAACTAGATCTCCGCGATTAACTTCGAAACACTCGCAATTAAAAACTAAAAATTGTGTAACCCCCAAACGAACACATTAATAAAATTAATTTTTAACACAATAACAAAGAGGATGTTACAACTATACGAAACAAGCAATTACTTAACCGTACGAATAATAATAATAATAATTACCACAGTAACTGTAATCCTAATATTTTGTTGGAGTGTACACGGAAAATGATATTGACAGCTTCTATTTTAATTTCTAGATGATCAAGAGCTTGAAATCGGAGGTGGAGGATGCTAGGAAAACATCTGAAGAATTAGAAAAGAAGTATAGCCAAACCGCAGAAGAGTTGGACAGCAAGAAGATGGAATTAGAAGAAGCCAAGAAACAGAACAGGGAACTAGAGAAGAAAATACAAGAATTAACCCAAGGTTAGTGCATGTTCTGCTTCAATGGTAGTTACAGTTTTCTTCATATAACGAATAGATAAAATATATTATTCGATACTAAAATTTAGAAATTCTTTCCTGTCTATTTTAAAACATTATTTGTACTTGTTTTGCTCTATAAAAAAGATCAAATTATCGACCCATTTAATTGTTTTTTTTTTCTGGCAAAATATTAGACTATGTGAATAAGTCTTGAATCATTAAAAAAAATAATAATAAAGACGAAATCACCGTAGATTCAGATTAAAAAATTAACAATTCATATTTCAACACCAACTTTCACTCAGGCAATATTTTAATTATTTGCTCTTATTTTACAGGCAAGCGACAATCAATAGCAGGCGATGGAAAGAACGAAGAAGAGGAAGAGGAATTCGTAATGTCGGAATCGGAAAGCGAAGGAGAAGAGACGGAGGAGAAACGTGAAAGACGAGCACAGAGAGAAGTTAAAATGTTCAGGAACAAATTAAGAAGCTATAAGAACAAAGAAGACAACGCCAAGAAAGAAAGAATCGCGCTGAAGGAACAAATGAAAATGCACCAATTGGGAATTAAAGAAGAGAAGAAGAAATACAAAGCGTTACAGAAGGAAGTCGACAAGATGGCCGCTTTAATGAAGGAATCCAGCGAGGACGAAGAAGATGAAGACGAAGAGGAAGAAGAGGAATCCGAGAAGGAAGAAGAAAGCGAAACCGAAACCGAATCCAGCGAGAGCGAGTCCGAAACCAGCGAGTCGGAAACGGAATCGGAGAAGAGTCAGAGCGAGCCTGAAGATGCCCCTACAGAAAAGATCAAGGAAAACCTGTCATCGAGATCGAAACGACACGAGAACCTATTAGCCGCCTTGAAAAAGGGCAACTTAATGCTTAAAGCTAACGTAGAAAGGTTGCAGGATGACCTTAATAAACAAAAAGAACTTACAATGGCATTGCAAGAAGATCTAGACTCAGTTTTAGCGGAATTAGGTTGATTTCCCGCGAGCATATGAAAATTAAAACGAAGCAATCGCTGGGAAACAATTGAAACGAACTCATCTAAACAAAAGAAAAAACGAACGAAGCGCTGAATCCACGTTGCATTTGTTTTGAGATGCTTTTTGTATAAAGATATAAGTATCACATTATCCAGTATCGTAAGGGAGGTGGAGTTGCTAAACATACCATGAATGTGCGGCGTAGGTTTCCGGAATATTCTGCGAAAATTTACTCTCAGAATATTTCGTTCATTTAAGTGATATAACCATGGAATGTTTTGTAATCCACCTGTATATAAACCTCTAAAAAAAAAAACAATTATTTTTAAGCGCTTTGTATTATCTAAAGGATTTTTTAAACTAACTGTAGATTAGCCACAGACAAAAACAAATTTTTATATTATCTCTTTTTCGATGTATATTGGTTTATATACAAGTAATAAAGTGTGAAATGCTCTAACCTCATTTTTTTCTTTATTGTTTGTATTTACCGCGAAAGAAAGGTAATTACATAGCAGAAAGTTATTGTATATTGCGAATATACGTTCACAAAGAGGGAAATGTGCAAATGAATTCAAAAAAAGACTTACCTTTACCCTTCGGAGAGCTAAAATATCCTGATTTTTCACACAATTTTTACGAATAGATATTTAAAATGCACAGAACGGTTATATGAACTAAAATCATCGCATAAGGCTTGTTAGAATAAGGTAAGTATTGTAAAACACAGATCTAAGCATAAAAAAAGCTGTTAAAACATACTTTTTCAAATTAAGTCAAAAACAACAACCGTGAACTACCCGACAAACTCGCTACCAACCCTTGAACATGAAACATTGAATATCCATGGCTTTTAAATATAAATTCCCCCATTGTTTCTCCCAGATGTGTTATTGTCAACTGTAAAGAGATACATATTTCAAACAAATGGGTTCGCTTTTCAAATTCATGGGAATTGACCGCATTATAAGCGTTCTTAAAATAATGAAAGAACACGGAGGCATTAGAGTTGCATTATACAAGCTGTACAGGCAAGAAATTCATCAATTATGTAACCTAACCTTACCAGTCTAGGGCGATGTATTTTCGTGTTATTCGCAAATAATTATCGATGTTTCAGGATGGACGATTTGAAACCGGGCAAGCTAGTTGGCGAGGATCAATACGGTAACAAATATTTCGAGAACAATCGCTACTTTTACGGCAGAAATCGATGGGTCGAGTACGCACCTAAATACGGTATTGCGCTCCTCTCCCAGTATTTAGTCACGCAAGGTAATAATTACGATTATTATCGTAGGTACGGATTACGATGGCAGCCAAATACCGGCCGAATGGTTCGGTTGGATGCATTACAAGACGGATTTAGTACCGAAAAACGATCCTGCGAGACCTAAATATAAGTGGATGGCTGTCCATACGGAAAATCCATCGGGTACTAGAAATCAATATATGCCTTATAGCACTACGCGACCTAAAATTGAACCCTGGATACCACCTAAGAGCGGTTAGATTGTTATTTTGTTATTGTAAATGTAAATAAAATGTCGAACGTAATATTGTATTTATTAAATGCATCGTGGTGAAATTATTAGAATAAATAATAAAAAAAAAAGTAAGTTTTTGACTAGTTATAGCCGTTTATCAATAACAGCGATAGTAGTAATAGATTTATACCTTATAAACCAGGACAGGAATAGATTTGTTTTCCAAATCTTGCAGGTTTTCTTATAATTTTAGTAGTACTAGTATTAGTATCAATGACCTATAGTATACATGCCTTTAGTCACTGCAACCTATATTATAACAAAATATCCTTATACGTGTTAGAATAGGTGAAGGCTCTTGATAAACGTTAATAGAACTTCAGTCTGGTAAACGACAGAAATGGCTTCCTAAAATGCTCTCTAGAGCGACTGATGGCAAAACATTTTCGTGTGTCTTCTACCGCCTTCAGATCTTCTTGACATAGAAATTTGATCTTTACCTTTTCGTATGTTGAATAATCTAAGGTCACTTTTGCTGAACAGTAACATAATTTTTGCTGTCTTAGACGAACTTAACATGAATGCTTTTAGATGTTGTCCTGGAACATTTTGCCAGTACTTTTGATCATCCTCCAATCCTAATAACTTATTCTATACAAGGTTCTCCTGTGGGCTAGATCAGGATTTAGGACCGATAAAGGGCATAATCGCTGCTTCACTAGTAAATGAATCATCTGTGGATTTCACGTTTTCATACTGGTATCTTTTTTCACTATTAGTAGCTAGCCTGTAAGTTTAATACTCTTTACGTGTTGCCCATCTTTAATAAACGGTAATATTTGCCAAATATTACCGTTTTGCAAAATTAAACAATAATACCATTGGTGATAGCACATTAAAAATTAACTTTATTTAACATGGTAAGTTATACTTTACAATCCTCTCCCTTTCAGCTTTATTTTGCATTTAAATAATCTTTCGTATGGGCGTTTCACAATACTTTGCACTGGCTTACTAATATATAAAAATGGAAAAACAATAAAATGATTAAATTCACATTAATTAAAATATCACTTGTTATTGTCCTGGACCACTCAACGACTTATCCATGAATTTCTTCTTGGCGAAGCATAACCACCATTTGCTCGGCTTACCATTCTCTCCGAATACCTTTTCGCATACTCTAAGCCCCGTCTCTTGTCTAATTTGGGTTAAATACGTTCTCAGAAACTCTAAAAAGAAATTCACACAATCTAAACATTAATCAATGGATGAATGGCACGCTACTTAAGATTCTCGGTTAATTCGGAACAATTGTTTTGGAAATTCATGGATTACGATTATCAACCACACAACCGAATGATGTGAGAGAAAGATTTTAGCTGATAGATGGTTCTATCACCATCCTAAAAGATTTATACCTAAGCACCTAATGTTGTTTGCCTAATGCCTGAACACCGATGTTTAACACCAGTAAATCCGCTAAAGCTGAGTTGCTATGTGGACTCTTTTTTTTATACATATATAATTGATTATAACGATTGCACAGACTTGCTATTGCAGGCATAATGTTAAATTAAAAAGACCCAAATTATTCAAGAATGTAACATGCACAAGCACGAACCTTTCCTTTTAATTTCATATATTTCGTAATGTTTTATGGTGTAGAAATGGTAAATGTAGGTTCTTGCGAATTTCTTCTACAGTTATGATCCTTTTCTCACATTACTCAGCGATATATTTGATAATAGAAGCAATTATTCCAGAAACTTGTCTAGTGTTAGTTGTTTATTAAGAAAAATAATATAAACTAGTAATTTACCTGCTTCCTGTTGTGATTGCGGTTTGGCATAAACAGTATTCAACGGAAATCCCGGATCACCAGGTATATCAAATCTGGAGATTGCAAGCGAGTACATCTCATTCGTCGCTTGATTCTTTGTAGGGCATCGTACTAGTTTCTTTAAACATTCGGTTATGTACAAAGTGATATATATCAATAATCTATCAGCTTCGGACTAAAATGAGATAATGTCTAGCATAAAACGACCTTAAAAGCATGTTATTTTGATACCTTAACTTCGTAGGTTCTAAAGAACACATTTGCTCTAAAATAATATAACGATTCATCTATAATATCCTGGTCTGCAGAATTCTGCAAAGGTGCCGGACCTCGAAATTGTGTTTTAATGGGTAATATTGCCATATTACCTATAACCTGAGGCGGATCCAAAAAATTCGAATGGTAGGCCTTTAAATCATCCATTTGAAAAGAAAGAAAAACGTACAATTATTTCACTGCAATGAGCGCTAAAACTAGCGATTTTTTTTGTGTAGAAATGTTAAACACTAAATGTTTTTGGTGATCTCACTTAAAATTGGTTAGTTAACGCAGTTAGAATAATTATTTTTGTTAGAAAAAGTGCACTTTTACGATGGTTAGTTTATATGGTGGCTTGGGCGGTGATCAAAATGTTTTGGAATGGAGGAAGAATATGGATGAATAATAGGCCAACGCCCCGTTTCCGTATTTTACTGATAAATGCTACTACATACCGGCATGGTTATCTTGTTTAATTGGCCATAAAAAATATTTAATTTCTGAATTATCGTAACTGTCAAATATGTCAAAATACGGCAAAAAGGTCCGACCAACCTTAAACTTTAAAAAAATCATTATTTCTTTGGCTAATCAGTTTTTTAAAAATAATTAGGCATTAGTTAATCATGGTTTATTAAATATTTATTTTAATACGTATTTGAAGACTGCTTATCTAATCATTTGTACATAATATTGATTAATACAAAATTCTTAATTTTTGATTTATATAAATATATTTTCGACAAGAACAGTAATTTACAATGAGCGAAACTTTAATATTTAAATTTCCGAGTAAAACAGAAAACAATTTTTAAGTCAGTTAAAAATTAATTTTTATTAAATAATACAAAAATTTAAACAAATAACGCTGAAATCTAGCGTTCATAATCGGAATAGGGAGATTTCGTAGTTGACTACAAGATGTCGCCCTAAGTGCAAATTATTATTATTATTTTAATACTTTTGGTAAAATAAAAAGACGCTTTTACATGCTAGGGCATCTCAGATTTGAAAAATGAAAATTTTTCTTTTTAAATTTGAAGCGCAGTAGCTATCAAGCCAAAAGAGGCAGTGGGTTCTGGTTGGTCGCAATCGATTCGCGATTAATCCCTTAGCGGAAACGGCCCAACTTTGCCACCGGAGATGCATATCAGAAAAGATAATCGACGAAAACTGGACCGATGTCGATTCTTCCGTCCGTTCTTCGCGTCGTTTTTCAGCTTTCTATATTTCGCCATCCGAACGAGTGAGGAGACTAAGTTGGAAAGTCCTCGACGAGCACTTCAGCGGAGAAGTTTCAACTCTCTAGTATCCTTTCCTTCCAACAAGTTGTTGGTCAATTTATTGACCAACAACTTGCGTTATTGATACCTTTGCGTCCCAAAAAAGCAGTTAGCATGACTCTTTCTTCCGATGGTTTGGTCTTAAATTTCTTAGCTGTCAGAGATCTCGGATGTTTCTAACTATTCTATTAGAAATATATGATAAAGCGATGAGTAAGTATTTTCAGATGCCGACACGTTTGCATTTGTGTTCTGTATTAAGGTGCTTCAGTATCCATCGCGCATTTGATAGGTATAATTTCGAAGACGCTACAACTCACCTTTTCGCATGATAAAGCACCATTCTCGTATTGCTACATTGAGTTTCAGCCCTTTTCACATATTCCGATCAGAGAAATAAGACCACAATTCAATGTTTCTCCTTGGTATCAATTGCTGGTGAAGCAGACATATTTATACTGTAATAGCTAGGAGACAAATCACCTGATCGGTATCAAATAATGCACACGTGACTACAAGAACACCAACTATAGTCTAATAATTTGCAGAAAAGTGCAGACAATCTTTAACTATCTTCTTTGAATTAAGTCACTAAAATCGGGAACTAACCACATGCAAACTAAGAAATATTCCGCCGAATATACATAAAGAGTTTCATACAAATTCTTTTACTTTTTCAATAGAAATAGGACCAAAAATGATTCAAATTCACAAAAAATAAAAGTCCATTTATTCATTACAGAATGAATCTTCCTAGATACTACATGATTATCGATAAACCTACACTACAACCTTAAATTACTTGCGTGGCCGCACTGTTCGTAAAATACACTATAGCGCCGGAAATATTGACGAACGTAGCTAATAGAAAGACGGGAGACCATTTCCCATCAAACGCGGTTACTAAATGGGCAGTTATGGGTCCGCAAAGTACCCCTGGAATCGTAGCAATGGTATTCGAGATCGCGAAAGTCGTACCAGAATGATTCGGAGCGATATCCACGTGGTTGCTAAGATGGCCGGCGGCATTGGACGCGCTCAAACCCATCGACACGCTGACCAACACGATCGCGAAGATCAGATGATCCATAACGCAGAAAATGGCCAGAAACAGGGCCGGCCCGATCAAACCAACGCAAGTCATCAATCTTCGGACGTTCAAGACACTCCATCCTTTCAAGGTAAGTAAATTGTCGGCAGCATGACCGCTTGCGATGCTGAATAAGGAATTGAAGATATAGGGAATTGCCGTTAGACTAATGCTGTGAGCATTAGCTCCTAAATGCGATAAATAAGTCGGTAACCATTGCATTATGATGTAATTACACCAGTTCATTGCAAAATGGGCGGTGCATATGGCCCAAAGAGGTTTGCAAAACAGGAAGTCCGTCCATCTAATGGGAGTGGTCTTCGTTTTCGACGTGTGCAACGGTATGGTTTCCTCGATGTTGCCTAAGGCTCTTTCAGGGAAGAATAATCCCCACAAGAATACCCATATTATGCCTAGGGAGCCAAATAGATAAAAACTGGATTCCCAAGTCATATGCGGGCATACCTATTGTAGAAAAAAATAAATATTAGTTAAACAACACTTGGAAGGGGAAAAAGGTATAAACCTAAAAAATTGCGATTCTTACCATTTGTAGTTCAGAAAAAGAAAGATATAAACTAGAATACTTGATAAGTGCCACAATTCTTACAATATTATTATTTTTTAAGTGCGGTGACGGCCAAACGGGGTGTACAAGCTTTCTCGCGAGCTTTTTAACGTGTAAGTTGTGCGTGTAAAGTATTCCATTGCCTAGTTATTGTCACCACCTTGCCGTAAACGGTGAGGCGAAGTTAATTTGTATCCCAACTGCGAATTATATTATATATAATTCCAGGGAATATACCGGATATATAATTATATTTATATCCGGTATATTCTCAGGAATATGCCGGACCAACTAAGAAAACTTGTTGATCCTAGCGAGACTCAAATACAGAGCGCCTAACTCTACACAATCCAATGCCGACCCTCTTACCACCGGGCAACCGAGCCGTTAAAAAAGGTTATATATTCTCTAAAATCTCTAAAATTAAAGCCTTAGGTCATTTTTTGAAGAGGCGGGTAAGAACTTGTAAAAATAAAGTACTCTCAATCTCAAAAATCCTTTATTTTCTTGCAACATTTGGTTGATTCAATCATCTAATCATCTTTTTCTTGCATTGAATGTTCTCTTGCTTGAAATCAAAATAAATTAAATAATTAAATATAAATTGACGAACAGACGAATGTAGACGAATTTAGAATGTTATAAACGTAAATAACATGACTTGCAATAAGAGTATATAGAAAACAAGAAAAACAAGATGATTGGGTAAGAATAACAAAAATTTTACAGAAAAAGCAAAACCACAATTTAGGCAAAAAATCTTTTAAAAGTACTGTGAAGTTGAGAATGTTAAAAATTGATGATAAAAGATTTTTTATTTTACAAGAACTTTTTATGCAAAATACGACAAACATATTCCTTTTTATTCTAATATTCGGGAAGTACCACCATCAAAATGATTTCTTTTTTAACAGGCAGTTATCTTTTGCTTTCTCACCAAACAACATATTTTTCATAATTACAACGATATGACACACGTGGAACATTAAAATTAAAAAGAAATACTTGGAAAAATCTATTTTCTGTTTTTGAAATACCAAGTTTAAGGATTTTCTAGGATTTTCCCTTTCCGAAGCAATTTGGAAAAAAATCTCAAACATAAAAATATTTTTAAGTACACGAAATCTTCGGATCCCCCTGTTCACGATACAGCTTCTTAAATGGGACATTTTATTGCGTTTTTGAATGGCTGTCTTGAATTTATACGCCGCCATGTTTCGTCCACAACCCTGAGGCTTTTCTTTTCGTTTAAACATGGCACGGTTTTAATTCAAATGACTCAGGCCGTGGAAGCCTGGCGTTATTATAGCAAAATATTTAAGCATTCTGCTCAGTTAGAAAATAAAATTATAGTAAAACATTACTTGCAATTGATACATACATGTATACTGTGGACTATGAAGATAATTTAAGAGAACATTAAGAGAGTCCGTAAACCTGAACGGCATTTTAATTTATTGCGTTAAAGTAACCAAAACATACTGTCAAATCCATTTATCTCCTTTATTTATTTCATCTGAATAGAGCTTTAAGAAATCATTTGTACAATAAATATTGTAAATGTAGAAAAATAAACAGGTTTATTTAGGTTACAGAGACCAATATCATCTGTGCTATCTGAGGCTCAACTATAATAATAATCATAACATTGAATTAACGATCTATTGTCTTCAATACGCAAGTAGGTGTTTATCTGATAAATTGATTTTAATATAATAATATTACATATAAGGAAACACTTACAACTGATGCGACTGTTTGTCCCACAGACCCGCACGCTATCAAATAACCAAATGCTCGTGATCTTTCTTCAACGGGTATACTATGTGCAAATAGATGAAAAATGGTTGGTAATCCTTGAATAATAAAAACGATATGACCGTAAAGATGTTATCAAGCTTTATCGATGAATTATCTACCTAATCCTTCAGCAAATCCTAAAACTATTCGGCCGATTACCAAAGCCACAAGACTATGTGCTAGGAGAGGTGTTATAAATGTTGCTATGCTCCATAATAGAACGCTACTTATCAAAACATTCTTTGCTCCTAACCGTGAAGCCCAACAACTTGCTGCAAATCGAGAACAATAGTATTTACTTTCGAAAAATCAAGCGTGAGAATTTTTTTTCGCTTACCTAATAATTGACTTGTGAAATATCCGAAAGCAAACGCTGATAATATCCACCCCTGTGCATGCAAAGTCCAGTTATATACCTGAGCCATTGGAATAATGGCTATGGGCATAATAACCCTGTCTGCGCTGTTTATGAAATTGGCTAAACTGCATAATGCTACGATACGCGAGGTTCGCGTAAACCAATACAACCTCACCATTGTACCCTTAAAATACATTCAAATCAGGTTAAAAAAATCCTCTCCTAGTTATGCACTTAAATACCTTAAAGTATGTACACTGTTATTAGTCCCGGAGTTAGAATACGTGGTTCATTGTACATAATAGATCTTCATCGTACATGACCTATTCATATGATTTTTATTCACATAATGGCATTTAAAACAATCCTTATTTTCTATTAACATCCACTGATGTATTTATATATTTCAGATTTGACATGTGTCAATTTTTGCCACATATAAAAAGCATCCAACATCAGAACATGAAACGTTACTAAAACCTGATATGGAACTCGGTGGTATGAAATCAAATTTCGTGACCTTGACTTCTTCCGCCATTTTGTAAATCGGTTTTATTTTATTATAAGTTGTGATATTTTCGAATCACTAGTAATAAATTCCATAATGTATGTTGTATTATGAATCTAAATAAGCATTTAATTTAACCTACACGTAGTTAATTAATAATTTACAACTGACACACTGCTCTAATATACTAATGTATTTATTATATAGAAAAAAAAGATGAATAAGAAAAACTCCATGTTCTCGCCGTCGGTGCTTGAATTTCATGTTTTGAGCTGGTAGGCCGTATTCTTCGATATATAAAGGTCTATGTTTCACCGAACGCTGTAGTTGGATCTTCGACGGTCAAGAAACGACTATTGACTATTCAATATCGTTCTGAAGATGCCGACCGCGGCGTTTGGCGAAACGAAACGTTAAGCACACACATAAGTTTTTTTAATGTGTGGACAATTTAGGTTGGCATCCAGCAGAATTGGTGAAACTTGTATGTACAATACAAAAAAAATAGCCAATATATTGTTTAATACCGGAACTACCTACTTAAATTACCCGCATGACTCCTTCCTTCCACGCTCTGGCTATGCCGGTGCCAACTAAATATTTATAGTAGGCCACTTTAGAAATGGGCTTATTAATGTATCCATTTCACGATTAGGAGCAAAGAATATTTTGATAAGTAGCCTTCTATTCAGGAGTCTAGCAACATTTATAACACTTCTGCTAGTACATAATGTGGCTTTGATAATCGACAGAATAGTTTTAAGATTTGCTAAAGGATTAGGTAGACGATCTATTAATAAAGCTTTTTTACTATTGAAAAAAGAACTTGGTTATTTCACAGGGTACGGCTCTGTTAAACAAACTAGTAGGTATCTCTGTAAATATAATAATTGCCAAAACAAATTTTAAAAAATGGCAATGTGGCACATGCGTCGTGAAAGCAATTTTCTTAGGTCCCCAACCGTATAATTATTTAATCTGTTTCTGAGCTCTGTAAACTTTTTACATTTGTTTAGTGTTGTTTATAGTGCACGTCTATCTTTAGCTTTTATTTTTAAATTAGCGTCGAAGAAAGGGGTACAAATTCAGGAGTTTGTTTTAAAAAAGATATCTTGTTAGATAATAACAACTAAACATAATACGTGTAGTTCCAAGCTTCAAGGTCTTATTAGCAGCAGTAACACAAAGAACGTGGAAGTGTGGTAATAATTTATCCCGGAGGCGTTTATTATAAATTTAATTCAAAAAGTTTGTATAGCGCAATAACTCCTTAATTGGCGAAACAGGAAATTTCGATTTACATTTTTCTTCAGTTGCCTGTTAAATCGATGAACGCCATGTTTAATTGATTGTCAAATGTTGTTAACTGAATGGAAATTAAACTTCTACGAACGTATTTAGAGTGCATTTAACATATTCGGAAACTTAGACTGATTTGTATCGGCGTATAACGCTGTGACGAGCAATATATAATGGTGGGTGTTACCAGATCGGATATCTACCTTAGAACTAGGTGTAGTTTTAGGTTAAAACTTGTCAAACCTGACATCAGGTCATGTAAACTATAAAGTAATTCTCCGTCTCGTTTTTTCCCAGAGTTTTTTTGGTTTCGGCCAATCGGCAGAGATCGATATTTACCTTGATGGACAAGAAACTAGGAAAACAGCCGAAGTCAAAACAGAAGATGGAAAGAAAGAAAAATTACTTCTATATTACGATGGAGAAACAGTGTCCGGAAAGGTATTATTGCATATAGTCCTCCATTCAACACGCATTAAAATGCCCATTTTACAGGTGAATATAAGCTTGAAAAAGGCAGGGAGTAAGTTAGAACACCAAGGTATAAAAATTGAATTCATAGGTCAAATAGAGCTATATTACGATAGAGGTAATCACCATGAATTTACAAGCTTAGTAAAAGAACTAGCAAGGCCAGGCGAAATGATTGCACATACAAGTTATCCGTTTGAATTTAGTTGCGTTGAAAAACCATTTGAGGTTTACACAGGTATAACATCATTTTTCTAATCGGATCATTGCATATCATTGTTTAAATTTATTTTCTAGGCTCTAACGTTAAATTGCGATATTTCTTACGAGTAACCATCGTACGTAGAATAGCCGATCTCGTTAAAGAGATGGATATCGCAGTGCACACGCTTTCTAGTTATCCTGAAATGAATAACCCCATAAAAATGGAAGTCGGTATAGAAGACTGCCTTCATATAGAATTCGAATATAATAAATCAAAATATCACCTAAAAGACGTTATCGTCGGTAAAATTTACTTCTTGCTGGTAAGGATTAAAATTAAACACATGGAGATTGCAATCATCAAGAGAGAGACGACTGGTTCCGGTCCGAATACTTTTACGGAAAACGAGACTATTGCAAAGTACGAGATTATGGATGGGGCACCAGTTAGAGGTATATAATATTACTTAAATTGCCTTGATTTTGCTGTGAAGATTACTAATCTTCATGAAGTTGCTATTATTGATAGGAGCGATATTGGGGATTCCCCTGAGAGAGCACTTTGGGCAGAATTTGCCTAGAATACGTATAACCTGATAATTAGGTCTCCCATATTTACCTGGGTCAAGATGTAGTACTTCCCTTAATCATTTCTTAGTAACCGATTCTGTTTTCAGGCGAAAGTATACCAATTCGTGTATTCTTAGCTGGTTACGATCTAACACCAACAATGCGAGATATCAACAAAAAATTCTCTGTCCGTTACTACTTAAATTTGGTACTAATGGATACAGAGGATAGAAGATATTTCAAGCAACAAGAAATCATCCTATGGAGAAAAGGTATTGATGTTATAACCGCTAACTTTACAATTGTATCAAATAATTGTCTTAGGTGATAAACAAAGGAAACCCAATATACAAGCACAAACAAATCTAGTAGCTTCACATTTAGTTAAAAACGAACCTCATAACGAAAACAAAGAGAATCAGAACACGACAAACAATCAGCAGCAGGCTACCGTTAAAGAAGACTTCACCAGAGCAAATAACTCACAATCAACTGAGAACATCCACAATGATCCGATCAATCAGTTTGACGGTAAAAGTGCCGAGGCTCCGATTCAGAACATGCAAAGGGAGGCAGGTGACGGCCAAATCGATAACGATGCCAATTCGGAACAGTGATGTATAGCGAACAACGGCTGGCGGCAGTGGATGTACATACTTGTGATTTAGACTGTTCAAATCCGGTGTTACTCTGTATATTACTATTATTAATTATTATTATCACTATATATATATTGTTTACAGTTATCATTATTATTATTATTGTATATTTGGCAAAAAAGTACAATATATCACAAAAAGCGAGATATGTTTTGATTTTGACGGTTTTAGTGGTGTTTTTCAACAAACTTAGTAAAGAACTATTTGAAGACTGCAAATTTTCCTTCCTTCAAATTCGTCTTGATATTTTTTTAGGAGGCTAATGTTGCTCAAAATATAAAGAAAATAAAAATGATAAAGGTAGGTAGTCTAATGATGACGTAAACGGAGGAGCGCGAGCACTGATTCGACTCCCTCGCGTATTTTCCTTGCATATTGTCTCTATTGTACTCTGCAACGGAAATACACGAGAAAGTCGTTGCATAAGTCCCTGGTTTCCCCGAGAGTAGACAAAACACGAATCTGTCTAGTCTCTGCAAAATTCCTTTGTCTTGCTCCTCTCTAATCATAATTAAGAAATACACAAACACCTACAAAGGAGAAAAATGTATGTTACTTAAAAACAATCAAAGAAAAAATTTTAATGAGTAATTAAGAAACATCTAGATTGATGGTAGACAAACCTAGTGATATGATAGCGCTTGGGGTTTTTGACGAGACCCCTCCGCCACTCTCGTCCAAAATCTATTGCTAATTTTTAACATTGCGTGACATCTCTATACATGAATATTCCTTGGTATAATTTGACAACTCGCTAATCGTGGCTGAACGGCAGTTAGACACTGAGTGTTCAAGTCCTGCCAGAATTAAATATTCGGTTACGAGACGCCAGACGCAATCATTACTGATAGCAAAGAAGCCATGGCATGCTTTGCATAAATTCACATACTGAAAGGCTTGCACACTGAATTGGGCCATCACCACAAAAAAGATATAACAAAAATTCTCAAGGGTGTACTACATAATTTCCTACAAGATTCCAACTAAAATAAAAGTCCATACTTATTATTTATTTATAATTTTATAACGTGAGAAATAATTATATACAAATAACAAATATCGTCGGAACTGTCATCAAAATGTTTGAAAGATTTTTTTAATCAAATTAGGAATTAAACTAAAAATAATTTATCATAGCATCCCGCTTCTTTACACGGTATTTTTCTCAGTTGGCAGCCTCGTTTAAAGTCTCAGCCAATACATGCCACTTCTAATTCTATTGTAGTCGGGCAATTGTTCTATTGGTCCAACGCCTGCTACAGCAGGGCAACGATCGTATATATACTTATAGCACACATCTCTGACATTCTTAGCCGTTATTGATTCGATACGATGAGTTAATTCGTGAGGTGGGATTCTTCTACCGTAGCAAAGTAATTGGCGACCTAGAAACAAAGATAAATCAATTAATATTGAACTGCTGATCAAGTATCGTAGTATTATATGTTCAACTTAGCAGTCATGTAATTACTTTTAATGAACTAAGTACATCCATAGTACGTTTTACAACCCCTACAAGCACCTTTATACATTGTGTCAAACACTACGTTATTGTGAATTATGGACTCGAATTGCGTAAGTTCAATTCACACCGCATCTTGATTTTGATCTCGGACTATTGATTTGCCATCGTCACCTGTATTTAAGTTTTACGGTAAAAAACAAAAAAACAAAAACAAACGATACTTATTTAAGAAATATGAAATAACAATGCCACTAACAGCAGTAAAAAATTTAATTACTACAAAAAAAACATTATTAAAGTAAATAAAATTTAATACTAATTTATTATTATATATCCTGATGAGATGTAGAGAAATATTATATTAAACACGAAAATTTACGACATGAAAAAAATAGAAAGAACACAAGTTATTTAGCCGTTTCAGCAACGATTCCGTCGTTTTCGGAGAAAGGTGTAAGAACAAGAAATGTTGGGGGCGTAGACACTGGAATCGCACTTAGACCACTTAAATAATAGGCCCTGCTCACCCACATACCTACCTCGCATGTGGAAATTTGTAAACTTACCAATGTCTTCACATACAGCTGTTGTCGTATCTAGTTGCAACAACGTGTTGGCTGTCAATATGGCTTTGGCTCTTTCAACTTCACCATCCGTTAAACTTGTGCATAATCTCATCAACTCTTCTTGGATGTGGAAAACCATATCCTCTAATTTCAAGGGATCAGACACAAAGTAAATACCCCACAATCCGGTGTCCTAATTACAGAATTAAAATGAATAAACAGGTTGACAACTAAAAGCGATTCAATAGCTAATATGGTGGCAATATCGGAAAACATCATTTGATGCATATCTATGATGTTAAGTTGTTCTCTATTAGACATACATATAACTATGGCATACCTTGTAGCAAGTATTGAATCCTTGGAATGAATGACATAGGTCCCCTTCTGCGCTTTGTCTAGCTAAAACTGTAGCATTTTGTTTACCAGAGGCTTGTGAACGATCCCAAGCACCCAATAAGGTTGTCGCTACCATGAGAGTTAGAATATCTGGATCCGTCCAACCAGCGCTTTCAACTGCCAAAGCAACATGAGCTAGAGGTAACGAGTCATCTCTAACTCGAACTTCCGAACCGGTAAATCGGCATGGTGCCAAGGTAGGTACCTCGCCCGGATACTTATTATCTGAAAGCAATTATAAGAACACCAGCATTCTTGTTTGATGAAAAGATCTCACCAATTTTGCTGAAATTCTGCTTAACCAAGTTAACAAGTTCATTATGATTGACTCCTCCTGCTCCGGCAATTACAATTCTACTAGCTTTGTAGTGATTGTTCAAATAATCTCTTAAATCGCCACTGGTTATCGAGCGAATATTAGCAGTGGGTCCTAAAGATTTATATTGAATTCCTTGTAGCAATTAAAATATAACAAAGTAATCATACCTAAAATTGTATTCGCCAATGGAGTTCCTTGATACGCAATTGAATGCAAATGATCGAAAACTACTTCCTGTAAATTCGATTCAACTTCTTGCATTTCACGAAGGATAACACCACGTTCCCTTTCGATCTCTTGTTCTCCAAGCTTCGCATTTTGAATGATATCGGCTAATATTTCAATGGCTTTCGGAACATCTTTAGCTAAGCATTTTGAATAATATATAGTTTGTTCTCTGCTGGTGTAAGCATTTAGTTGCGCCCCCATATCTTCGATTTCAATCTCTAACTGACCCTGCGTTCTTTTAGCTGTACCCTAAAAATTAAAATTAGAAAGGAAATATATTTTACATAGACGATAAATACTTTAAAAGCCATGTGTTCCATGAAATGCGCAACACCATTGTTCTTGGCATTTTCGTAACGACTGCCTGCATCGATCCAAATTCCCACGGTGGCGGTTGGTGAACCCCAATCTTCGGTTGCTACTCTAATACCTATACAAACGGATAGTATTTAATGCATATTGGGGGTTGTTAAAGGCATCAATTGTTACCCGATTCTAACGTTGTAACTTGCGTAGGTGGTACATTTAATAAGATTTCTTTAGCCGGACAAGCTGTGGCGGCGCCTCGTAAATTTTTAGTGTACTGAAATCATACAATGTGATTTTTAAAACCGCGGTTTGACATCGCTTACGTAACTAAAAAATTACATCACAAATATTTTATAATAATAAGTTGTAATGCTTAACAGAACTTATACAAATTCAGAAGGAAACGCATTCTATATTACCTGTAAAACATTGGTGTTCTTCGATAATTTCGCAACAGATTTCGATAGCTTTAGCAAGGACGCCATTTTTCATCGAATAGATTTTTGACAAGCAGTGATGTACCTTGGTAAATAAGTGTACCACCAACTACTGCAACTGAATATTCCTAAGATGCTATTGTAAAAAAAAAATATGATTGCATAATTGTTTAAGTGAACAATAATGATGCTTAATGTGTTCCTTTGCCTTTAATTATTATCAACTCATTTCAATTCAATCCATTCATACCTTACGTAAGTGTAACTTCCTTAAAGACAGTAGCGTAACCTTGGAGCTTGCATTTAATTGGTATTAATTCCATTTTTGTAAACTTCTGTAATTAAGTCGACATGTATTTTAATTAACGCCTTTATAGTGTTTAAAACACATTTCAATTATTAGAAGTAGTTAATTAAGACTGCTATACAAAATTATTTTGTTTTGTAAACGCATAAATGCGTTTAATTTTTATATAGAAATATCCAAAATTTTTGTTGGCAAAGCCAAATTTGAATTTACAAGCTACATACAAGAAATAATTCATTTTCATTGTTAAAAATATATATTTTCCGTATACATTTTTTAAGGTGCCATTGATACGCTGCCGCCCTAATTTGCTGTTCGTTACTTTTGTATTGCTTGTTACAATTTATGAGACAACATATCTTAATTGATAATTTTCTTATTAAAAAAAGCTATAGTTTTGCTTATTTAATATAACAATTATATCGTTTTCGTACTATCTAAATCATACGTCGGATTTGAATGGTTTGTTAGCTTGCGGTTAGAACGAACGAAATTCTGTGCATCATCGCATTCTATAGGTTGCTTCCTGTGAGTCAGATTCGTTCCTACTATCCAACTTACATTTAACCAGCCGGCATTGTGTAGCTTGTTCTCGACAGTTATTTTCTTAATCGATACAACGGTATCGATTCTTGTACGACATGTTGCGTATGGTTGCGCGCAGTGCAATGATGTAAAATCCAAGCGATAAGCAAAATTATACTGTGGAGAATCCAATTCCAGATTTGTTTAGCAAAAATTTGTTGATGTCATGCTTATCGGGAGCTCGTACATCATCTTTCTTCAGTGTACACCAGTGATTTCATAACCCGTTGCAATATTATAATGCACAAATGTATACTGATGACTAAATTCGCCACTTCCCGTACGCTTCGCGAAATCGCTAACGTCGTTAAGTGTACGAAAAGTGACAAAACTAATGACACACATCTGTATTACTTATTCTGCCTTTTTGCTAGCGTTGATGCTTTTGAGAAAATCAATGTACACTTAAATAAGTTAGGAGCGACCTCTCTCAAGCAGGCGCTTAGTATTAACTTCACAAAGTCTACCGTGATGTTTGATAATAAAAAGGAAAGATTGGCTAATTAATGAAATAATTAAATGCGAGATCAATGGAGCTGTGACGGGCAAAGAATTTGGGTGTTTTGGTGGATATATCTTTTCGTTTTAGAGCACACATTTCTAAATGCGTACAATGCATTGAAATTTTTGTATTCGCCTAAATCAATCAATAACGCGCTGCTTTACGATGTATTGGCCTTATCGGAATTTATTAGCTGTTCGGCGATATACGGTCTATGTTTGAATAAACAGAGTACAGCCTGTTCTTTCATAAATTCCATATTTTAAACTGGCTAAACAAAAGCAATCATCGATTACTTTACTCTACTTGTTAATTTCATGAAGTATTAGAAGAAAGCAATTTCCTCACGTTTCATTAGGATACATACGCGAGAAGCTTACGTTGTCTTGAATCGCGAGCAAAGCTTAAAAAGAGTACCCTCTTTTTAATTAATACATGGGGGCATTGCATCTCAACTTCTCCTTATGGTTTTCGGCCGTATAAAAACTTAATTTGTATTATTTCTGTTATTCTATTATTATACAGATTGTTCGTTGCATGTAGGGCCAATGTCAGTGGCTGGCTATAATCACTTTTGTCAGTTGTATGAGACTCGCAATAGAGCGCAGTCAATATTTGTTTAGTTCAGGATCTCGATGCATTAAGATTTTTTATATTCACTGTTTGAAATACTTATTTTTATAAGGGCTTTTATTCATAAAAATAGCAATCATACATTGCATTACTACAGCAGTAGTTTAGTACCCGTATATGAATATTTGCATTTAATAGCATTGCGTTGTGTCATTACGAGTGTTATGTGCGCCATAACTGGACGCATCTGTGGTGTATTGCATAACATCTACTGACCCTAGGACGGTCGAACGTACTGTATATGAACTATTCAACAAATACCAAATACAAACATAATAATATCGTAAAATTCTATATTTAAATTACATCATTACATAATTACAATACATATATAAATCTATGATGTTGAAATATAAGGCGCTCCAAGATTGATTTCATCTTTATTTTTATTAAAATTCAAGCCACAATAATGGAATAATCATTATAACATGTATTAAATTAATGGAAAAATATTATCCGTAATATGGACATTTCTTCAATTTTCTTTCTTTGTTTTAATTAATAATGAGTACATCTTCTACTAACAATCACTATTATATTTTTTTTAGCAAACAATGAAAACATGTGTTACCAAAAATATCTATCCAGTATAAAAAAAAAGTGAATTCATACTTTACAATTTTCTTCTAGTCTATTTTTTTTACAAAACAAATGATAATTTAAACAAGAGAAAACGATGAAAATCATAACAAAAACTTATGAAAAACAAGTGCGGTGCTTCAGCGGTCTACTTCAAGTCTACTATGGTCTGCCTCAGTTTGTCGTAGTTAGCACCACTGAATTGGAGGACCACCGATTGGTTCTTAACGAAAACAAACGTAGGCATTGATGTAATGTTGTATTCGACGGCTATGTCTTCACATTCGTCCACGTCAACCTGAAATATGCAAATACGAACATATATTAGTGCCGTCGAAAATTTAAATTCGAATTTTGAACACAAACTAAAAGTAAATGCTAATATACGGCGTTCTCTATTTTACTAAAGACTTATGAAACAAAATAACAGTTACGCCCGATCATCATCAATACTAACAGCGTTTTGGAATTAGAGCGCTCTAACAAATCCTAACACAAGTCACTATATAGCTACCACTAAATAGAATCTTTGTGAGGTAAAGCATTGCGCAAACATCTCTTCATGTTTTCGAGAGATTCGTTCTCGCGCATCGAGAGATTTTAGAGTTTTATCGGAGAATGAAACACCTTTTTAATTATCTATAAGCCGATAACTATGATCTCTGGTTCGATTCCTTTTTGTGTTTAGCCCGCAACCAACGGATTTCCTTGATTAAAGCTCTGTTACGTGTAAAATAGCGCGAAGTAGATGAATGCGAAATCATCATCATGCGAAATCATTTCCTTATCGAATTCTCGATTGCACCGCGTTTATATTTATGTACATATGCATCAGGAAGGAGCAAGCGAATGAACAAGAGCCTTGTATTTATAAAAAAAAATATATTTATAATAGCGGTCGTGTTCACAAAACCAAACATGTATTAATTATTTACTATGTGATAAGTTCATATACAAGATTCCTATACACTCACGCGACTTCAGCGTATCAAACCGTGTGATTACCAATAAACCTCATGATTTGGGAAAAACTTATCTAAACGAGGATGAAAAAAACGGAAGTAAAGCTCGCACAAAAACCAGAGAATTGGCCCTGAATTCCCGGCAAAGCATTTATGATAAAAGATATCAGGACGTGGAACTTTAAGCTGAATTATTACCTAAGACAAGCGTTCACATGGCATGGCGCTTGTAGATGCTATGAAAAACGCTTTGAAGGGGATGATGTGGATGATCTGTATGTTTTGTGCTGCCACAGGCACAGCTAAGAGAATTCACGATTGCAATCCAATCTCTATAGTTGTCACGGACACCCCTGTTACTTAAGAAACACATTCTTTTGTTTCCTTTAGTGTCGGTTCTTTGGTGTTACGTTAGCAAAAGTGCGTGTATATATTAAATATAATTTCACGATTTTTTTGCCCAATGCAGAAATTCTGCTACGCCACTGTTAACATTCTTAAACATACTAAACTGTACTAGTCGAAAAGGCTAATTTTAAATTCGTTCAGAGTGCATCCCTCATGCTTGCCAAGACATACACCAGTTGTTGCAACTTAGTTGGTATTCCCACTGATGGGACTAATGAAATGGATTAGTGCAAAACAGAAATATTGGGAACTGTTAAAACTTACGTAAATAATTTTATTAATGTTACATAGTAGCAGATCTATGAAACATAGACATAAGTAAATTGTCTTATGTAGTTCGTAAAGATTATTTTATATACAAAATCCGTTATTGGAGACTGTAATTGTTGCGATCTGGTCAAAACCCTTACGGTCAAAAATTAAAAAAGAAACATTATTAACCTTGTACTTTATATGTTTTTATTATCTACAGAACTCGGCTCACCTTTATTATTTTCTTATTATCAAAAAAATGTTACGATATAACTTTTTCGACAAATATAATAAATTAGTTATATGAACCAGTACGGTATCACAATTTTTAACCGAGATAACACATAAATTAGTAAGCTACAAAAAAAAAAATACTGATTGCATTAACAAATATTGCACAACATTTAATCGTAATGTGAAGGTTACACAAATATAAACACAATGACTATGTTTGTTGTGAGAACCGTAACGTTCATCGATTTCGCAAATCATTCTTACACCCGATTTCAATCGTGCTCACCTTTAGAAGTAGTATGTTATTAAATTCCTTAGCCAAGTCCTCAACCTTTGGTCCGATCATCTTGCATGGTCCACACCATGTCGCAAAGAAATTGATGACGACCAGGCTGTCACCTGCATCGTTGAGTTTGCCGTGAAAATCATCCTGCGAAATGAGAACAACTTTATAATAGTTGAATAATTTAGATTAGATAAAAAATCGTATCTTTCTTCCATAAAAAACACTCCGATAATACGAAGTAAGGTCAAGCAATTTGAGGTAAAAAAAAATCGATATTTCACACGTTATAAGTACTCTAGAATAAAACAGAGCGAGACAATAAAAAAAAAGTACCGTTTTTTCAATTTGTCATATTACACGATCGATGAATTAACTTTCACGTTTCACGATTTATTCATGAAGGTTACAACGATATAATGACGCAATTTCTTATTTCTTATTTTATTCTTTATCCCACCGTAGATGATTAATCAAGTTAAACCTAATGGAAAAAGAGTACAATTAATACGTAATAGCCAAACCTAACCGGTCACAATAGGAATAAAACAACCACACCTTCTCCCTGCTGATTATCCGGCATTCAATTTAATGTAAAGATCAAAAGGAATATCTACGAATTTCGTTGCGATAAAACGTACTTACTCTGTCTTTAATGTGGACTGCCATATTCTCCGTTCAAGTGAAGTGTAACTTCCAAATTGGACGCCAAATAGATCACTGCTAGCTCACAGAAGCTCACGAAAGCAATGGCGGCCGATTGACTCACTACGTTAGATGAAAAACTAGTAGCGACAATTACGTTGTCACTTCGGTATTTATCTGTCAGTTCTCTCCGTCGATTCTACTTATCTCCGTCTAACCCATTGAGATTCCGGATTGTTCGAAAATTACGTAGAGATAAGAATAAAAATATAGACATGGCTCGACCAATCGCGTACGAGATGCGGTTTCGCGTCCTTCTCTAACGCATGGAGAGGTACCGTTTCTGTCAATTCATCAATTGATGAGTTGATCGCCACTAGCAATTTATTAATTGCGATTAACCCAGGGTGTGTGTGTAAATAAAACCTTGAATGAGGTGAAAACAAAGATAATTCGAATTAATTGATGTAGCATTTTATATCGCCGGTATTCTCCTTCTTAATGCTAAAATAACTTATTCGTGAACGTACCCTTGACGCGGGATCTTTCAAATTTGTCTCCGATTGAATTACGTATGTAAATAGGATTCTTAAAAAAATGCTATTTTAAGCAGTTTATGTCGTACGGATGACGTAGGACTTAGTTTTGTTAAACCGCGAAGTAATCGCGAAACCAAACCAAATTGAAATGATTTATAATGTTCATTTACAATCAGAAACAACATTGAATCGAAAGCATGGGAATAGATAACGTTCCTTTAAAAAATAATAATGAATTTGTTAAATAATAATCAAATGTAATATTTTTCTATTATTATGTTATTATCCCCGTGATGAACTTTCAATTGTACAAGCCAGTGGTTTTCCCACCGACTTCGCTTTCCGAGAAGCATTATTTTATTAGCCTTCATTGATGATTGTATACACAGCGTGTTCAATATATAAACGAAAGATAAACGATAAACGAACAATATAATTGCTGTTTTTTCCAACAATTTACAATCTTATTGTTTAAGCGCTTCTAGGCATCTTCAAGCTGTCTTCAAGTGAAAGTATAACGTTCACCAAAATTTCAATAATCATTTGCACTAGATAACAATAATTCAAGTAATACTCAATAATCACCCAATATTTCTGTTTATTCGGCGACTAATATCGAGCTTTTGTTTAGCCCGCGATTCGCCAAGCGGCAGCTAAGAACCAGCTATTTGGAGTAAGACTTTATGGTGCGTCCAAAAAGGCTGTCGAAGCATTATTTGACTTCACGTGCTAAACTTCTCCGCTCTTTGCTCGTTAGATCTTCTTCAATTAAAGTTTGGACTACGGACGTTGCTCAGGTGGCTCAGAATCTTTAAGGTTCGTTTCTGTGTAGCAAAGCGTATCGTGCTATGAACTATTATTACATGGTCGAGACCATGTAACAATAGAGTAATAGAGACCATTCGCATAAAACAGTTTATGCGAATTTGCAGCGAGTCGTCAATTTAATCCACATCTTGCTCATGCTAGGTGAGCGTGAACAATAATTGGTTTGACTGCTTTTATTTCTTATTATCAGAGGCGGAAAGTTTCCAAGTAAATTTCCCAAATAAATGTGTATTGATTTGAGCTTGAGTATATTTATGAACTAAACTAAACAATTTCTTAGCCTAGTTTTTTTTTAAATTCTCTTAATTAATGGTGCTCACACCAACCATAACATTTAATCCAAAACATTATTCTTAATACTACCTGTTTAACTGTAACTGTGGTAACTGGTTAATAAATAATTATAATTTCCAAAAGGACTGAATTCGTTCAAAAATAACCCGGGAGTTTTCAACCCACCGAATCAACCTACCTGGTAATACCACATCTATCAATTTTTGATAGATTTATCGAGACAAGAGAGCGAATTACCGAACAAATTCTAGCAAAATTGTGTATTTTATTAGCCTTCAACCACTTGTGTTGACTACTGCATATACAGCGTATCCACCATGCGGAACAAATTATATCAAATTATCGTGCTCCAATGTGAGGATTCAAATTCTAATTGATTAAATATTCCTTGCAGCTTGTAAAAGCAGAAAGACGGCAATCGAAATCTTGCTATTTCAATTTTTTAGCGAAACAGTCTGTATATTTTGGCACGATTTGATAAAGAAGCTCTCTTAAAATTGTTTTCTTGTATCTACAACACGTCAATAGTTTTTATTTGAACATTTTCCCTTAAATCGATTGGCCATTGAAAGAAAGGGTGCGATTTTATTGATTAAAACTCGTAAAATCAAAGATAGAAAGCAGTCATAGGTATATTTAGCATAAGCTTGTAAACATTTCCAAAGATATCATAATTTTTTTTGGCTCTGAGTCACAATAATATTTTCTGTTACACCCATGTATTCTTGAAAAATAGAATTGAAATTCCCAGTGAGCACGTTCAGAATCAGAATATACAGAAAATAGTTTAATGTGGAAAATAATGGATCTCTTTCAAAGACGTAACACACATAAAATGTACTGTTTTATTGATTTTCTCGCTTATTTATTTGTAGTACTTGTAACTTACAAACCATTTAGGTAAATACGTGAAAAAAACAACTTTGAACGTAAAACCTTTTGATATTTCATCATCCTCTAGTGAATACACGATAATATAATCCAATATTCCTATAAACATCAAGTATACGACACTTTTTAATAACTGCAATTTATAAATAATTCTATTGGTGCCATACGTATTTATTAGTAAAATCGATGTAATTTATATCGTTAATGGAAAAATACATAAGTCGATATTTTAGTCGAAATATACGTGGATATTCAAGTAATTATGATATGTATGGTAGATATGAGATATTTCGATCTATTATCCGCGTCATTGAAAAAGTTCTTATACAATCTAAGCGATGGCGCTCTCGGAGACTTTTCAACGTATAGTCCGTTCGCACCTTAGAAATTTTCATGTGAGTGCAAGTGAGCATCGCATGACCCTGCATTAAACTTGCACCAAGCTTCGCGATGCACACTTGCCTCGCGCTTTAAAATCTCATTTAGAAATAGAAATTGCAGCAAGTGATAATATCATAACATCCTTATGACACTTATGTGTAAAAAAAGAAAGCGTAGCTACAGAGGCAACAAAAATTCTGATCATTATGACGGCCAACGTGTTAAAACTATATTGTGGACTGTTATAAACTTTTTTCCTTTACCTTTTATTCGGTGAATTAAATATGAAACAGATCTGAATTAAAGGTTACGGCCAATTATAGGACAAGGAGAAGTTAGTTTCAAAATCTTCGCATCAGTTTAGGTTAAAGACTGTTTTACATAAACAAATATTAATATTTTTATATCTGCTATTAATTGATACAATTATAGGCATGAAAACTCGCAATTAATTGCGATGAACCTATCCATCTGAATTGATTCACTTATATTCCTTTCTGCATTCATGCTGTTATAAGCATTTCAATTTTTCCAACTGAATTTTGGTTAGTTTAATTGAACAGATTTTATTTTATATTTTTGAACGTAAAGAAAGACGAGATAAACTTGTGCGAATACAACGAAGAATAGCAAAAGACTCAGATAGATGAAAACATTCCGCTGTCCTTCAAATATTTGGACGTATACAAAAATAGCGTTTTGAACGTCTTTACTTTACTCTTATTGCTATTTAATGAGATGTTTTTGATGCGGCAGGGCGCTAGAATTCAAAATTTAGGCATCCTCCCCGTATGGGGATAATAATTACCCCGTATAATTATGGAACGATGATTTCATCTGCTTTATATTATATAATTGATGTCGTGATAGGTGAATCTACTTTTAGTCCTCATTATTAAAATTGTTTAACAAATAAATCAATAATTTCGTTCTGTTTGATTATTAGACAGTATAAACATCGATTGCGATTGATTAAATCAGACTTCCAGTATTGGCCAATAATAATGCGAGGGGGAGGGGATATAAATACCAATCAAAGAAAAGGGGGCTGCAATTGAAATTTGTCTCCGTGAAAAGTATGACCTTCTGTAATAAATTTTTAAATTGTGGAATTTGTGACAGCTTTAAAGAGGTATATTTGTATCTGTAAGGGAGTATATATATATATTAATGTTTTTTATATAAATAAACAAGCAGAGGTGAGTAAATTAAGTCTATTATGTATATCTATCCATACTTGTTGTATTTTTTATAACAAAAAAAGTTTGCTAAAATTTCTTTAATGTCCTCTTCAACTTGAAGGACACAACTTTTTGTGCCTTAATAACGTATATTCCCGCTATACGTATTAATTTTATACGAAGACACTTAAAATATATTAATATTTTAGGCGAAATATTACATTTATGTGTTTGATTTAAATTCTTCGGAAAAAATGTCTCTTTGGGTAAAAGAATTGATTGAAGAGATCAATGAAATAAGCGAAAAGAATATAAGTGAACTAAACTGCATAATGGAGAGAATGGGCATAGAAAAGGCGATAATACCCGAATGGATTGAGGTTGTTAAGGATCGAATATCCGAAACCTACAAAGGCATTCTAGATGAAGCTAATGAATTACAGGAGAAACTGATTAGTAGCATCGAGGAGTTACTTCAGCACTCTCAGGAACTGTGTAAGCAACTGCGCATTAAAATGCCTTTATATGGCTCTAACAATTTAAATTTGACCGAAGAGAAGGCCTTATTAAAGAATAGGATAGCTGAGTAAGTAGATATACATTTCATTTCGTTTCATTTAACAATTGCTCAAATGTATTTCTATTCGTCTAGATATGAAGCTTTAATGAAGGAGAGGTTATACAAACTAAGCATGTTAAAGAAAAGGCAAAGCGAAGCTTGCAAGTCGCTTGGCATAGAACCTATTGCAATACCCGAGTCTCCTTTGCCAACGATGGAGGAAATTGATAGTTTCTCTAATCACGTCGAATTGCTTGAGAACGAGAAATTCAAGAGGGAAACTAAGTTCGTGGAGATCAAATGCAAGATACTAGATATCGTACAGGAGCTTGGAGTTAAACCAAGCTTAGAAATCGAAAAGACCATATGTTCTCCCGATGATTCACTCTTCATTGTCTCCGATTGTAATATGAACCGGCTAGATGATTACCATAATTTTTTAATGCAACAAAAATTGCAAACCGAAAATGAAATTTCTCATCTAAGGGAAACGGTCTGCTTGCTTTGGAAAAAACTGGATGAAGACATCGAAGTCACTAACGAATTCCTACAAAATCATTCAGGAAATTCGCTAGCTACATTGGAAGCATTTCAACAGGAGGTCAAAAGGTGTGAACATTTGAAAAGGGCTAATATCGAGGTGGGATATCATTTTATTTAATTTGGCAATAGAAATTATTTTATATCGGATATATTTGTACCAGGTGGCGCAAAAGCAATGTCATAATTTGAATTGGCCCCCTGAAAATGTGTCCCCTTTGGTGTCTAATAGGGATGTACCTAGAATAAACCTAATCTTATTATAAGTAATTTAATTAATTAAAAAAAATGATGTATTGAGTTAATAATTTTATAGTGATTGTTGGACACATATTTTCATTAAACACGATGGAACTCAAATAAAAATAAAATAAAATAAAATTTCCAAAAAAGATCGAATTTGGCCAATTTTAAACAAACTTCGATATTCACAATGTTAAATATTTACCACATATTACATTTTCTTTTTAATTTCATCTGAATTCATAGAAATTCATCAAAACGATGCGCGAAGAATTGATCTTACTTTGGGAGAAATGCCATTTTGCAGCTGCCGAAAGGGAATCCTTCGAATACTTCAACGATCACCTCTATACCGATGATCTGTTAACATTCCACGAGATAGAAGTTGAGAAAATGAAGAGGTACTATGAAGCGAACAAGTAAACAATTGCCGAAAATGATCTCGGAATAAATCGAATTAAATCGTTTCTTTCGTAGGGAGGTTTTAATAATGCTGGAGAAACGTGAAAAGTATTGGGAACGTAAAACCGTATTGGAAGAGAAGGAAAACGATCCTTATCGCTACAGAAATAGGGGTGGAACCCTTCTGAAAGAAGAAAAAGAACGTAACGGACTCACCAAGAAATTAGGAGCGATGGATTTGGAGCTGTTAGAGTTAGCTAGGAGATACGAGGAGGAGAATAATAGACCATTCTTGAGTTGGGGACGTACTATTCCCGATATTATTGAGAAAACAAGGGAGGAATACGAAATGGTAAGGATTAACTTTATTGGTTTCTTTATAGTTACTTTATAGTTTTAGTCGAAAAAACAGCATCTCGATGCGAAGAAACAACAACGGAATCTAACACCAACTCCGGTTAAATCAGGATTTTTTGGTTCGACGCTCTCAGGTAACAAAGGGAATCTTTTCGCTTCAACATCGGCTCCGTCTACTCCTGCAGCTAGCAATTGCAAACGTAAGCTCCCATTGACTCGCCTATTTTCATCCAGTAAGAAAAAGACTCCTTTGAAAGGTAAACAGCATCTTAATTAATTTTTCTGATTATTAAAAAAACATCAACATTCAAGATTGCTTTAAGAAAAGTTGCCTATTGAATTGCAGAAGTGCCTATCATCAAGTTGAACGACAAGACACTGATGCAAGAGATTAAAAGGAGAAGGGCCATACAGAAGAAGCGGATTAGATACTCTAACGAAAAAAAGAAGAGGATTAAAAAAATTCGTCGATTAAGTAATATGTTACGTAAAAATAAGAAATTCAATGGAACTATGACGCCTTCGGGGTTAGTAAATTTTTTTTAATTCAATTTTGAAGGAATTAAAAATTTGGGAGGTTGTTCTTAGGCGTCACTCTACTTTGCTACCTTTTTACACTTTATATATAGCTGCATTGTTTCATTATTACTTCTATAAAAGTCCGTGAGAAGATTTCAAACGTCATCTAGATGGTAATTGTTAGATTAGTCAAAAGCAGTGGTGGCCGATCTAGGTTGGTTGGCAGGATAGGTAATGTAAACCTACCCAAAATGAAAGCGGTTTTCTCAAAAATAATACCACAATGTAGAGATATTTTTCTGTATCAATGTTCTTCGTACTTTTAATGAAACATTTTTTTTTCATTTCTTTAATTTTAAGTAAAAATGTTTAACAATATTTTTTTTGTGCTCGCCCATACAACGCTTTTGCGGAACACAGCACTGTTCCTATTGCTTCAAGTTCCAATTGCTTTATTAATTGTAATTCTTATTTCAATACAAATAATTCATAATAATCATTTTCTTCTTCTTCGTCATAACTAATATAATTTTGACGATTTGTAAATACCAATATTTTGCGTGGCTCTATAAGTTTCGCGAAAGTCAAATAAAACGAAACACGAATTTTATGGTAGGTGGTAGCGATATTATTTCTATCGATAACATTGGGGCTTTATTTGGGTAGTACTTTAGTGCTTATATTGCTTATGCTTTTTTAACGCTTTTTGGGTTTTAACTTAAAATTTCTTTAATGATACATTGATCTGTTGTCCATCTTCCAAATGCTAGGCTTAATGTCTTCAAAAGTATGAAAATCCATTATGGTCAATAATTTTCTTTGATCTTTACAGAAGAGCATAATTGAGCAAGCGTCATGTACGCCAAGTACCCACTTCCACGGCTACACCCTTCATCCTAAACATCAACTCCAAGGAGTCTAAGGATTCCTAGCAGGCTGGGTACCCTATGAAACCTGAACAAAACTGAAAACGATGCCTGAATTAAGTGATTAAGTAAATTAAGTGATAGCAAGAACCATGCCGTACTTTTGTGTTATGATTTTATAAGATTTTTAACAGATTAATTTTTAACATGTTATATATGTATTTTTTAGAAAACTTTGTATATATTTTATTAAACGAACTTTAATAAAAAATATATTGAAATATAAGAAGGCTGTTACAATTTGCCGAAAACTAGCAATTAAGAATAAAACTGTATTTAAGCAATGAAATTAAAATATATTTTTTTTAATTTGGTAAATTGATTACTTCCTTGCAAGAAAATATTTTCGATTCTTGTAAAAATACAAGGTTGGGAAGATTTTTTAAAAATGTATTTAGTTTCGATAATTCTTAAATTTCTACTAAACATTTATTTTAAACAAAAAAGACTAATATATTAAGCCATGTCAGTAGGGAAGTGTTCCCTTTGAAAATTAATATTCAGCTTAATGGTAGCTTAAGTCTCTGAAGCTCGCATGACACGATGCATTTTTTAATATAAATATTTATATAAATTTTTTGATATTGATACATTAAAAGTAGTACAGACATACGAAAAAAGCATCGTAAAAAGAACCAAAAATGTGTAAACCATCTTTCGTGATGGAATTTGTAAGATCCGAGACAGAAGAATTCCCTTAACGAGTAAAGGTGTTTATAGAATCCTTTGAGCAAAACAAAAAAGCGAAACAGGATGCTCTGTCAGAACTCGTCCGACAAAACACGAATGTTGTTAGGGCATGTCATCCCTCGAACTCGTCTATTGCTGAAAAGCCCGCCACGATCTACCCTCCACACCCAACCAATTAGCGACAGACCCCGCCCACCGTCGATATAAAAGCGTGCTGCTCCCCAGGTATTCCCGCAGTTGATTTTCACCTGTGGCATGATTCGCATGCTAAATTACTGTAATTAATTGCTTCTCGCTCAGTTAGTTTCGCCTCTGTGTATGTACTTTAATAGAACGTAATAATCAAAGAAAATTATTTTATGATCGTACCAACCTAAGTATTTGGTTATCACCATTAGAAATAATAAAAAGAATATTGTTTAAAATAGTTTCCTCTTGGTATTGATGGAATTATTCATGGCAAACGTAACACAAGGAACGAAAAAAAAAAAAAATACTCTACTCACGGACATGTTTCTGTCCACCGGGCGTCATCAGCGTAGTTCCATGAATATTTTATCTCTACCCTGTGCCGATGTTGCCTTGTAGTTAATATCACTACATTTTGAGAAGACAAACCAGACATTCTTTACCTCCCTTTAATGACAAGAAACACTAGCCTGCCTTTTAGAAAGCAGAGATAAAATATTCTCGAAACTAGGGTGATGACACCGCATAGGTAGAAACTCGTCGCTGCGAATAATTCCATCAATACAATGAGGAAGCTATTTTAATTTTTTTTTTCGTTATTTGGTTTAATGACGTAATAGCTTATTTATAGAACACCATCATCACAATACAGTATAGATTTTGTGTAAAAAAGACCTATAAATTAAATAAAATATCAACACTTTATTTGTATCAATTGTTTAATGGAATTACTTGCAAATTCGGAGTTTTAATTATGCGCGAATGACTGTCATATACATACATTAAAGTTAATGAAAGACCAGTTTCGACAAATAGCTCGTTTGGTAGTGTTACTGGTAAAAATATCTACGTATTGTAAGTAAATTATTGAAATACTATTTACTTTAATAATATTTTATAACAATATTGGAGGTTTCTTTAAAATATTTAGTGCGATGTTCAATATATAGTAATACTCAAAAGGAAACGTAAATTATAAATATTTTTTCATATTTATATATTACGTGCACAGCTTGAATAAACCGCGTGCGACTGTTGGATTGGCCGGTACAGTCCCCGAACTAAACAACAATGTGCGTCAAACAAGCGGCTTCGCCAACAAATCCTTAACGAATGGATAATTAGTAGTATGCCAAAACGTGTAAAATCTCTAATAAAAGCATAATATTAAAAAAATATCCTATATACTTTGTCGCTTAATTGATATATAATTTATTTTTATATATCTGAAGAAAAATTGGGGGTGTCTAATATATATTCACATAGCTGTATTTAAAGGCATAAAGCACGTGACATAACATATAGGTATCGGCAGCCTTCGCACCACACAGGTTTCATTAATTATATAATAATTAGTCTGGGACGGCCGTTTCGAGGACCTTTCGTCACGGAGATTGCAGTTAGTTATAATATTTCCTTGATTTCCGAAAATATATGATTCGTTTTTTTTTTTTATTTTATTATAATTGCTAATATTAATGAATAAACAAAAATATTTTAATTTAAAGTAAATTATAGATTAGTTATGTAATTCTATTCATTATTTTTATTGAATAATTCAATTCAAGCCTTTTTCGCTTTAAATACAAGCGCTCTTTTGATTATAATACCAAATTAAAACAGCGGCAAATTTTCAAATTCAATTAAACTTTGAACACTCTATTTACAGCACGTTTTATCTTTATTTTGAAATATCAATATAATCAGGTAAATTTTTTTTTACAATAGCAATAATGACATTATTTTTGGGGGCGATCAACCTATTTGATTGTTTATCATTTTTTTGTTACTGAGAATATAGCTTAAAACTAAACGTGTTCCGAGCTTGGACGATGTCGTGATAAATCGAAAACTCGACGTTTCGCTCACAGTTACATAAGGCCTCTTCAGCAGAGGGAAAGCTGTTTAACAGAGCAGTTGATTCTCGCCTCTAGCACGGTTCATATGCTGAGTCACCGCTCACTTGTGTTAATTACGGCCTGCCACCTTTGTCTCTTCTAAAAGGGCATTTGTAGGCGACACGTCGAATTTTCGATTAACCATGACACGGTTCAAACCAGGAACATATTTTGGAATGTTTGCTATGTAAAAATAATTGTTTAACTTTTTCAAATACAGGGCAATTCAAAATCTATTTAACACGGGCGTGGCCAGAGGTAGTCAAGGAGCGGCGATGGCAATAACTTTACTTTCGTTTCTTCTTATTGCCGGTCATACAAAAGTCTCCAAAACGTCAAGTCTAATTGGTTCCTCTCTTAACCAAATTCTCGCCACGCTCACGGTATTTGAACATTTTTTGAATTTTGATGGTTTCTAAGTTCATGTATGTTAAAGCTTAATCGCCACAATCCAACTGATGTCTGAAGTTGATGGTAGAATTTCAACTTATTTCGATTTTTTGTTGTTCTTGGATTTGTTAAAGCCAAGAGTACCGAATATCCAAAAATTTTAACTGTACTTTTTTCCTTTACTTTTAAATATAAGATTTATTAACTCTTCGACAACATAATTAAAAAAAAATGACAATTAAAATTATAAAACAGTTTTCAAAAATTTGCTGCTTGCGCTTGATTCTGGCTCCATCTCTCGTTTTCAAAACTAATTACATTAGAATTGCAATAATTTTGAATCCTTCAAATTCGCTCGAAATTTTACGCTAATCCAATTCGTTCTCTTTGCGGCGTAATACATGTTTAACATTTTTGGAAGTGACCGGTTGTCTTCAAAAAAGACCGATGGCAATTGCGGTATAAGGAAGGGAAATTCCAAAGGTTACGTTTTAGAAAATCAATAACTCGCCTGCTACTATGGAATAGACGTGCGGAATCGATAAGCGGAAAATTCTCTGTGCGCAATTCTTAAAACATGGCCGACTTGGACAATTTGGAGTATTACATCAAATTCCCGAATCCGAACTTCAACTATAACCAGAACAACAGCGATAATGATTTCGTTTTTGTTGTTAACGAGGATAAAATCCCGATTATACTACTGTTTGGATGGGCTGGTTGTCAGGACAAGTATTTATCGAAATATTCCCAGATATACGAGGAAAAAGGGTACGCGACAGCATCTTTATCACTTGTACATTTTTAAAATCAATCTCCATCGAACTGTTGTACTTTCTATTTTCAGCTTAATAACGTTACGCTACACGGCGCCGGTGAAATGTTTGTTTTGGAAAAGGTATCAGATGATTTCCATCGGCCAAAAACTGGTGAAACTTTTGATAGACTTAAATTTCGAAACGCATCCGATTATCGTTCATTGTTTCTCGAACGGCGGCGCGTTTCTGTATCAGAACTTTTCGATGGCTTTGGAAAAGAGTCCTAAACCTTTGCAAGTGAGTACTTTTATTTTATAATCTGTTAAAAGTGACAGGTGACAGATGTCAACAAATTACGAAGTTCTTAGTTTGAATTGTTGCTAACTTCCATCATTGATTCTTTGGCTTATAATACCGTGGTTTCCTTATTTTGAACAAATTAAACAAATAATCGATAATTGTAAGAAACCCAATAGCGAAAGATATATGACGTAAATATACAGGGTGAATCATTTAGACGGATGCACGCAAATAAAGAAAGAAAGCAAGTATTGCAAATTCCACCATTTTTTTTTTTGTCTTTGTTAAAAGAGACCGTCATTAATTTTTAACCTCCAAGGTCTTTTTTCTAAATTCCTTTAAAATTTGAACTATTCCCGCCGTTCAAAGCACAATTTTTACACAAATTATTGCCGTACACCCTCAACCTTACCTTACCTTTTCCGGAAATTACGTGTCCGATAAAAAACATCATTCGCGCGTTTAAATTTTGAATATTTGAAGGATATTTAAAAATTATCGATATTTATTTTCTATTAATAAATACTACGGCTTAATATATACCTTCCATTAAAAAAAATTTAGGCTTAAATAATTAGAAATATCTGTTGTATTAGAAATGCAGCCTCTACCGCGCATAATAACTCTAACTGCTCAAAATTTGCTTTCTTCCTTTATTTGTGTGTGTCACTTTAAGTGCTTAACCCTGTATATATGATTTTCAATAATTAGATTTTGAGTACTCTGTATAATGTCCTCTATTGTTTCTTTTTTTTTAGTTCGTTAATTAGTAAAGTGCTTCAAAGAAGAATCGCTAAATTAGAATATTTTAAAATAACAAAATATTAGTTGTATTTGAAACCTTTAAATGGCCTTATTAGAATATCATCAAAAGCGCTTCAGGCACTTCGCAAAATTAAACAATTTTGCATTTTGACTATAGGCGCATGTAAAAATGTTTCATTCACGTATTGTTTTTATTTATATTTATTTAATTGTTTTTAACTTTCGGCATTTCGAGCAATATAAAGAAGTATGAAAAGTTTGTGATTCCTATTTTTTTTTTCTTTCAGATTAAAGGAGTTATCTTCGACTCTGCACCAGGAAAACGACGTATCTTAAGCTTGTACAAAGCTATTTCCGCCATATTAGGAGGCAGCTTTTGGTACAACATTCCGATGTCTATATTAGTTACTATGCTATGCTCTATGATCTGGATATACGAGGTAAACACGCGAAACGGCATAATAACGCTAAAGAATTTTATTAAATACAATTTTTAGATAATATCTTCGGCTTTAAAACCAGGAGCAACGTTCCAGTCGGATCCCATGGAGAAACTCAAAGTGGAAATTAATCAATGGCCTCAGCATTTTATTTATTCCAAAGCGGACGACCTGATACCGTACCATGTAAGTATGTACTCTGTTGTACTTTGTAATTGTAATTTGTTGTAAGTTCCGTGGAAGAATTAACGATAAATGTTTTTAGGATGTGGAGTATTTCGCCGAACATAGAAGGAAATTTGGGGTTCCCGTGACGAAATTATGTTTTGAATCTAGTCCTCATGTGAAGCACTACAGTTATCATAAGGAAACTTATGTGAACAGTGTGTGCAACTTTATAAATAAATGTCTGAATGGGAGGAATGAATAGAGAAACTGGTGTTGCATGTTTGGATGACTTGTTGCCGCGGGGTTGGCAATGTATTTTTCTAATAGTAGTAACTAAATAAACAATGTATTAATATTAATATCGTATATTAGATTTTAGACTATTGGTGCTAATTGTCGTTTTCCTTTGTTTTTTTTTATTATCATTTAAAAGGCGGCGGGGAATTTGTTTGATAGAATTAAATAATAATAAAGGTCGATAAGTTGTATATTTTCAATTTGAAATGACATTTGCACAATACTGTCCATAGAATGTAAAAAATAGGGTTTGGCCTTAGATGACGGAAGTGTATCTTTGTATATATATAGTTTAAATTTTTGCTTATTTAAATAATGACTATTGTTATTTGTAGAAGGAACAAAAGCGAGTGAAATCATACCTGTTTTGCAGCGACTAGATAGGCTCGTGTTTCATCGATTCTCGGGGAAACCAGTAGGCAAAACGAACCCTTTCTTATAAGACGAATAGACACGAGTTTGTTTAGTCGCTGCAAAAAAAGGTATGATTTCACTCGCTTTTGTCCTAAGCTAGGAAGTAGCCTCAATTTTTCTTAATTTATCTGTTAAAATATCCAAACAATTTCCATCTTGAAATCTCATGGAGACTATAACCTTAAAGCGATAACATTGATTACTAAAATTATTTATAATCCAAAGTTAATATGTGAATTTTAGACATAGTTTAATAGGTTATTTTTATTAAACATTTCGTAAGGAATCTTTATTAAAAAAATTATATAAGTTTATCAGAGTACAGTGCTTTATCCAGAGTTACCTTTGTAAATATTTTAAATTATATCCATATCATTGTAATCGATGAATAACACAAAACATGTATCTATCCCTTCCTCCGATCTTCAAGGTAATAATAATAAAACAACGATTAAAAAGAAAACAATATTTATTTTTTATTGGGTTTTCCGACTTTTCTTTCATTTATAGGTTTAGGTTTAGCAATCTACATTATCTGCTATGTTACATTAATAATTATGCTAATAAACAGGACAGTTTCGATATAAATTATATACATCGAGGAAAGCTATCTGGCGATTATCTAAAAGAAAAAAAAAATTCAGACTAAATGAGGGAAAACGTCAAAAAAATATTTAAATTACGAAGACAAGCTCGAAACAATAGAAAAAAAAAAGAAAACATATTAACATTACTTACAAAACGAATCCATATTTTCTCATTTAAAATAAATAGAAAAATTTGAAAATTACATTATATTCCTTCTACAGTAATAATGTTTACATACAAAAAATCACATCATCCTAAGTGTTTATCAAAGAATCGTAGAGAAAATGCTCAAAATTGCATTTCATCTGATACACATTCCTTTCTAATTGGAAAGGGTTAATATTTGTACCTTATCAAATAAAAATAAATGTGGTCAATAAAAAGTGACTATATATATATGATCCAAAATTAATTTTACTTTTCCATAATCCTTGCACAGTATTTAACACACTACACACAATCCGTATTCTATTTAACTTGGACACCCTGAAAAACAAAAAAGGAAGAACATGTTACAAAAATACGTTAAAAAGGTTAGTATTGAAATATTGTTAAGAAGTCGTGACAATAAGTTAAGCTCCTGTCGGTCAACGAATTTGACAAACCATGTTAATGCAATCGTTTTATAGGTGTCAAGAATGTTGTTTCATCAATTTTTTTTCTGGTTCTTATTAAATTTTAACGCAACGGAAAAAAGTAGAGCTCACAAAAATATCAGTTCAAGTCGTCATGCAGCGATGGAATTGAATGTAGGTCAGGTGTGCATTGTTATATCAAAATTTTCAATTAACGCTAATATACCGACTTCTTTCATAGAAATTACTGCTCAATTAAATTTCAATTGAACTGGTTTATTTGAAAATATCATTTTAATTTGTATCCATTTATTTAGTTGAATGAAGCTGCTTCAATTTAATGAGTAGTTTGTCAAAGCCGTTGATACTTTGATAGGAACTTTTAAGAAAAATGGTTCGATTTTCACTTTAAAATGTTTTTAAGGTTCCAGAAAACTGAAGTTTCTATTTTAAGCTGGCAATACTGTATGAAGATTTTTTTAATATCTTTGATCATACTAGTTCATTATTTGTTACTACTGGTTGAGCGCAAATTAAACTTTGGATGTGTTAGGTTAAAGTATAGTTCGCGTCATTACCAAGAATACCGAACAGCGCCATATTTTGATAATAGAATATCCACGAAGTGTAGACGTTTTTAGTAGCTTTGTTAATACTTTGACAAATTGCAGCTCCGTGATCCTATATTGCTTATAACCTCTTAGTGGCACTCCTTCTTTATGAATACTTTTGGTATTCGAGCGAAACCCAGAAGAAGTTAATAGTACTAACAGCTATGCCGGCTGTGAAAGCATAGTTTAAATGACGATACACAAAGCATAACTAATGTAACCAGGATTCGTCTTTAAAAAATATTTTATATTTTATTACCGAACATTTTCGTGATATGTCAATAAATAAAATGCTTTTACTCACAAATGGATGCGATTTCTACGCGTAATTCTAATAAGTGAACGGATATATTTCAAGGTTGAAAATTTAGAATATGTTTCAGTAATTAATGTTAATAAATCATTTATAATATATAACCTGACTCGGTTGGACGAATGTATCGTGGACTCTTAAGCGTTGGCGCTAGAGCCGGTCGCCTCCAATCAACAATAAATTGCTACAGAACAGAATTTTCTAGCAAAAGTAGTGTAACTTCTTGGAGTTAACCTACAATTTAAATTAATTTAAAATTTCTATTTAATACAAAAATGAACTAGTAGAAGATCTATTCATCTACTTTTTATACTTCGATAAAAAAAAATTGTAGCAACTCTGGTAATTAATTTAATGCGTGTTTTACTTTCATGGTTTAGTAATCCAACGCATTCATAAGTAATTTGGGCAAACACGAATTAGCTTTATTCTTAATTGTTCCGGTGTTCATCTATCCATGATTGTATAACCATTTTTCTTAATTCATCGAAAATATTAATACAAAAATCACGTTTACATACTCACTTAAGTTTTTAAGAAGAAATCACTGCTTAAAATGATGGAATCGGACGATACTTCTAATGATGTGTTATCTTCAAAAATTACCTGTCGAATTTTAATCAAGTTAGCAATACAAATAATCATATTTGAAGGTCGCAACTTACCGTGCAAAATAGTTGAACCTTCTCAGCCACAAACTCGCCCTGGAAAACTTCGCCAGGTTCTAGCTGAACTATCATTTTATCACCTACTATTAAGTTATCGCATCCAGACAATATATTACTGGAGGCTAAGTCTTCTACGAAACTTTTATCTTCTGTTAGATAGACGCAATACAATATAGCGTCACGTATTGATACAACTTTAGCTTTGTAATATCTACCGTTGGATTTTTTAGCCCAGACCTTATCTTCAACTGATATAGAGTGCTGTAAGAAAAATAAAATTATAATTATTAAGATAATTATTAAAAAGAATAAAATAATAACAACCAAAACAGTAAGGCTAACAGTCGGTTTATAAGCTAGGATAGCATTGTCCGTCTAGAACGTATCCGGAATTGATTATGTTCCTCAATTTTAATATATTTCTTTTTTGTTACACCCTAAAACAAAAGTAATTCATCAAGTAGATTATGTCGACTGTAGGCCACGGCAAAAATCATATAACAGCACCAGCTGTCAGATAGTGTCGATTATCAACAGGCTTAATATTTGTGAAATAATGTCGCAAGTAGAAAGAAAAAAGTTGGTGGAATACTTGCATAGAAAAGGTCTTCAAAGCGTTAAAAAATTAGTGCATTTGAGTGAACTAGGAAAAAATATGAGAGACAATATGAGACAATAAAGAGGACGAAAAATAGGAGAAATGTGAGCCATTGACCAGTTTCTGGAAGACCGCGTAAGATTAGCGAAAACAATCTAACTGCTTTAGTGAGTTTAGGACGACAAAACCCGCGCTTAGGGTTTCGAAAACCGGCTAACAGATTTGGAAATCACCAAATAATTCATCTCATTTGGATCAAATGGGATGAATTATTTGTTGTGATTTTGTTATTCAAGTAATAAAAATATATACCGTAAAATTATAGCTGTATTTGTTGTTTTCCGGATATTTTCTAGACGGACTACAGCAATAGCAAATACCCAACAATTTTGAATTTGATGTATTGCCGTAAATAAACTTACCTCTTCTCCCACATCCTCTTCATTCGGTCTTCTTGAAGTTGGATACATTCTAACTGACAGCTTGGACTTCAACCTCTTCTGTATATTAGGCGCTAATCTTTCAAATATATTACTCAACTGTATATTTAGAGTCTTCGGTGTTAAAGCTTTGATTTTCTCATCTAATTTGCGTTTGGAGGTTTTTTCGACTTTAAGTTTTTCAGCGTGTATTTTCTTTAACAACACACGCTGCCTGCGAGCCTTCTCGTACCAAGGAACTTTCTTGTATTTCCTATACTTCCTTAATTTCTTAATTGCCATAGGTTTCTTTGGTTGAACTTCGTCAGACTCGGTTCCCTCATCTTCACATGCGGGACTCTTTGAATAAAAGTCATCTGAAGTTACATCTGTTGAACTTGACTCTAGGCTATCACATGTTTTATCTAAGGAATCGTCACAGTCTGTTTGGTTCGTACTTTCGTCCGAACTGGACTCCTTGTCGTTGGAAATTGTTTGAACCCGATCTTCCTTTGAATCCATTTCGAAACTATCTTTTGCTGGTTCTTCGACTACTATTTCTTTAGTACTTGCACGTTGTTGTTTCTGTCGAACGTTTTCTTTATCAACGCCGTTTGTTTTTTCTTTAATACTGTCTTTTACGCAAGGTTCTCCATGGTTAAAAGGAATGTTCGCGGCTTTCTCAATGTTTTTTTTTGGTAAAACCTTTTCGTCTTCTATGAACGGATTTAGTAGAGCTTTCTTCATTAATGTCATAGTTGAAGGACACGGGCCACTTAGTTCTTTTAATAATTTCAACTCTTTATCGTCAATAAACATTCGTTTGTTTTCCAAATCTTCCATGATAATCTTCTTAGTTTTATCATTAATCTCTTTCAAATTTCGAATTTGGGCCTCTGCATCTTGCCACTTATCTTTGCAGTCTTGATGATTTGTTATCTTTAAGTCTATAGGATTCATGCTCAACGGATAAAATCTGTCGGAATTGTCGAATTCGACATTACACGTATTTACAGAGAAATACTTGTGGTTGGCCCAAATTAAATTGGGTTTTCTGGCCTTAATAACTTTTGGAGTCTCTATTTCTATATTAACACTCGATTGAGAAGACGGACTGTGAATACCTCCTGGAGAACCTTGTTGCGCTTCCGGAGCTGCTGGATTCCTTTCTGCAGAACCTTGATGATTTTGAGGACTTGTTTTCGACAAATCCCCTGGAGATTTATTCAAAACGGTAATCTGCAAATTCGAACCTGGGCTACTCGTACTTTGAGGACTACTTTGCCCGGATGAAGGGGAGCTTTTTGTAGAATGCTGGACGTTTCCTTGATTGGTGAATTGACAATTATTATGGTGATAGTTCTGGTGGTATTGCGGGGGTGAATTTAATTGCGTTTGTGGTGAATGAAACTGCTGATATTTAGGCGAATTTTCCTGGGACTTTATTGGAATGTTGTTTTGCGAAGGTGAATTATTACAATTTTCTTGCTTCATCACCAAATTATTCTGAAGGTTTTGAAGAAGAAGACTTGCTTTGTTTCCCAAATTTTGCGGTGTGGAATTCCCAATCGGTGATAAAACAGCAAAATTTTGCGGCGATCTGCTAATATTGATATTGTTACGACTAGGAGGTGTATAGTTCGGGAAATAACATTGATTTTGGATATGATTTCCGTTATTTTGAGAGAAATTAACAGCTTGACTTTGAGAAGTATTTGCAACGTTTAATGGTGATGAGATATACTGAGTTTGCAGGGTCTTATTTACACTAGCTTTCTGAGTTCCTACACTAGAGTCTGGGGAATTTGGATGGTTCGGAGATGGATTTGCATGATCCGGGGGAAATGCATATTGATTTTGAGATCCTGCTTTTACTTGATTTTGAGTAACGTAGGCAATATTATTATTAAGGATCTTGTTTGGCGATAAATTTTGAACAAAATTCGCTTGATTTTGCGAACGATCGCCAACACCACTCTGACTTTGAGAAATTCCAGCAACGTTTGCAGGATGATCAGGTGAAACTGATGTAGTATTACTCTGTACTTGATTATTCATCCTACTATAAGTTTTATTTTGCAAAATGCCCGAGAAATTTGTTAAATTCTGCGGTGATTGCTTTTGGTTTTGATGAGCTTTAATAGGGGTAATTTGCGCCAAACCTATTGCATTAGGATTTATTTTATTTTGCATAATTTCTTGCTCTTGTTTCAACAAGCTTTGCAAGACCTTCATAGGCAGTTCACTTTGTGGTGCATTTGTGTTTACTTTCATACATTGGGCATGTTTATTTTGCTGCTCATTTGCTTGATTCTGCAGATAAAGATTTTGAGAATTTTGTACAACCTGCAAGTTATAAAAGTTACTTAGGTTGTTCTGTTGAGCTTGTGACATGAGATCAACATTTTGCACGTAGATTATGTTTTCCACCTTCTGAATTTCATGTTCGTTTTCTGTAATATGTATCTGGGGTATGTTGTCGTTATTTTGGACAAATATTTGCATTTTATTTGGAGGTATATGACTCTGGTAGATGTTATTGTTTTGTAACTTCGAGGGTGGTGATGGTTGAGTTATATTATGAGCATTACCATTTGAAGGACATTCCGCGATACTAAGAGTACCACCTTTTAATGCATCAGGTAACATAGAATAAGATGTTTTGTGTATTTTTGGTTTGCGAATCTTCTTCAAAGGGGAACTGTTAAGTTTGATGGATGTTGATGTGCCTGGTACGGGAATAATATCTGTTCCTAGAATTTTCTTAATTTCATCGGATCTTTCTTTAATTCTTTGATCTAATAAGAGGTCAGCTTGGTTAATCGTGGGTTCAACTTTTGTAGCAAGCAATTCGATTTTCTTTTTCGTCGACACTCTTGGTTTCTTTTGAGGATTAACTTTCTTGGTTTTCTTCTGCGATGATAACGTAATAAAATTAAGAAATTGGTCCTCGAAACCAGTCTTTATAGAATCATTTCTATCGGGTTGTGTTTCACCTTGATTAATTTCTGGACTGATGTTCAACATTTTCTTGACGGCGACTTCGTAACCTTTCAATTCATCTTCTAATCTTTCTGTTTTTGGTACAACCAATTCACATTGTGGTGGCAATTTTTGGTCCTCCTTTTCAGCTTTCGGAGACTTAGAGTAATATTTACGTTGTAAAAACTCCTCATGCTCCTGGGCTGCTTCTTTTATGATGTCATCTATGACTTGCGTAACTTTTTCTAGCTCTTCGTCATTAAATCCAACACTTTCTGAATGATCTGTAAAAAATAAATAAATAAATATTTAATAAAACAAATAAAAGATGAATAATGAAAATGAATCTGTATTAATACGATAATTTCTTAGACTTTTACGGTATCAAGTCACACAGCTGTTTTAACCTTACCGCGTTTTCCCCCTTATCTTCTGTATATTTCACCGAATGTATATCTGTTTTTAAGCGATTCGAGAGTGATATATGAAAATAATGTATAATTTATTTTGCTTGTAAATCTTACAAATAACGACAAGTTACACCAACTTACGCTTCTTCTTATGCTTTTTGCAGTGTTCCTTATGTTCCCGATGCTTATGTTTCTTATGCTTCTTATCTTTACCTTCCTCACTAGATCCTTCTTCGGTTTTCTCTATTTTCTCCCCTTGCAGCAGGTTAATGGGAGCCACTACTTGTCCACACACCTTTTTAGACTTGTTATCACAACGGGTAAACAAGCCACTATTAGTGATCTCGTCCACAGTTCTAAATTTGTTCCTCTTCACCTTCTTCTTCCTAACAGTCTTATTCGGTCGGAACAAGTCGTCATCGGCCGCATTTTTTCTCCGTTTAAATTTGCGTCTGTTGGTTACTTTATAACCTTCATCGTATATCGATGCTTCCCCCACATCTAAAAAAAAAAGAATCGTAATCAATTAACATATTGACTTCCGTCGACGAAATGTGAAAAATACAGGTTGCCCTTGGTTTTCCAAAGTAATTATTTTTTTATTCATAATTGAAAAAGTCGCATTCCAACCTAACGATTATCGTCCTCGAGACAGGCGTGCTAATAGGTAATTAATAGTGATTATTAGATTCTTCAAACAAAATTAATAGTATGAGCATTCCTCTAGATTTTATACTTGGCTCCGTGCTCTTTTTATTGTATATAAATGACTTGGATGGACTGGCATTAAGTGATGGTATAAATATTGGACATCTCTCGTTAATGACAGAGATGAGAATTTGATGGAGAATAATGATGACTGATGACTAATGAATATTCATTAAACTAGGGCATAATTGAATATGTGGTTATGCACAGTTACTAAAAATTGGCTTCTTTTATTGATTCGCATACACACTGTGTTTTTAAGGGAAACAATAACTTATTATATTAGACTCAACCTTACCAATTTCTCCAGCTTTTAACCAAATATCCTCAAGGACTTCTAATTGTTGTTCGTCGGGGCTTATCTCGTCAGCTTGGACAGCGTCCATGTCCTCTTGCATTAGTTCCAATTGTAATTCGGTTGGAAAATCTTGAAGATTAAAGTTGCTAAAAAGTAACGCAAAATTATAAAACTTCCTAACATATTTTTTGTGAAATATTACGGATTATAGCCAGCCATTGATCTTCCCTTCTTTCCACCAATTTTCTTTGGAGGGGCTTCTAGAAAGCTTTGTGGAAGCTCCGTGTTGTTTTTATTGCATAAAATATCTTGAGGCAATGGTAGAGGTGCCGCCACGGACCTGTTAGGTTCTTCTGGATGAGGGCCTATATCCAACCCCTGTAGCCATTTCTCATATCTAAATAAAATAAGATTAAAAGACTAATTTTGAAACTATAGAAATAATAATAATGCATTAAAAATTGTAACATTTAAAAAAATGACATGCAAATATTATGGTACCTGCTAATCAATTGTTGTGCTATGAATAAATGTACATTAGTACACACTTACCTGTCCGGCTGAAATCTTTTTACAAAAGTATCCATGGATATTTTCACCATATCTTTACTACAAGTACATTGTGAAGCTCTTTTACCATATTCGATCCATCTTGGAGCGGCAAAGTTTGTAGATTCGGCGCAGTTAAAACCATGATTGAAACCTGCCAGTAAAACAGTGTTATTATTAGAGTAATTTCTGGCTAACAAAAAGAAGGCATGATCTAGGAATTTGTTCTTCTACAGCAAATTTTTTGTAATGATAGATTACCTTTAGGATGTTACTTGTTGACTGTTTTTTGCGATCTGTTATTACTTCATGATCAATGATTAATAATTAATTAAAATAGCATGACTGTAAGAGGTCGGGGAAAAAATTTTACTGAGGATAACGGCAAGATACAATTCGAAGTTAAGAGAAGGTAAGCGGAACTTAATTTCTGTAGTCTAAACATCTTTGTAATTTTAAAGATTACAATTTGGAAACAATTTATAGAACAATGTAATATCAGTACAAGATCTGCATCATCATATTACACAACGTGATATAACAGATTGCGCATCAATGACGGTCTACATAACAGAGAAAAGAATATTGTGATAGAGAAGTCAAGTGATCAAATTTATTTGGCAATTGTTATAAGCCAATTAAAAAGCTTACGATACCTTTTCAAAATTAAATCAATACGAAACTACCAGCGTCTATCACTGAGATACGACACATAACAATTAACAAGGAGAATATCCACACTTAAAAAATTGATTAAAATATCTAGATGTAAATATGCTCATCGATACTTGTTATTTCTCAAAATTTGTTGAATACAGAATATATCGTAACATTAACATCCTAAAGATAATCTGCAATAATGCCTGCTGTGTCAAAATCAATTTACCAGAACAAACCTTTTGTCTTGCGACATCGAATTTACCTGCATGGTATCCATAAGGGAAGGTTATCATTATTTCCCCTTCTTCTTGTGTTATCTAAAAGTTCAAATAAATCAATCAAATTACAACTTACAAAGAAAAAGTACATTGTAATACCTTATTGTAGGGAATGGAGTACTGTTTTAATATCTGTGGAGAAATAAGAGTCATCTTATGTCTTAAAAATGCCTGACATGTTTTGTAACTGCCTGGGAAGAAACCATTTGCCAATCTCTCCAGTCTACGTCCATGCTCTGGTGGTATGGAATACCTATTTAGGAAAGAAGGAAAAAAAAATTGTCCCAATTCTTATACATAATTGATATTTAATCTATAATAGAACAATCGTATAGTCTCACCATGTCTTCGGTGCTCCGAAATGTAGATAATTAATTGAATAAAGATCCATATCCTCCGTATGCCAAGCGAAAGTAGTTTTCCACATTCCGAAGTATAAATATGCTGTATTAACACCTTCAATTGATATACCATAATCCTCATTCACGTAATCCAAAATCGTACCTAATCTATTAATATTCCATTCCTGTAATGAATAAAATGAGCATGTTTCTTTCCTGTTAAACTAACCACATCATAAACTTACGTTAACATCCGAGTCTGTTAAACTACCAGAAACATCAGCTCCATATATCGGAGCTACGTATGTGATGTTCTTCCAATATTTCCGTTCGAGATCTTCATAGTCAAAATGACGAGGAGTACAATAACGCTCCGAGTTGGCCAACTCCGCATATTGCTGCACGGTCATAGCCTTCTTTTGTATATTGATCTGTTGATATAAGCCTTGCTTGCCGGTAACCACTTGACAGATTGGTGCAGGAATTGTGATGTCGAGATTTGTTAAGTCGTAGCCATTTTTACGTGGAACCCACTCAGGCGGTGGAATTACCTTGAGCATAGCAAATAGAAAAACAATTAGATTTGTTATCATGAAGTCAATAAATAATCTACCTTAGCCAACCCTGCCTTATGTGCCCCTTTTGACTCCATGTGATCTATATATTTCGAGAAATCTTTGAATTCTTCCCAGGTTGGTCGGAACACCATAATTCTTAAGGGTAGAAAAAAAATTAGGGGAAACAAATTAAGACGTGCTAATTAAGAGGGGTGAATATAAAAACATTAAATACTCACTTGGGGAACCGTTGATTATTCGTATCCGCCATTTCGGAAAGTTTTTTAATAGAAATCGCACTAAAATCGCACGCCCGAACCGCACAAATTCACCAAGTGACTGCGATTTATTTGCCTTCCTTACGTTATTTACAAATAGCCTACATATCAACCATTTACGGCAGCCATGACTGTTTTCATAAAAATCACGTACAACTCCAATTCAGAGCAAATAAATACGAAAAAGTGACTATTTAACCATGTTCGGGATCGTCGTTTATAACAAAGCACAATCTCACGAGAATCGCGCACACTTTTCTGGGATTTATCAATCGTTCTCATTGAAAAATACAAACAAGACATCCATTTTGCAACATTTTACTAACCTCTTCGACTCTAACTTCACGGCAAAGTAATTGGCGACCTCGTTTCATTTTTCATACACGGCATTATCCCGAAAATTAATAATAATTTACAAAAACCTAATTTTGTATGCGATTTATAGATTAATGAATGTATAAAAAACTATTTGTTGAAGGTAATTAAATGCTTCGTCACACTTAAAAGCAAATGTAATAATAATATCGTAGTAATATTGTTTATATTTATAATTTATTAATATTGCATTACATAACAGTTTCCGTTATAGATTTTGCACAGAGATAATATTGATTATTAAATTTTAACAAATCAAAAAGGTAATATCAAATAAAACGATATATAGTATTATTATTATTGTCTTAAAAATAAAGTCTATTTCCAATTTATATGCTAACGGTAAACAAAAAACCAAAACCCTATTTATAGTTCAGTGCTGGGGTGCAGGTCCGTAATGTTATAAAATAAGAACGTGGTGTGCCGTAAAGCAATTTTAAAGATATAAATAAAGAAAACCGGGGAAAGCTTTAAATAATAACAAATATTAAATTACAAATATTCAACATGGCAATGCCTTTGTTTGTGAAATGAGATATGGTTGTATGAATTTTGACGTATACGTAAATATACAAAGAGATTCAAAAGTCTGTATCATTAAGTTATTAAAACACGGGATTTTCTTTTTCTACTATATTTACGTGTTATTTTTAAAAATTCACTTTAATAGAATTCTTAGTGATCTACCAATTTTTGGTCTTAGACGTTACAACATAATCGAGCTGTTCAATTTGCGACGTGTAAAACAAGTTTAAACTACAAGGTTTAAAGAATATCCATCGAATAAGTCGTTATATGAGTTTGGGCATTTTTTTGTAAAAGGTACATTTAGTAGCTTCGACAACGAACGTGTACCCCAATTCTTTAACGCAATGCATGCAAATTTCGTAAAAATATGTCCTCTATTGCGAAAACTACCAACTTAATCATCCGCCAAATTAAGGTGCCAACAGTGTAATTAAAAGAGGATTAAAACGGGATAGAATAAAACAGTGAAACGGAAACATCTTTTTTTTATTATATAATGCATTATATACAGCAGAAAATTCTTTTTTTTTAACATGAAAATAAATCATTACAATAATCATTTCAGCATTTTTGAATTAGTTATATAGTTAATAATTTTCTGTACTTATAAATCCCCCACTCTCAAAAATGAAATCACTAACAAATAAGTCCGTAAATGTACTGTAAATAGGCTCAAAAGAAGACAAGAGAAAATCCTAAACGATAACAAACGATTGTACCAGCAATGAAGTATCCTATATTTATAATTAATTACACTCGAAACAAGGAGTTACAATAAATGAATAGTAACAAAAAAAAAAAGATGAAATGAAATTGAAATATTGCGTAAATAAATGAGAATAACGATGATTGGACATATACAAGATACCATAAGTAAAGTAAATATTTATTATTTTAATTCAAAAATTGCTAAGGCTGGGCGGTTACTGTTTAAAATAAGGAAGATGAATGAAAAGAAATTACGGTTTCTTTTATTGAATCTTGGCTGCATTTTCTTAGTTGTGTTCTGGCTACACTAATCGTCGTAATTTTGAGAGAGCAGAAAATTTGCGGCTAGATTTTCGTTTTTCTCGCAAGCGAAATACGCTTGCACCACTAGATGTTCGGGGAATCCCAACGCCTTAAGCCTTTCTATTGCATCTTTGTCCTGCTGCGTGACTTGAATTACTCCAGGTTGTATTCCAGCAGCCTGGTTACCTAAACAAATAAATAAAATTTATTCTAAAACCTCCAGAGACAATCGAGATGAGATATTTTTATAAGATGTTCTTTAATCTAAAATATTTCAAATATTCTAAATTTTATTCGATTGAATATGTCTTGGAATTTTTACCAGCAAAACAATGATATAAATTAGATTTTACAAGTTACCAAGTTTGAATTATGTTATTTAAATAGAGCACCCTGTACTATTTTCTTAGAAGCTGATAGAGATGATATAATTCAATGTAGAGACAGAAATAAACTAATTTTAAAGTTTTTAATGGACTTTCAGCAAGGCCTTTAACAGTGTTATCGTGCCGCATTGCTGTAATGTAAAAAAAAAAAAATACAGGACCACTTTTTAGTCCCGACGAAACTTTATTTAAAAAGTGCTGTAGGATGAATTAACTGTTAACAATTTAAAATAATTTCCTCTATTCAATATTGTTTAATTAATTAAATTGTAAATTAAAAAAACTAAGAATCCAACTAGCCATCAGAAATCACTCGCCAGCGGATATTAAACAGCGATCTTCACGTTTGTCCTTACAAGGTCTAGTTAGCTCAAGAAATTAAGCCTGTAGATCATGCGCAGCCGTTTGCATTTGCCAACTGGATATTGCAAGATCGGGGAATGGACGTTGATTTTTCGGAAAAAAAAAATCCTATTTAATGATGAAACGCGTTTTCATTGGAATGGGTACGTGAGCACTCGTCTCGTGTTTGGGGTTCTGCGAATCATCGCTAGAAAAAAGAAATGCAACCACAAAAACTAACCGTTTGATGTGGATTTGGGACGACAGAATTATTCTGCGGTCTTGTTTAGTAAGTATGAATCTAGGCGATATGATTCCAGCAAGATGGGGCAACCTGCCGTGCGGTGCAAGAAACAATACCGTTCTAAAATGTAAAATACTCTGCTTTATTTCCTCCGGGCAACATTTGACAATGGATGAATTATTTTCAAAAAAGATTTAAACAATTTTTTGATTTTTTTTAAATTACCAAAATAGTGACAGGAATTACAAAGTAATGAAGTTGCACTGAAAAATATTTGGTGGCCTGTATCTAAATGATGTTCGGCGATAGGCGAATTCGTTGAAAGGCGTGTTCTAACGTAACGTTCGTGCTCTGTTAGATGAGTTTTGACTGAGCGTCCCGTTCCGGCGATATACACCCAACAACACCAACAAGGGAATTTACAAACACCTTTATTCGCTAAGGGGGGAAATTTGTCTTTGGGAGACGGAAGAATTTCTGAAACCTTTGGCGGGGGCTTTGAAGATCGTTTGGATGTTTTGTTTTTTTCAACATTTTACCGATTTTGGATATAGGGAAGATAAACGGTAGCAAGATTGGTGGTAGTGTGTTTTCGGTCGTTGGTTTACTGGTCGGATGAAGATGTTTGTCGATGACTCTACCGATATCTTTTTTATGAAAACCATTATTTCGGAGGGTCTTTCGTGCGTGATTCAGTTCGGTGGGAAGGTTGTTGGGTTCAGAGACTGTCACCATTCGATGAACCAAGGATTGATTACTGAGCACTTATGTGCTAGGTGATGATGTGAAGTGGCACTTGAGATACTTATCGGTGTGCGTGTTTCGAGTTTACATTTCGCTTATTGAAACAAGTAGATTCAGTTTATTTTAAACGAAGCGGGAAAATCCGGATCACGAAGATTATTCATTTCCGAACTACAAGGTACACAAGATAAAAGGATCAATCAGACTATTTGAAGTTCGGATTAACGAAGTATTATGATACTTTCAGTAAACTGTTCAAACTTAGAACTCTTATGAACATTTTGAATGAAAATTTGAAGCCTGCAGAAAGAAGATGCGCTTCACGAAATTAACAGAGACCAGACAGAGTCGCATTTATTCGCGTCTGCTTTCCTTAAGAGTCGAGAAAACACGAGTCTGTCTAATCTCTGTTAATATCGTGAAGCGCACGAAAAGTGTACTCGTTTCTGCGGGCTTATTCGTCACTCATCGAAATAATTTATTCGTGAGAAACCGACGAGGTTCAGTTTTGAAAATATGTACTACGAAGCGCAACCATAACTATATTTAGTGACACAGTCAGTTCTAAAGGCTATTAAAACTTATTCATACGAATCTGGTCTGATTCACAAATGTAAACACAAATTAAACATAAAAACCACGTTAGTTTGCCCAAGCCATCCCAAGCGATCGAAGAATCGAAGGTAACGAAAACAGAGACAAGCTGGCCAGAGAAGCAGCGAATATACCCTTCAATGGTGATAGCCTCTTCTGTGGTCTACAAATGCGCCACATTAAACTAATGACTACAACATGGAAGGACACGATTAAAAGAGCTCGTACGGGAAAATATATTAGGAAAAAACGGACAAAAGCATTCATATCGGGATCGACTAAGACCGCAAAAATGTTACCATCATTCATCAAGAAGATCTGTAGGCGGCAGATCACATTCAATGCAAATGTATTGCCAAAATTGCGCTTGATAACTGAAGAAAGAAGATCATAGAATAGCATTAAAGTTTATTAAGAGCCTTCGCAGATTCTAAGACATACAACGGCATTTCTATCCGGCCACGGTTCGTATAGAAATTGCTTATTTATCCACGTGTGGACGTGTGGACCATCATAAAACCGTGGAAAATGTACTTGCTAATATGTAGTGAAGACAATAACATCGGAAATATTTGAATCAAATGTGATAATTTGTTTCTAATTGGTCATCAAAAAGATCATAAAGCAATAGAAATTAATAATGTACGAAATTCTAGAACAAATCCCTCTTAGACGTATTAGCTGCATCAAATTAAAGAATATTTTTTTCTGGGGCTTATATATAAATAAACAGTAAATTATAATTAATCGGGAAAGTGAGATCATTCACCCCTTTAAATAAAGAAACATATTTAGAGGAAACGCTTGCCATAACACTTATCAAAACATGGCGTTTTGATGTAGACTATGTGCTACAATAGCTTTTGTTCCAATTTTAACGTTGGTTTACACGCAAAAAAATATGATACGTCGGCTCCAAAGAGGTTAAAAAATACTGATATTTAAATTGAACATCAGCCAAATTTTTCAGAAAAAAAAAGGAAACAAAATCTTCAAGGTTAGTATGTCCTTGATACGTTATACGTGGTATTTTCGAACATGCATTGAATTTGAATTTTTTTATTGAGTTACTTAAATAATCTATAGAATAAGGTGCTTTAAATTTTGTATATTGCTTTTTAAATTTGTTTAACAAAGTTCCATGATGATTCTTGGAAGTACGTCCAACAAAACAATGCAAAATACACGAAATGAAATTTAGATAAAAAAGAAAAAAAAAAAACACATCCTTACCGGCAGGTGCATTTTGTGTAGCTGCCGCAGGAGCACCACTAGATGGTTCGTTAAGCATCCTTACAAAAGATTCTTGGTTTTGTGAAATAAGCTGTAGAAGCGCTGGGTTTGTCTGGCCGATTTGCTGTAAAACAGCATTTAATAACTGAGGATTTTGCTGGATGACTTGGCGCATTTGTTGAAATTGTGGTTGATTTCTTAAAAAGGCAAGTGGGTCTTCCGAATTGGATTGCTGCTCATCGACTCCTGACATATCGGCAGTCTCATTTACCTAAATAGTTATTAACCGCACATAAAATTATAAAATAAGCAATCTTGTTAAAACTTACAGTCTCCTGCTCATCCATAACGGGTATTCCGTTAATAAGGTACTCTACTGCTCTATCGGGATTATTAAAACTTGCTCGTAGAGCTTGAATTACTTGACTTCTATCGTAACCCATATCCATTATGTTCTGGACCATAGTCTGGTACTCTTCTCCCATTAATAAAGTTGATTCGGGTGTAGTAACAGCTGGTTGGGGAGTTGATTCTGTTACATTTTCTGGCGTTGTATTAGCTTCTGTGAGAGCAGGTACGGAAGTTGTAGTCGTTGTAGCAGGTGTACTAAAAATATAATTGCACTCAACAGAGAATATATATGTAAACAATAAGCTCACCTAGCACTAGAAGTTGTAACATTTCCGTCACCACTTTCGCTCTTCTCAGGTTGCTTGGGCTTCGTTACCATAACAACAATAAATTTCTTTTCATCTATGTTATATTCCGAGAGTGCATTTTCGTCGGTAAGTATTTTACCTGTTCATGAAGAGGACAATGGCAATGACTCATCATTTGAGCAATAAATACTATGCCTAATAAATATATTCTTACCAGCATAGATCAACCTTTGGTTCTCCGCGGGATAATCTTTACCCTTCTCCGCCTCTATCTTTTCTTTCAAATTCTTGACCTGGATAACGAAACCAGCGGCTATAATACGCGCATAAATGTTGAAGCTTATCGTAAACTTACCGTTTTGGTAACATCTATATCCACTTGAAAGGTTTGTTGCTGCAGATTTTTCAGTGTGATCTTCATGTCTGTCTTACAAACTAAAATATAATTAGAAAAATATCCGTCGGAGACGTCTCGGTGTTTTGCTTCACTATCAAATGCGTCCTTTGAGTATTTTTGGCTATTTATTTTGCTCTATGATACAGCACAACTGACAAATTTGGCGTCCATGTTATTTTGTCTGTCAGTTATCGTGAGTTGTCAAATGTTTCGATATTTTTACATACTGGTCAAAGTACCTAATGAATTTCCTTCTTTAAAAAGTGATATATTTTACAAATTATTATATTAAAACTATTAATTGTATAACAAGGATTTCCGAAAATAATTACCACATTTAAAAATAAATATCTAACATAAAAAGAAAATATATTTGGGTTTATTACAATAAGTAATTAGTCTAAATTTACGCTATCTGTCTCAATTGGTACATCTGAGCCTTGTCAAAGTTGACATTACGCAAGCAGTTCGAAATCTAAATAAAATTTTAGATACAGGGAGGAATTTTAAACGAAAATGTCCTTTCTTAAACGGTTTTTCCCAAAAGTAAAAGCAGATGACGATTTGGTAGATCCTCAACAGGAATTACGGGTTAGTATTCTTGTAGAGTATTTTAGAAGTTATGTCTCCACATGAATAATTGTGGTTATATAAGCAAATTTTAAAGTGATTACACTATTTTTGCAGGATAAATGCCGCGAGACACCGCATTGTAAACATTTGGCGGAAAAACTCGATGCTTGTAATCAAAGAGTGAGCTCTAGGTCACAAACAGCGGAGAACTGCACAGAAGAATTGTTCGATTTATTGCATGCTGTTGATCACTGTGTTACAAAAGATTTATTCAAAAGACTAAAGTGAATGGTTTTCCTTTAGATATAATTCTCGTAGAGTATGCATGTAATTTATGTAGATATTATAATGAATAAATCAAAATCCAATTGAGTACTTGTTTAATTCGGAAAAAATAAAAAACTGTTTTAGCTATATTATTTATTTTCTTTATGAAATACAGTCTCATATACATCTTCATGCTTCATATTATTGTAATACCAAAATAATATATGCACATTAAAATAACTTTAACAATATCCGTTACAACTAAAATGAATATTATACAGCATTCTTAAAATGGTTTAGTACGTTTTTATCGAAAGAGTATCTAAACATGACTATTATATCACAAATTAGACTCAATTATAATGGTGGAATGCAACATGATTAGTTTTATTTCCCGCTTGTGAAAAAAAGCTTAAAAAAGTACATTTACAAAATGCTTCGATATTAGTTCTGCAATAACAAAGATAATATGTTTTGCTTATAGTATCTATTAGCTACCAGCAGTCTTTAAAACATCGAAACATATCTTGCAGACACGTACTGGTTTATTTTCACCGAACTTAATTATCGGGACTTCTTGATCGGAACATTTCCCACATAAGACCCTACTGCAATGCCTACAATGGTGTCTTCGTATAGTTATCGTGAAGTTCTTTCCACATTCTTGACACATGTCCGTGTTATAATTCCAAGAAGTTTGTTCAGATAACTGGTCTAACAAACGATAGAGTAACTGCTTTGTAGCAACCTAAATTTCAGATACAAATGGATAACAAAAAAACATCTTAGATTATATCAAAATCACCTGATAGTTAAATATATTAATTTTCTGCTGGTTTTCTATAGCCAAAGAAGCCTTCGATTTCACAAGAACTCTACATAAACTTCCGTTTCCTTTCATATAAGCAATTAATAACGGAGTATTACCCTAGAAATCAAATATTAATGTGTGCTTTAATAATTGTGAATAATTACATTTAGATCGGTTTTATCTATTGGGTATTGAGGCATCGTTTCTAAAAACAATTCACAGATAGCAGCAGAGTTCTCTTTCCCATATTGGCAAAGTTCATGCAAGGGGTTTCTACCTTTCATGTTAGTAGCTTCAGCATCGATTGAGGATTGGGTTAACAACTCTCGAACCTAGAAAAAATTGACATGCTGTATAAAATTGGTGTTGGTCCGAAATAAGAGCCCGGCAGGATGCCGATTAGCAAAAAAGTACTTACAACATTTAAGTGACCTTCCTTGACGGCAATGTGGAGGGCATTATCGCCATTGCAATCCGTAGCGTCAAAATTGGTTTGATTTTGTAGTAAAGCCAATACTACAGATGCATTTCCAGCTTCGGAAGCAACATGAAGAGCTGTCCGTCTTCAAAAATACATCAATTAGCAGAAGCTGATGAAAAATAATCGATTTTCTTACTTGTGTGCGTCAGTATCTTCAAGCCTAGCTCCAGCTAATAACAAACTCCTCACTAAGGTTTCGTTTCCATTTCTTGCCGCTAGATGGAGCGGCGGTGACATCGTTGAATCCTGGACCCTTGAATTGACATCAACATGCACCGACAATAGAAATAAGACGCTCTCTAAATCGCCTTTCTTTAAAGCAATATGTAAAAAATTTTGTCCTTTAGTATCGAACTAAAAGAGAAAATAAAATTAACTTTGAAAAGGTGGAATTAATGCTAATGACCTGTTCAGCAGCCGTTGGCAACTTATCTAAGATAGCTTGGGCCGCTTTATTATTCCTGAAAGTTAAAGCAGTGGCAAACGGGCTTAAACCAGATTTGTCCCTTAGACTGAGATCGATCTCTGGGACCCTGAGTAATAGAGATATTATTGCATCGTGTTGGTTTTCAATTGCAATATGAAGAGGAGTTTTATTTTCGCCATCTCTGCTATTTACATTAGCACCATGTTCCACTAAAGTCTGTAGAAAAAAAAAAAACAAAAAACACTTGGTTTGAAATAATAATTTGAAAGGTAACTTGATTCAATCTAGGATAAAAAAAAAGTTACCTGTACTACAGGTTCTAACCCCCATTGGCAACATAAATGTAGCGGGGACGCTTTTTCCTTAGCCTCGTCCCCACCCTCGCCATTTGCGCCTGGCATCCTGGGAGAATCAAGGTCGCATCCAGCTTGAATTAGGAAAATTGCTGCCGGTTCCTTATTTTCATCAATAGCTCTGTTAAATAATAGGCGATAATATAAAAAGAAATTAAGATAATTTTGTACTTGCCTGTGCAATAGAGTTTGTCTACAACCCTCTGGTCCTGGTCCCCAGCAGTCCGTATCGGCTCCATGACGGACTAAGATACTTGCGATATCATCTTGACCTGAATCTAGCGCAGCCCATAAAGCGCAGTTTCCCAGACAGTCTGGAGCAGACATGTCAACGCCTCTAACACAAAGTGCGTCTACTACGTCACCAAGCCGACAGTGAATTGCCAATTGTAGAGGTGTTTCATAATCAGCAGTTCTTGAATAGAAAGTAAACGTGTTATTGAAGATACAAAATTAATTGCTTACAATATCTCATTTAATTTCAACATAACTCGTGACAAGTAACTAGTAAATTCAGAATTTATTAAATGCTGCTATTAAGTATAAAAAAAGTGCTGTTTGTCATCGACAAACCCTATCGATGAGCAATATCTTTGAATGAACGTACTTAGCATTAATGTCTGCTCCATAATCCAACAGAAAGATCGCAATTTCTCCATCTTCCTGCAAGATAGCCTGATGCAAAAGAGTGAAATCTTTCGCATTCCTAACATTAACATCAGCTTTCCCCTTAGTCAATAAAGGTACCAGTCCCTTATTGTTATGATGCAGCGCCGAACTTAAGGGGGTATCCCCTGCAATATCCCTAGCGTTAAAATTAATGGCCATCTTGGAATCCTCGTTCAAGGCGTCATTATACTCAACGAAAACACTGATGGCATCACCGGAATTTCCCTCGGCCGCGTAGTGAAGCGGATTCTGTCTTCTGTCCGTGGTAAGCAAATTCGGATTAGCGCCCAATTCCAAAGCCTTCTTGATGAAGTCGGCGTAGTTCTTCAAAGCAGCTATATGTAAGGCGGTTTCGCCGGTTAAATTAACGTGGTTTATATTGGTAACTTTTGACGCTAAGAAAAGTGCCGCGTCTTTGGCGCATTCTTGTAGGAGGACCTGCAGCAAGCTGTTCCCGTTTTGAGGTTCGACCGGGTCGGGTTGGGCACCAGCGTTTAACAGATCTGATGAGTAGTTTTCTTCATCTCTATCCCCCGATTCGTACTTCAAGAGGGCGTAATACAACGGCGTGTGATTAAGTTGATTACGAAGGTTTAATTCTAGGTTTGGTTGCGATCGTAGGATATTGAAAATGGTTCTGTTGTCGGCCATAATGGCAATGTGAAGGGCGGTGCTGCAAAATCGAGAAACATTTTATTAACATTCTTGTTACTGCATAAACATATTAAATACGATGGATTTAAAATTATGAAAAAATTAAATTAAATTAATTGACGATGTGCGTGGTAAGTCAACAGAAACGAGTGCACGTTCTGTGCGCTTCACGAAATCAGCAGAGACTCGTAGACAGACTCGTGTTCTGTCGATTCTCGAGGAAACCAATAGGCAACACGAGCAAATGCTGATGAGGCTACTAATTTTGTGAAGTTCAGCTCGTTTCTGCGAGCTTGGCTATCAGTATTACTTTTACAGCACCTCCGTCGGAAAGGAAGGTTTTATGAATCTCTAGGAGCTACAAATTAGATTCCAGACTTCAATCCGGAAACAAAATACGAAGAAAATATAGCCGAATAATACTCACTATCCTTGCCGATTTTGACCGTTGATATTGACATTCCTATTGATCAATTTCTGGGCAATCTTCTCCGGATCCTCAATTAAATGGGAACCAGCTAGTAAATGCAACGCCGTGTCGTTTTCACTTCTAAAAACAGAATTAATTAACGGTTATAAGAAACGATTAACAGCGCATCAAACAAATAAACTTTCTAAGGTGTTAATAGCCTTCATACCTTGTAGTCAAGGTGGCATCGCAATTGTTTTCCAAAAGGAAAAGTGCTGAAAACGAATCGTCGTGTTTGATGGCTCTGTGTAATAAGGTATCTCCTTTGCTGTCTCTGATATTGATGTCGGCGTTATGCTGGATCAAGGTTGCTGCGATGCTGGCATTTTTTGCGCGGAGAGCTAGGTCGAGCGGTAGATCCCCTTCAGGTCCCCAAAGATTGACAATATCTGAGAGCTGAAAAAAAAAAAAACAACTGTTAAAGGATAAAAAAGCAGGTTTTCAAAACAATTCAAATCTTCCTTGTTTTAAGAAATGAAACGACGAAAGAAGGTTGGAGCCTGTTACTGGCCGCAAATAGAGTAGCCATTTTATCCCAGATGCAAGCAAGCTCTCATTGTTTATGCATTATTTTTAAAAGTAAATGTTTAAACTTTAAATGATCGAAAGGATATCATTTTTGTGATTTCTTTTGAGCAAAAAGTTGCGTATCAACCGAAACCAGACGAGTTAAAAAAAATAGCCGCAATAATTTTGGCTTACTGTAAAAGTAGAAGCTGCCCATCTAATGGCTAATTGCACCGACACGAATTCAAATTTAATTTTTACGCATTTTACGTCGCAGCAAGAACAATGTCAGCTAGTTGCACTAACTTATTGTTAGAGTTAGGCTAATTTAATACGTCAGAGAGACGTGATTATATTGTTTGCGGCACTATTTTCCTTTAACATTGTTCACGTGCTCTCATTTGATATTGTAGCAATATATTAAAGGCAGAAATTGTTCATATCGTTTATTTTACTCAGTTCCTTATTTTCACCAACTTCTACCAAACGATAAGCAAGGTAGGGGACTTTTGGGCGACTAGACAGACTCGTGTTTTGTCGACTTTCGGAGAAACCAGCAGCTCCTCTCATGAGTCGGATAAGTACGAATCTGTCTAGTCGCTGCGAAAATGTAATAATATCCTTTACCATGGTCATCTCTTTAAAAATTGGTGCCACCACCTACATAACTAATACAGCTTTCATACAAGCGATTCTTAGTAAAGTTATATATTTTTACATGGTCAATAAAAGATTAAAATAAACGCCTCCACATTGCGGACGGCCTGTATAGTTTAAATCTTGTGCCTTTTAAAATTTCTCAACGTTTTCCATTTGAGCAAACTTCCACGAGCAGCAGTGTAAGTGATCTCTTATTTATAACCGGTAGTGTAAAAATCATTTACACTTTTGCTCATATGATGTAAGAAACCCAGCCAGGAAACGGACGAAAAGTCCTAATACAGGTGATTCTACCGGTAATAAGACGCCAATTTAATAAAGTAACAGGCGAAAAGGCGCCTTACTCCAGCGCAAAAGATATAAATTCCGTTATTCCGAGACACGTTGGGACCACGAACCACCACATCCACGATTATTCTACGGATATATATATATATACGCGCACAGAAGGAAGGGGTATCAGCTACATCTGCTAGCGCGACTTCAGAAATATAAATCATACAGCGTATAGTCCGTAGCGAGTAGTAGCAACCGGCAGGCTGGAAAAAGTGTTTGACCGCCGACCCAGGATAGACACCGCGTCGGGTTTTGTGTTATTGGTCGTGAACGCAACATTCCAAACTAGTGAGAGATGCAACAGTCTTAAGAAGATGCACTGCTAAGGAAACATCGAACAAAGCAAGAGGAAACTTAATTTATCTTATTCTGTAACCGAACGGCGTGATATTTTCGCATAAAATGAATCACGGGGAACTTCTTCGGAACTCGGCTCTAATTTTAATGTGTAAGCACGAATCAATTGATTTTTATTAATTAAGTAGAATTAAGGTGACACAGCGCACCACACGCTCGCAATGAATATAAATGAATTAACCCGATTACATCGGCCAAAAATCGATGACTAATATCGCCTATAATCAATGGATGTAATCCGACAATGCACGTTTTAAAACCGGGATATCTTTGTTTATCTCTTTTACAATACAAAAACAAGTTACACGCGATGTAATCGAGCTAAATAAGATCAATAAAAGCAAAAGCATATAATCAAGGTTGATTATCACTTATCACCTTAGACTCTTAAGACATAAAAAAAGATAACTCGAACGTTCCGACGAAGACGCACATGTTTTCTTTCTTTGTTTTTTTTTTTTAATTGATAGTACGCATACAAACATTATTAAGCGACCTCGTTTCATTGAAATTAAAACAAATCCCTCCCGCGTATAAAAAAATTCTTGCCACATTAGCCGCTTTGAGTGCGCAGATAATTTTACTGAGCGCCCACGCAGAGTTCAACGATTTTGCTAATGTTAACATAAAATTTCAAGCTCTTACATGGAGTCTCAAAATTCCGTTATAACCGGTATACATTTATAGGTGTCTATTGTGAATTATTTACTTGTGAATATGATTTGCTTGTATTTAATATTAATCCCCGGATAAAATTCGAGTCTATTAGCCGGTCTCTTTTCTGCCCATTTAATATGCCTGAATATCTGAAGAACTGGAAGAAAAAAATGTTTAGTTAGTAAAAACAGCTCGCTTTTAAGAATGATTATCATTGTCCTGTAGATTTTTTATCGTCTATTTTTTGCGAAAATGTTGAAGTACTGGTAAAATTTTAGAAAAAAAAAAAAAAAAAAACGTACAAGGTGTTACAAAAAGAAACAAACCCTTGCCAAACTGTACACAATGAAACACATGAAATTATGAACACTGTCAATGAAAGATTTATAAATTTTTTTGGAAATTGTAGTGTCATCTACACGTGAAATCTTTGACTTAATAAAACTTTATAACAACGTTAATAACATATTCTTTTTGTTAAACTATCGAGGAAGTCCTTCACTTTATGCTGATAGTATGTATTGCATCCGGACAAAATAATAGCATCGTCGTCTTTTATGGTTTAAAAGAGGTGATTTCATCTTTACACGTTGAATACTAGAGAAGTTGGAGACTCTTAATGAACCTTAATACTATTCTAAGATCATCATCCTTCAGTTTAGTAAATGAACAGATATGCTTTGCCGAAAAGTTCGGCGGGCGGGTCGGGCGCGACCGACCGCAACACAATTACATAAAATATGTTCTGCCCTTTCTAGATGTTCTGGTCGTTGACGGCATATTTGATTCTCAGCTTTTCCCAGATTGAATAGGTGAGATTTTAGGACTGTCTCTTTTGCTGAACGATACCACTATTTTTGCTGCCTATCGGCTGCTCTCTTTCTGGAACATCGAGGTCTTTCGATCGTCCTCCCATACTTTCGTTGCGTTTCTTATGTGGCCCTCTTGTAGTTCACAACAGGGGCTAGGACCAATGAAGAGCATGTTAGGTGCTTCCTTAGCCAGCTTGTCTGCCCTTTTTTTGCCTTGAGATCCATCGCAGAGAAACGTAATTTTTGTATCCCAATTTCCTTAAATTCCATGTACATTTGTCCGAAGGAAACGCTGTACTGAAGAAACTAGGCAGTTAAATTTAAAATTAAGAACCTATCGATTTGTTCAACAACTATTCAACTGTTCGGCGAAAATGAAATGCGGATACAGAAACAAGAGAAACTCGCGGCGCCAAAAGAAAATCAACAGCAGCTCCAAGTCCAAGAAAGGCGTCCCTTTTGAAAAACGGCGCCGTCTAAGGAACATGTCAAATAGCCGGCAACATTCTCTAAACCGATGAAAGTAAAGTCGCGCTATTTAGTTCAAAAGGACGTAGAACGTATGTTAGAAGACCCACCAATGCAGCTTATCATCTACGACATACTTTAAGAACACCGTTAAACACGGAGGTGCAGAAATTACGATTCGGGGGTGTCCTCCTAGAATCCACATATTGGATAAGAGACATTTTAGCCCAAAATGGGTATCTTCACATAATGCGGAAGAAGAAGATGTGCAATTAAAGTGGCACATCTTCTTCTTCCGCATTATATCATCTCACGCACGATAACGACCCCAAACATACCAGCCGAAGAGTACTGAGAAGGATTGGTTTCTTGACAATAGGTCTTGAGGTTCTGGAGTGGGCAGCACGATCTCTTCCAGACCTCAATCCAATAGAGAACTTATGGACTGATAATAAAGAAGCAGTTTTCAAAGAAAAACCAAGGAGACGACGACAGTTACGGGAAGTTGTTCGAGCTGCTTGTTATCTCAGAATACTGTCAACGATTGGTGGAGAGTATGCCACGACGATGCGAAACAATAATGAAAAATAAGGGATACTCAAGGGTTGTATTTATACATTATTTATTTATTATTATATCATTATTTAAACACTTTACACTATAATAACAGAATATAACAATGTAATAACCTTTATAAGGAATAAGCTTTGTTCCAATCATGTTACTTTTTCTTGTACTACTTCAAATTAGTAATAAGGGTAGTTCGTTTAAGAATATGTCAGCTCTTAAAACGGGGGAGGACATGAGTTTGTGCATAAGCAATAATTTGTTATTATGTCGCTTATCGTTTTACGCATTTTATTATCTTATTCAAATATTTCAGTTCTCTATAATAACATTCCTGTTGACATTATCTTTATAAATTTTTCTTCCAATTATTTGTACTTGTTAAACATGGAGAACCCTCCAAAGATAATAATTGCAACTTTGACCCTGGTGACGTTTCAAAGTATTTAGATTATCCTTTCCTCAGATAATTGACAGTAACTTGTGAATTGGCTCGCGTTCGACGGAGATAGAATATTCCTAGAAATGGAATGTTGCTAACAAAATGGTTACATTTTAAAATTAATTAAATTAAAATAATAAATTAAACAACCAGATACAGCGAATGTGTCGAATTCGAAATACGGTGCGAAACGATCCATCCTAACGCACAAACAAGTAAGACGCCAAAACTTATTTCGCTTAAACAGCTCCAACGGGGCTTTGGAAATGTTCGTTCGAATGCGTGTTCGGTCCTAAATAAGCAACCGCGGTACCCGATCTAAGGATGGCCGCCTTTCATGCTCAAATTTTCAGATAAACATGTTCTTTCGCGATGCGCCCACCCCCTGCTATCTTTCTGATCTTAATTCGACGATCGCCTAACACCATCTAGCGAATTTTTCCGATATTATTGGCGATCGTTGTAGTTTTTGGGCTGGTACGATCACGTTTAAATTCAGCTACTTAAATTTTTATAAAAATTTTACCTCGCCACGTTTCGTCACTAATGATTGAGAGAATATGTTTGGTTTTTCTTGCCATACCCAAAAGGAAATAGAAAAAAATGGAAATAATTACGTTAGCAGGAAAAACAAGTCGACAACTATTTGCGACGAAACGTGATAAAATAAACGAAAAAAATGAACGGTTTTCTTTCGTAAGACCCCAAATCGCAACACTAAAAAAAAAAATTTGAAGAATAAATCTTACGGTCAAGGATATAAGAATATAAGCAGTCAACATTACGTAAAAAACATTACAGCAAAAAAATATCTTTATTATCCGCCCCACAGATTGAGGTTAGCAATAATTATTGAATTCAGAACTCAAAAACTAACCACATCTCAAGATAACAACAGAAGCTATCAACATTACAACCGTTTTCAGAGAGGTTCGAAAACGCGAGCTAATTTAACAATATCACATATTATAAAGCCTATGAATAATTAGATATAGTATGATTAAGCTGGAAGAACTAGGACACGATATCCATTTAGAAATGCGATATTATTTAATTTTTTTTTTAACATGTGCGAGTTTATAATGCAACAGTCCTTCCATGGCTATCTATTTCTGACTCATTAAATGATTAATTTACTACAACGAAATCAATAAAGTACGTTGTTTTGTTGTTCTATGCGTTCCAATAATAGTTTTCAATTATTACCGCAATATTTCCTCAAAAGCAACATTGCTCTTATCAACTAATGTGTAATAATAATCCAGATGAAAATAAAATATCTTGCAGCGAAAGGAAATATTCATTCGAGTAATAAGAACGTTAGTAAAAGTACAGTTAAGTGAATATATATTAGGCACCCGCAATTTTTTTTCGGGTGTATAAAAATAAAACGACAAAGTAGATATACCATACAGGGAATTTTATTCATACTTTCAAGATTTTATTGGTCCACCAGCTACCTTTATTAGAGCTTTTATTATATATATCCTACTAACTAATTTGCAGCATACATCCCTGAAAATAGGGATACATGCATCGAGGTGACAAAGAGCGTTGTCTTGTTGATAAAAATATTCAACATTCCCATTTTCAAACAATTTTAGTACGGACGGCTCCAGGATCTCCTGTAACATCTCGGTGTAACGGTAACGCAAAGAAAGATTTTTGCCAACGCCTGATGCCGACGTGCATCCCTATACCATGATGCTACCGCCATAATATTTTACCGTTGGTACGATGCATTGCCTGAGATATTCTTCTCCGGGTCTTCGCCGTATAAATTGAGCCCTCGGTCGTCCGAAAAGCTGCAATAAATGAAGAAAATATAACAGACATGATTAAATGAGACATTTATAAGATTACGTTTGATGTAATGATAAATAAATATAAAGAGAAGCCTTACCTCGATGTTAGATTCGTTAGAGATGATTACGCGCGGCCATCCTTCCTCCGCCGAATGCGCGTACTTCTTGGCTCATTCCAAACGTTTTTTTTTTTTTTTTCGATGTGTTGGAGTTATACGGCCATATAAATTAGCTGCCTTCGGTCGCCTTCTTACCGCACTCAGGGGGTCAGAGAAACCCCATGTGGCGTTCGCAGCTCGCTACTTAATTCTTTAGACGATTTTCGACGATTTCGTTCTAAAAGGCGGTCTGTTATATTTATAAGCCCCGGTTTCTTTATAACGTTTAAGAGTGGTCTCGCGAACACTTCATTTTTTTTTTTTTGAAATTGCACTTTGGGCTAGGTCTTGCGTACTAAGTAATACAATTGAAGAAGAATACAATTGAAATCCCTTGAAGTGCCTAATACATATTCACATAGCTGTACTATCATCTATATATATATACAACAATTTGAAAAAAAATTAAAAATTTTATCAAAAACAGTTACTTCCGGTTAATTCCCGGTTCCGTTAATGCATCGTGCAAGACTTGACCATTCGATCCTTCCATAGCGGTAATAAGCTTTGCATTCTTTGAATATGGCATTTCTTTTTTTTTACCTAAGAAGCACGTCTCCTAAAAATGTTACTAAAACCTTTTTATATTTATCTAAGCTATTAAATCTTTCAGCCAAGAAAATAACTATTCTCAGCTACTCCTATTATAATAGACGTTTACATATTGTCTTCCTGACCTATTTGGATCTAATTCCGAGATGATTTAATGTAACGTATACATAAGCGTTTCGTAATTATAGGTATAATAGAATTAACCAGTTTGTAATTACAAACTTTGGTTACATTACGCCACCGGTGGTACCGCATTACATTCTCCGGTTAATTGATCCGCCGTAAATACGCTGCCCATATTAACGTGTACTATAGAAGTGGAATTTTAATATGCTTAATGGCATTCCACCTCTAATAAGAGACGCCTAAAAGGAACGCATGTCTGAAAACGGTTTGACGTCATATCCTATCCACTGGGAGACGCCAAGAATTAATAATATTATTTATCTGGCATGTTTTTCCAGTGGTTAACCCGGATCATTAATAAGTTAGCAATTTTCCGCTTATAGATATGTTATCACGCGAGTAAGAAAAAAAGGAAACCGGTGCAATAAATTCTGAGATTTTGCGTTTTAGAAAGATTCCAGCGACGATATCGAATGCTAATAAGCGTATTGTTATCGACACACGCGCGAGGGACCGCATCGATCGATATATGATAAACTGTACATTGGGGAAACCTGAAATCTGGATTATACTGCGTGTCCGAGAATTTCAAATGTCTTTATGAAATTGATCTTATATAAAAAAAAACTCTTCGTATCTAAAATGGATACTTTCGAAAAAATTTCGATCGCGTAAGTGTGCGTTTATAGAGGAGCTGCGATACTGGATAAGAGCGGCGAGTTAACAAAACAGACCAATCGGAGAGCGTTTCACCTTTCCGTAACGTGCACCGGTTGGTTGGGTTTGCTAACTCGCTGCTCCTATCGAGTATCGCAGCTTCACTATAAATTTAATTATATTACATACAAAATTAAGAATTATCTAGCGAGTGAAACAACAACAAAAAGCAATTTTCGTAAGAAACAGCTCGCTAAGCTTGAATAACAAAACTCCAATGGACCAGAGAGAAACGTTAGAACAAAAAGCATGCGAAAAATCTGGATTACATGCTAGAATTAGTTGCCAGTTTTACTCTACGCGACGCATTTTATCGTAATTCTTAGATTAGAAAAGAAGCGAGCATTTTTTTGGCACATCGAACAATTATTTTATTGTTAGCATAAACATTTCTACTTCTTCATAAAAAAAAAGAATCCGTTAATTTAAACAGTCGTAGATTTATTTTCCATCTGCATCCTTATCCTGTATACTAAAATAAAACAATGCATGTAAAGCGAGTACGTCATCCTAAAGTCGTTTATCTGGGTGTCGACATTGGCATGAAGATTGAAGTACTTATCTGAAACTTCCAGTGAATTAAACTCTGATGCGATAGCATCCCTAGCCGACACAGATGGACCGATGTGTGAAATCGGAATTTGTCATTTCGTCATGCACACAATTTTCAACGGTGACTAATCATATGGAATATATATGCAGACCGTCGTATTATATATTATTGGGACTTCAAGTTCAAATATCATCTTTAACAGTTATAAAATTTTTTAATCTAAGACTTGTACTTTGATATTATTTTCAAAATATTCCCAATTCTTCCAATTCTCTTCAAGATCTTAAAATTCATGTTTTATCCACTTTATTTCTGTTATATCAATTAATTCGCAACTTTCTGTGCGGACACTAGACAGGCTCGTGTTTATTCGTCTCATAAGAAAGGGTTCGTGTTGCCTATTGGTTTCCCCTAGAGTCGACAAAACACGAGTCCTCCAAATTTCTACTAATTTCGTGAAGCACACGGAAAGTGGGGAACTTTAATAATTTCGTCTACTGCGTATCTTCATCCTTGATCAAAATACATGCCGCTCGCTGTTTGCATAGGGTTCGTAGAAGCCAACTCAACTTTTTAAGATATCCTGTATACCGACTCTTTTTCTTTTGCCTGGAATAAATGAAGCAGCGAGACTATAATTACGGAGTTTACAAAACCTATTACGTTAGTTACGAAAATACTCCCTAATTATCCATTTGTAGCTCAATTTCTTGCAGCACACTTTTACTTTAGACACGTTATTGCACGGACGCAATAGAAATTTAAACGTTACGTAATAATTATACCCCAACGAACTTTTACACACACACACACACACACACAAGAAGTACACGTTTCATTCCTCGGATTAAATCCAGAGAACGATGCTCGATATTACGAGAAAATAGAGCGTTTCGAACGGTGGCCTTGGCGTCGATATAATGGATCTCATTTATTGCGCGCGTTTCATAATAATTGTTAATTCTCTAGCGCTGATAAGATTTCCTTCGCTCTTGATGCATGCATGTAAAGAAGTTGGAAGGCGCGTAGCGTGCATATACATACATATGTGTAACGTGCAATGTAATCGAAAGTTTTTTGATGAATAAGGTCAGAGTTGTAGAATGTGGAGGGAGTATTTATAGTAGCGTGGATTATATCATTCGTTTTATAAAAAGGAGACGAATTAAAGCCTCTTTTTTTTTTTAGTTCTTTTAAGACCTATATCGTAACGAGGAAGTATAATAAGTTAGAAAAATTCTCACGTTTACGTTTGCCCCGTTAAAATGAATATAAACCGCATCTGCAGATAATTATTGAATTATTAATGATTCAACTTTATGAAGAAAAAAAAAAGAATGCTAATTTTTCTCGTAGGTTGTTATTAATGGGAAATATAGAACGATATGTAAAGAAATAGTTATCAGGTAATTAATAAAAATCGATATTGCCAACATTCCGTTAGAAATAAATGTCACCTTTAATGAAATTAAATGGAAATGCGTTATATAAGAAGTGCTTTTTTAGAATCGAACCTTTCACTTTTAAATCACGGATTTAACTATATATATTTCTATACGTTGGAGAACACGTAATTATAAAGAATGGTTTTTCATTATTATTACAAAAATCGTAACTACTTTTCCTACATTATTTAGATTTTCTAATAAAAAAGCAAGGATTTGGCTTATTCAGCATAGCTTCGGAAGAATCGATATTGCTTTAGAAAATGTATTGATTTAAAAGCAACGTGGTTCATTATTTGACCAATTAAATCTTATCGATTATTACGTCCATCCGAAATAAAACCGTTTCAAGGAAGCTCTTTAATTTGCGGAGAATTACCGTTTAATCTCTAATATTCATTTATTTTTTCGAATTATCATCCATTTCTTCTCTCTTGATCTTCCTCTTTTGCCTTTGGCATCTTTTCAATCTATCTTCGATGTAACCTCCCGAACCTCCTGTGCTTTAACGTATTTTACTATATCTTCATCCTTTTCATATTTATCGTCTTAATTTTACTGTTCTTTCGAGTATTCTTTATTCGTCTTCATCTGTTCGTGTAAGACACATCGTTTCGGAAGCATAGCTTTTGTGATTTTGTGTATACTTTTATTTCTTCAAAAACTTTGATACCTCAAATGTTCTCTATTGCCTACCTGTATACGTTCATTAACTTCCAAACTTCTATCGTTATTGCCATTTACCATTACTTCTAAATATTTAGTGTTCCACTTGCTTCATCATCCATTTCTTCTTACTTGATCTTCCAATTTTTGCCTTTGGCATCCTTTCAATCTACTTTTCGATAGGTTTCCAGTTCTTTAACTTGATGACCAATGCTTCTTTCCGTCTTCCCTTAATGTGTCCAATTTTACAAATAAAATTCTTTTTTTTTTTGAAGACCCGGTATATATCGATCAAACTAGAACATCCTGTATATTTTAGTGTAGTCTTATCATCTGCGAAACTTGTCGTAGAATATCTTTTGTTTTTTTTGTTTTTTTTTCTGATTGATTCTATTTTTTGCCCAACATTGCTAGATGTACGCGCTGTGCATTCATATTCGTTTAGAATATTCTATCTAAAAACCACATGCTAATTCGATGTCCTTGAATTATTAACTATAATATAATCACTTTTAACCAGGTATATCCTTTGCAACTGACGTCTTATATTTACATTATCGATAATATTATACCTCAAAATTATGACAAAACCAAACCAGGAACACAGATAATGCTTAATAATCTAAATTTCGTAATCACGAGAGCTACACACTCGAAAGTTTAAATCATTACAATCGCCACATGCACACGAGCATTGCAGAATTAACTTGGCCCCGCACGTTGATTTATAACGATCGTTGAAAGCGGTACAATAACGTGTTCGTTTTAAAAATCTTGTCAGGCTTTTATTTGGTCGACTTCGTTCGAGTGTTGCGTCGACGTGCTTCGCGCGTTTCAAAGCAAACATAAAATCGAGGTCAAAATTTTTGCGTTTAAAATGTAAAGGCATGAATTGGTAAGTATCTTGGTGACAATGCAGGATTTAGAACACCAGCGACTAATTGCGAGTAAAACCAGCTTGATAATACGAATAAGGTAGCGAAGTAACTGTTTGTAAATTCTGATATAATTGCTCGTCTCTCGGAAAGTGTTGCTGTCCAAAAATGTTGTTATTTATCGTTTGGCGAGTTCGTTACACTTGAACTTACAAAATAATTGAAATTGCAAGGCGGCGGTGAAAGCATTTTTATTTACCGACAAGTTTTTACGTTATGAAAATGTTGAGCGACGAATTAATTGTTGAGAAAAACCAAATTGAAGCGTGTCTTTGAGCGGAGAATACGGAAAACATCTTGCTAACACTATAGGTGCAGAGTCATGGACATTTTATAGTCTACTCTAAGAGGACAAATCCATCCTAACCATGCTCCAAATTAGATATTCAACATCTCTTCAAGAAGAAGGTAAATGAACCGAAATGATGAAGTAACTTCTAAAAATTAATGGAAAATGCTTTAAGAACTGTGGAGCAAAATACTTGATAATTTTTCTAAAATCGGAGATACTCTAAATGCTGGGAATGGGAGAACATCGACGAACGATCCGATTAAAAAAGAGTTTGCTTATGTTACGCAACGTAGTAAGGTAGATTACGGGATTTAATTTATGGAACACACCAGCCGATGTTACCCAAAGAATCGAACCGTGCCATGGTTATCTTTAAAGAATTGAAAGAACAACACCGATTTGAACCATATTTTTCGTGAATGGCAGTTGCATAACAGGCTTCAAGAGAGTTCATCAAATAAGGCTAACAAAAAAAAAATGCGATAAACAAGAATTTGTCGGCTTTCTCCGGCATGTCACAACATGTTTTCACGCGCACTACCATGCATCGCGCTGGTATCGTCGAAATAGCGTAGCACCTCTCAAGGCGGGCTTTCATCGGTTACCTTTGAGTTGTCGCTGCCGAGGATAGAACTATCTTGGACATATATTAGAGGATGTTGTTTATTTGTTTAGATGCTTGGACAGAGAATACTGTCCAAGAAGTTCGCATAAATTTGACTTAATTTAGAAGAGATTGTCTTAACCATCTAAATCTAAAGATTTTGTAAAGAAGGATAAGTCTTGGGTCTTGTATTTTTCACCTATCTACCAATAAATTTTGAATTTTATTATTTTTGTTATTTTTCTTCCAACCTTTTCACGAAAAAGCATTATCATAAAAATTAAAGCTAGTATAATAAAACTGTTGGCAAATCACCCTAGAACTGCTCTAATACGGTCAGTGTTATAAATAGAGAAACCTTCTTAAATGTTGAACTTCAACGAGTCGAAGTTGTTAATTTCATTCCTGATAGTCTTGACTATTAGAAAGTTATGCAACAATTCTTGCATTATTGAAGCAACAAAATAATACGTTGTTCTTGTCCAGTTATTCTGTGTAATGTCATGTGATATCAAGAAAATCAATAGTATCCCGTTTCAAACGCAATTATTAGCTGTAAAAATAACGTTGTTATTCAAATTAGATAGCACTACTTGACATGCAATGAATTTAAAAATAAACTAAGTATGCGCGCATTTAAATACAATCTAACAAAGAATTCCACACATATTTCGAAATCTATGTTTATTAAAGCATGTAATCAATATCGATACGATCAGCATTCTAATTACCTATTAAGACATGTTTGTTCAACGAGTTAAGAAATTTAAAACGCTGCTCCAATAGAATACAACTAGGAATGTAAACAATTCGAGTCGACTATCCAGCTTGGCTTTTTGTATACAGAAACACTTTCAACAAGTAGGTATTTTTAGTCGGACCATTCGACACATTTTTTTTCCCTGGACAGTAAACAGGATGGAATCTACAAGGTCGGTAAATAGTAGCCTTGATTTTGGGCGGAAAAAAATATACCTTTATTATAGATTTTATCCCAGACAGCTTCGATGTAGAATTAATCTTCAAGAGCAAATCTCTGATTTAATATGATTCCCTTTTTTTTAATACATGCAGATATCTTAAAATGTATCGATATATCTCTCAAATGATGATATTTTCTCCAAATCCTGATGATTTTTAGCGAGATAACGAGATAAATTGGAATTCCGCATGTGTTTGTATATATTTTTACGATTATTCTATTTTTTAAAGCACCAAACAATTGATATACAAGGGTAGTTCGACAAGTGCTTAAAAAATCTAAGAGATGGCGCTCGTAACATTGAAAATGGTTTGTTTCTTGTAAAGCCCATTAATCAGTAAACAGCTAACAAAGTTTCAATTATATCCATCACCCTGCCTCATTTTTATTGTCGATTTAAGCAAAACATTTGTATTTATCTAAAAAAAATGGAAAAAAGTAAGCTTCGAGCGTTGATCAAACAATTATATTTAAACAGCTTAACACCGAAAAAGATCAAAGCTAAGGAACAAAGAATAGCTGGAAAGTATCATGCGTCGTTATTGAACCGGTTAAGCGAAGAAATCGAGAAAAACTCGCCACTTGAAAAAGAAAAAGATCCTCTCACATCAAGACAATACACACGTGCACACCAAAATTATGGAATTCTTTTAATTTTAAAATATGAAAAAGCGGCGGACAACGGTTCACGTCGACACTAAGAACTTATCGAACGACCCTGGTATTATCGCTCGTATACGACGACATTGCATTGAACAAAATATCTCTATAAACGTCTTCAGTTTCGGTTCCATTAAGGAAATGTATAGCACAAACATCACGTCATGCCCCCTCCACGTTCGACAGCTTTTTGTATATTTGGACGATAATTTTTTTTTTGTTACTGGTCAATTAACGGGTCTCCTGCTAATTGAACCAAATCATTGAACACGGAGACATCGCTTCAAAGTATATTTAAATTAAATTCGATGTTAACTTTATTTTAGGCTGTTACGCTGCTTTGTACAGTAGGATTTTACGTATAAAATTACAACAACAATGACATTATATATTGAGCCAGCGCGTTTGTGATAATTTATGGTTAATGTCTACATAAATATTAGATATGAATTCTACACAACCGTCGGTATATAAAATTAAAATATTATCTTAAGTTGAAAGTCATTTAAGATGTTCACTTATTAGCACCTACGTACTTGATTAAAAAAATAAAACCAACCATTTTACACGGCGTTTATTGTAGAATTTAACGGATACCTTGAAAACCTTATAAAAACATTATTTTTGGCAATAGAAAATGACTTCCCAAGTCCCCCCTACTAAGATAAGAAGGGTTTCTCACCTACATCGCACACCAATTTTTGGCATCGTGGAAAGCCTTTCTTTTACTTCCTCAGATGGCGATACTTAATTCTAAAATACAATACATTGCTTCTGGTTGCTGTGATCTTTCAAATTTACACAGCTATTTATAAATATAATCGCTTGCAACAACAGACTACTACTGAACGTTGTACATAAGACTGATAACAATGAACAAATCGGGGAATACCAAGGAAAATTTTAAAAACGGGAAGGTACCATGGACCAAATATTCACAATGAGGGCAAAATGTCCATACGTCGATCAAAATGCTGACAAATAAATTAGTTTTACCGCCGAAAGTGGCATTTAAAGAAGCATCAAGTAAGATTCCAATCATAGGAGAATTAACAGAATTATCAACTTTCACATTTCACAGACTTCTGGCAAGATAGAGGTATAATCCCTAAGATGTCCGTAGCAACAGGCTGCGAGCGGCAACCAAGCAAAGCTGCTAATGCTAAATGCAGCGAACAGACCGAGCTTATAGTCGTTTCGAAGCGTTGCAGGGACAAGTTTAACATGTCAGAAACGATTTTGAGAGCCTTATGAGAAAACGATGACGAGGGAGATCGTTTATTGTTAATACAACATTTCAAGAAGTATTTGTTAAGCGACGATTTTTTGACACAATATTGATTCATTTTTTTTTGCATCAGCATGTGTAAAATTCATTTTATTCTGGCAAGAAGCTTGAAAGAACTACTCGAAGCAACAAGCGAAATAAACAGCAGCATCTCAAGAAATGAAAGTGAGCATAAACGAAAACAAGACCAAACTAAGGAGAATAGGACGGTGAACAATAGACTTAAAGCTAGCGACGTAAATTTGGAATTTGAAGAATTAAATGGACTTATCTATCCTGACGAATAAAATGGTAGGAGGAACGGACACAAACATGAAAATACTGAAAGCCAACAATGCAAATGCGAGAGCCTTAAATAATCTAATGATATCGAAACGACTATCTAGTTGAGTTTCTATGCAACAATCCTAAAATTAATGCGATTTACAGATGCGGGACCTGGGTACTACAGAAGAATACAATAGACGGAAAGAAAAAATATAGGCGTAGATAAGTGCCGGAGAATAAATAGAAAGTTTGCAATATATATTTTTTAAACTTTCTCACTATTAGTTTTTCTTTGAGCATTTCTTTCTTAATGGTACTTATGTAAAACGTATATTTCATTGTCAACATTTAGTATTTTGACCAAATTCAACCAATGTTTGGATTAATGCGTTATATTTACATTTTATTTCCGAGCATGTTTATCTTATCGCACGTGCCAAATCTGTTCGTTGATATTTCATTGAGAAATCCAGGAATTAGATGTACAAGATAATTCAAAAGTAAGTTCCCAATTTGAAATGGCCGTAACTTTGCCAAATTTGTAGATTCCGTAAAAATAAAAGCACTAAACTGTTCGTAAAGAAAAGAGGTTTTAATTTTAGAAAGAGAAACGAGATGCATCAGAAACATTACATGCAGAATTTTGACGAACGTTCTGAATTGTTCTTTTTATGTCTTTGATCCTTTTTTTGTCGTTAACCGTATCAATTTTTTCCAAATGTTTGGACGAGCGCACCAAATGATTTTGAACAACGCTACATAATTTGCATCCGTTTTGATCAACTTTTTTTTATTTCCAGGCCTTGCAAGAATAGCGCTTTCCATTAGGTGCTACAAATGCTCTCCGGTACCGCGCAACACCTACGCCAAAAATTACACCGTCCTACCGTGTTCGCAATTCGACTATTCCGACAATTATATCGTAGACTGTCCCTATTCCACGTTGTGCATGAAGAAGATCTACAGTGTCAACCTTACAGGGAATTTCACGAACGGTACACACAGAGATTGCGCTTATCAAAAATATGAATATCAGAAATACGTTAACGGTAGATGGGAACTAGCCGTCGCGATCAACGAAGAATCTCTCGCAGAAGGGTGTTTGATGGCCGATGGGAAGGGTTTCAAGATATCGACGGCGTCGTACTGCTATTGCAAAGGCGATTTATGTAACGGGGCCGTAACGATCGGAGGATCCATATTATCGGGAATATCTGTGATAATTTCGATGTTTTATTTTTAGATCTAGATGTTAATTAACGTGCTTCAAGTGATATTACATTAAGTTTTATATATTAGACGTAAATAAAGATTATTTAAATTTGTCGATTTCTTACTATACACAATATGTTACTGGGGACGCTTTCGGAACTGTTTGCGATATCCTGCAAGTCCCTTTGGTCTGTCAGTGCTCTTTTTTTGGCATAAGTAAAAAATTGTGAATCTTTAACTGCTTCTAGTCTGTTAGGGAAAAGTGAACAATCGATCTAAGGACATTTCAAACGAAATCTCACCAACATAATTTCACTTGAAATACTCTTCTTCAAAAGATTAATACATTAAGTTCCTGGCAATATCTATAATTTACATTCTATCGATGTATTTAACTCAAGAAAGTTTATGCTAATGCCACAATTTTGGCCAATAAAAAGGCCCTAAACTCCAGCCTTTCAAAACAGAATCAATATACATTTAATGTTGTTAATATAATCAATAAACCATTAAAACATGAATACACAAAATAAAACTCTTACAACCAATATACAACTTACCTTCGATGCGTTCTCAATCAACAACAAGAAAATAACATCTTCCCGCAACAAACGTACTGCCGAATGTAGCGGAAGCTGACTCTTCTCCTTTAACATCTTAGTTAATAATGCACCAGACATATGTTCGAAATCACTTGATTTTAATTCATTCCAATAAATCGAGATCATCTCCGAGCAGAAGTCTCTCAATTTTACCGCACCAATTTGTTCGGCTACAGAATAAAACTTCACGCAATTATTAACACTCACATTTTTCATTAGAACTTCCTCGCATTTCCGCACTAGGCTAACTAGTTTAAAATCGTGCGCTTGCACTAAAACTTTCATCGTCAAATCATCGGATTTTAAATTGATTTCATTCGTATATAACCAGTAGATAATTTTTTCTCCAACATCAATTTCGACATTCTCCCAATCAAGAACTGATTTCCGAAGCAGAAATGTTTCGTTCCAATCGTCAGATCTCGCACTAAGGACCATTTTGTGACAGTTAATTTCTTTGTTTTTTAATTTTATTTTTATATCGCTGTATGTCTCTGAAGAGTATAGATTTCTGATAAGCGTTAATATTCTACAAGAAAAAGAATCCTCCTCGTTTTCGCCTTGTGATAACGCCGATAAGTTTTGATATTTCGCTTCTAAATCGTTGTAACGGTTTTGTATTTGTGCGTATTCTTCTTTTAATAATCTTAAATGCTGTTGTAATTTCGATATCTCCGTTTGAGCTAAAAATATCACAAAAAAAAGAAAAACATGATTGCTGTAAGTGTGAATAAGAAGCGCATTAAAAAATATTTTCCGTTAAAAAATAGGGTGTACATACCCATTTCGCTAATTGTATTTTCTTCGTTCAATTATTGTTCAAAGGGGATCCGTTGGCTGATAGTGATTGATTTTAATTAACTGTAAATGTAAATATATGTACGCCTCCAAAAGAGTTCTATCTTTCTACTTTGCACATAACCATAAAATGAGAACATTTGATAACGGTTTCAACACACGATGACATTCCAGTAATTGATTAATAGACTCAACATTGATTAACTAATATTATGTAAAGGGTATTAGTTGGGAGTATATTGTATGATTAATTTATTTATTTTCTTCTTAAATTGATAAAAAAAAGATTAATAAATTTTGACATATATATAGCATAGAATACCTATAGATAGCGCCATGCGCCATTGAATTTTCTAAACGTGCAATTTCCGTTTTTATCGATTAAAAATATCTAAATATTTCTAACCTAAAAATCTTTAAGCAAATTAACAATAATCATGGCAGAAGCAGCAGAAAATCCTGATAATTCCAATTTAATAGATGGTATAACACAGAAGAAAGGTCCCGTTTGTTTAATAGTCTTAGGAATGGCTGGCTCAGGAAAGACTTCTTTAGTACGGAGGCTTAGTAGTTCTGAAAACAAGCCTTACGTTGTTAATTTAGATCCTGCATGTTTACACTTACCGTATTTTGCTAATATAGGTATTTATTCTTTAAGATCTTTTAAAGATCTTATTTACTTAAGTATTACATTTTAGATATCAGAGATACCGTTAACTATAAAGAAATAATGAAGCAATACGGATTAGGTCCAAATGGTGGTATTGTCACTTCTCTAAATTTATTTTCGACAAAATTTCCAGAGGTTTTAAAGTTTATAGAAAAGGCTACGAACGATATCTGCGTACTTGATACTCCGGGGCAAATCGAAGTATTTACTTGGTCAGTATCAGGTAATAAACGAAAAAAAATAATTTTTTAAATTAAAAATCCAATGCTTCTCTTTAAATTACAGGCGCTATTATCACCGAGACGTTAGCATCGTCATTTCCAACCGTTGTATTATATGTTATGGATACAGTGAGGAGTACCAGCCCAGTTACTTTTATGTCAAACATGTTATATGCATGTTCAATATTATATAAATCCCGTTTACCATTTATAGTTGTTATGAATAAAATTGACGTAATTAATCATAGTTACGCTTTAGATTGGATGCGTGACTTTGAAATGTTTCAAGAAGCTTTAGAGGCAGATGAAAATTACATTAGTAATCTTACACGATCCATGGCATTAACTTTAGATGAGTTTTACCAAAATTTAAAGGTCTGTGGGGTATCTACAGCTACCGGTGAGGGAATTGAAGAATTATATGCAGCTGTAGAAGAAGCAAGGATTGAGTATGAGAAGTAAGTGTTTTTTAAATGCTGTGAAAGTGTTTTAATAGCGATGAATTTATTTTCAGGGATTATCGAGTAGAATGGGAGAAAATTAGAAATGAGAGTACAGAAAAAAAGAAAGGAGAGGTTACAAAAGATATTGATGATGGCGACTCTTTGATAAGTGAGGTTCCTGCTGGGAGAGAATTATCGGATGTGTATCTTAGGCATCCTGGTAATGAAAGCAGCACGGATTCTGAAGGAGAAGAACTTAATCCAAAAGGTAAAGTAACGAATCCGCTTTTGTTTATTTCAAGTAAACATTTCGAACTACATATACTCCACCAGCTAAAAAATCATAATTGCATCTAGTATGATGTGTATGTTAGCGTTACGGCATCTTATCTCATCCAAGCTGATGACGCTAAATATAAATGAAACTTATGTGCGAAAGAGGTAGCTACATCATATGTCGGTTATACCGTCGTGGAAGGAGCAACCAGTCATCTAAAATGAGAGCCTCTCTGACGACGACTCGAGATTATACACAACATTGGTAGTATTTAAACGTATACATGTAACAGATAGGTCCAGGCCTCTTTACCGCTAACATACACATCCTAATATACTAATATAAATTTCTGTTGTAGATGTAGAAGAGGAAGCCGAAACGTTTAGAAAAGTCCTCCAACAACAGCGAGAGATGCAAATCAAGAGAGCGAAAGAAGCAGAAGCCCGCAAGAAGCAAACCGAAAACACGTAATATAAGGCATTATATATAAACAATATACAATTACTTTTCATTCTTTTGTATTATTTATTATTATAAATATAAAACAAAAACAAACATATCTTTTAGGTGATCTTTTATCTTTTTCGATAACAATTTTACTCAATTAAACAGAATAGTTTTAATTGTATATTACGAAACCACATGTTTTTTGTATATATCGTGAGTCGAATGCTAAAAGAAAAACAAAAAGGATTTTATTCCTTTTCTTATTTCCCCGTGTGATAATACAACTACTATAAACACTTTCCCTTCATTTTTTATTTACAATTCGTCGTTAATAAAATATGCATATCATGTAACAATAAAAATTAAAAAAGGAGAAGCTAAAGATTAATTGATACTATTTCTTGTTATAAATCATAGATTTGCATGCAGCACATAGCTGGGAAGTATTATATATATTTTTTAGAAGTTAACATATACAGAGAAATCATACAGTCAAAAACTATATATTTATAGGCTTTCAAAGAAAACTGGCTTAGTTTTTGATGTAAAATCAAATTAATTCATTTTTTAACTCGTTTGCAACGCTCACGGAAAATTGTTGTATTAGAATTAATTTGGCCATGTGACCTTATTATCACGTGAATTTTTCTAGTCCATGCGAGAGCTGGTCACTTTCAATTAACTCTAGTAAAGTAATATGCGACAGAACACCAGCCGGTGTTAAGCGATCCTCTCTCTTGGTCGTTTTCTTTTGCAAACATTTTCGAAACCTTGAGGCAAACAAACTGACGTGCATCATTCAGTAACGACGTGACGACCAGGGCTGTCTTCACGAATAACTTTCATTAGAGCTAATTTCTTCTGAAAGACCCGATCTGGTCTGTTTCTTTCGGGAATCATAGCAATTCGCCCACGTTTTGCCAGCTGTAATGTTATAAATAAACATTTTTCGAGTTACTTGAATACTTCTGGAAGCAACATGCCGGTCTTCTTCATCGTGTTTTGTACGAAAGCAATATTATGTATAACAAAGAGTGTTTCCCATTCTTACTATAACGTAGATTGAATAGAAAAATGGGGCAAATATTAACGAGCTTGTAAGATACGAAACAACATCCGTGCCCGAAGAATCAATGTTGGAGGAAAGTTATATGGACAACATTTATTTACTTGTTTTTTTTTTTTGACAATAAGCCCACAAAAGTACATATTTTGATTAATTTAAGTTCGCATCCAGTGGCAGCCAGCCCCGAATATCATAGATTTAAGGGCGACCCCTCCCGCGATTTGGCACTAGATGAATAACTCCGCTGGCGCTACCGAATATTGTAAATAGCGCCAAGATTAAGCATAAAATTATTTATGTCAATCAGTTGTTTCGTGTGAGAGAAGCTTTAGCAAATTAAAGCCGGTGGAAAACTACTCAAGATATTCAATAAACAACGCGGATATGAAGACACACAAAATATTACATTTGAAGATGTGATTTTTGCGTTGGTAGCTGTTGCCAGAAAGATGACATTTTAAAATAATTTGTTACATTTCATTTCCCATTAAATTCATACTTTGCAATTGGTAATTTCACTTAAACTATGTCGCCTATGCTATGCTACCGATTGTATCTATAAAAAAAAGAATAAAAAATAAGTCAATTATTTAAAAACACGTTTTTTTTTTATCTTTATAGATAGTTTTCCTGAAGAAGTATTTATATTGCTGCGGTGTTATATACTTGAACAATCCTCAAAGTATCATTACAAACAAAAAAATTCTAACCATAATTTTGGATACAGACCAGTGACGATTAGCGATGACGTGCATGAGAGATCGTACGACGTATACGATATGCAACGGAAACAAACGAGAGGATCGAAGTATTGCAATACAACTGCGCAACCGCAGTACATGTGTTGCCGCAGGTACAGACGTATAAAACACCAAAAATATAAAGCCAGTTTTCTTCTATGTAATTACCTTTGATTTCACTCCTTTAAAGCCGTTCTTACGATTGTTTTGCTAATTGTAAATGTAACACGTTGACATATCACTCCGTAGAACTCTACTAAAGTCGAATAAAAAAATTAATTTCTTCATTTTCGTCTCTTATTTTAGAAAAATTCTTCTACTATATTTAAATCGATTTAATCTTTTCTTTTTTTTTCTTTGTTTAGCAACTCTACGTGTAAGTAACCTTTCCTCCCATTTCACAAAGAGAAGCTAGTTTACAATATACAGAGATTGGAGATTGATTCTGGAATTTTTATAAGAATATAGAAATACCTGACTTACATATTAGCTGCTCCTTTACATGTCTTATTATTTCTTTTATCGTACACAGAGGGCGCTATATTGGATTCATTTATGCTAGCATAGAATTCCATTTCCTTTCTAGAAATTTAGGTTTAATAGCGATAGGGATAGGTAATGGAAATCTACGCGATAGTGCGATAGTATTTTACTAATTACATTTTTCTTTATTTAATACTAGACCTAGTACGAATAAATAATTGGTGTTACTTAAATAACTTTAGTTTCCAATAAAAACATCATTTACAATAATCGAGTTGTTCTAGCATTGTCTTGAATTGCTTTATTTACTTTAATGAATACACCGTCAGTCAAAAGACTTAATCAATACTAGAACATACTGTACTTATCATACAGCCTGTCTTTAATCGCAGGTTCAAAGTGTATGTGTTTAAAAAAAAAAAAGAGGTTATGTTCAAGCCAATATGTTCACAATTAACATATTTGTTTTTAATGTTAATTTAAATATAAATTAAAGCAAATGTTGCTAATTCTGTATTAATACATTTCAGGGTTTTTCCTTTTTTTTTTATTATTGAAATTAATTTAGATATTTTAACCCGAATTTAATTAAATTCATTCACCAAAATATTTTTCGATTCTTTCTAATACAGGATGTTTTAGCAGTAATTGCAAATATTTTAATACGCGTGTGTATAATTTTCAACGGTTACGAATATATACATATATAACTGTTTGACTATTACCTAGAAAAGCTTAAAAGCGACCAATTGCATTTATTGATTATTTAAGTTATAAACCGTACGAATAATTATTAGCAATAGCAATATTTTAAAGACGACGTTAAAAAATCCCACCACCGATTTGAATACTTCAAAGAACAGTTGTGTACCTCTTCTTAACGTGCTAAGGTTGAACAGTTCTATCTTTGTAACCGTTGAGAATTGGATACGTTTTCATATGTTAAAATAGCTGTTGCCGTCACCCCGATGGATATTCACAATTCATACTGGAACATCCTATATATATATAAAATTAAATTTTAATTGGACGAAGCTATATACACTGACCGTCAAAACAACTTACCGCAATTTTCTAATCAATTTAGCGTCAATTCTTGTATTGTAATTATTTCAATAAAAATTATTATTTCACTTACTTCGTAATTATACAATGGATTTGGTAATGTTAATGTTTGGAAATGTGGAAGATTGATTAGTCTATGATATTTTAGATAACAGGATACATTCAAAACGGTATTAAAATACCGATTCTAATATAATATTCATAAGATGTTTACGTTACGTTTGGATACCATACGTTTTGGTATCCAAATGACGTCATTAAAATTAATTTTTTTTATGTATTACACGACATTCAAAGATAGTTGCTTCTGAAAAAGATAAATAATTTGTTTTACTTACGCCACTGGAAATCGCGAAATTTCATCCAAGACAAATTCAGAAGGTAACTTAATTATTTTGGTAGAGATTTATTTTGCCGGTCAGTGCATTAATTGTTTAACAAAACAAAAATCTAGTTATTTTGTCCGACAAAAAATTAAAATAAATGATACAAACAATTTCTGGTTAAAAATAAACTTTTAATTACTAAAAGGAAAGCATCTACAAGAAGAATATATATAACGTTAACATATTTACATCGTATAATATATTGTGAAGTATGACGAAAAAAAAATCTATTTAAGAAATAGAATTTTGGAAAACTTTGGTAATTCCTACGATTACATAGAAGAAAAAGAAAAAAACAAAAGAAAGAATGTGAATATATACGTATTATTAGGAAGAGAATGACGATCCACTTATATATTCTCTAAATCGCTGCAGCATAGCAAAAATCCAATTTCGATATATTTATACTATTATTTCGAAAGGCAATATAATTCTATTTTTTTTTGTTATATATAAATAAGAGTTAGTGCAATCGGTTAGTAAATAATAAATAACAAATAAATAACGTTATCATGTTTACTAAAAAAAAAACAAAAAGAAATGACAATAATGGCGATGATTAAGATGAAAGTAGAAGAAAAAAAAAAAACAAAAAACAGGAAATCACAGCTATGAACAAGCAATTTAAGACACTCTGTATATATATAATACATATATATCATTATAATGTGCTAAACTCGAAAAGTATCGTATTGCACAGTTGCAAGACGTAACTCTCAGAGAAATTATTTAAATCATCGTGGAGGGGGGGTACATCCAATTGGTAAATTGCTGATCGTTCCAAAACAACTTACATATACATGTACATAAAAATTTGCATGTGGACCGTCAAGTTATCTAAATCTTAGAAGCTACAAGGAACTCAAGTACTATTAAAACTATTCCAGTTTAATGACAAACATTTCTAATATCTAGATATACAAGACGGTCAAGAGCCATTTAATCAAAACAAAATCAACTTTACATGAAATCGAAGGAAGGAAAAAGATTATTTTTATAAATAAATAATTAGTTAATAATGATAACAACAACTATTCGATGTTAACTTACAAAATGCATTAATAATAATTATTATAATAGTGGATCCGATCAACAACATTTTTAAAATGAAAACAATAAGATTGGAATATAAGTTCGTTCTTTTACTTATCTCTAATATGTATATTTATATAATATATTCTCTATTTATATTTATATATATATATATGTATACACGAAAAATATCATTTTATCCCATTTTATTTTAAGCCGAGATGATGCAATTAGATTTAGTTGAGGCATGTTCGATAATGCAAAACTTTTTCATCGTAACACACTTTTATTAACAAACCTAGAGGAAATAGTTTTAAATAATAACCGGTTGCGTATTATAAAAACAATATCAATCAACCCAATTTATTTTTTCTTTGCATATCAACACTGAAAAGTCACTCTTTTACATACTGAAACGTTACTGAAATTGATAAGAAATTCAAATCTTATATTTGTTGAAGCCTTATTGCATAACACTATAGGGTGATTTAAATGATATAGTTCTAACTTCAATGTAAGCTTTGGGATACTGCAAGGAAGAAAAATTGTTAATAAACTAATGTATTATGTTGTACCCCTTTCCTGTAAAACTCTCTTAATTTTGACTTTTTTTCATTCTTGAATCAATAGTTTTGCTTATTTTCAAAGAGATGTTAACAAGTCAATAATATCTTCTATGGATACAGAATTCAGATAAAGATTGAACAAATGTACTTGTCGGAGGTTGTCATACTCAATAATTCTATTAATGAAATATTTATTTTTTAAATTAAATCTAGCACGTTAGTTATTTTTTCAATTCTAAAAAAAAAAAAATCACATTTTGAAGTGACATTTTCTATAGAAAAGTTAAAGTTAATGATGATATCTCAATAAGTTGATTTTAGCAAGTTCAACAATTGCATCTGATATCCCAAAATAAGCCAAACAATTGACAAAGAATTAGTTTTTTTCGAAAAATAAAAAAGATCATTGCGAATGTCGAGATCAAACCAAGGATTAGGGGATCAATTCAACCCGAATTCCTTAATATTCCCCGCTCATCTATTTGATGTTTAAACTACTAGATGTTTTAAAGGATCAAATTAAACTAAATCACTTTTTCGACAAGCAAATATATTTAAGGATCTCATTTTAACATCCTTTGGTTTCTTGCAACATCTCGAAGCTATCGAAGCAATCGAAGTTAATCGATGTGAAGCAGCCTGCAGGCTGCTTCACAGGCTGCAATTTGTTATTCAGCCATTTTTGTATTTGCATATTCAACGATATCATGAATATATTTAAGAAGAAAAAATATTACGATATCGAAATACCTTGTACACACATGCTTTTTTTGAATATATAAAAAACAAATTACCCTGAATACAGCGAAATAAGCACTGTTAAATTCGAAATGCATCATCCACACTCAGTTCGAGTTAAAAACGAAAAAGTACTAAAAACATCTTATCAAACTCCTTTCTTTTTGTTGGTGCGAAACATTTAATTATATATTACAGTATCGTTTAGTTATAAATACTTCATTAAATTTGGAACGTCTATTATACAATTTATTATTATTTTTTTTTTGTTATTTTTCTCATATTATAACATCATCGTTCCTAGCGATTGCATTTTATGGTACAATATAGTTAGTGTCGTGTGTGTGTGTGTGTGTGTATAGTTTCTTTCGTTTCGTTTCTGAGACGTGTTTGCAGAAAGACACTATTTTCATCACTCTTATTTTATTTTAATCTTTTTTTTATTGTTTTTAAATATTTTTTTCGCTTGATCGAAAGTATGTTACTTTATTTGCAAATAGAAGAGTTGTTAAAAATGATCACTGTATTCTTTTATGGTAATAAATTTATTTATTATTTAAAAATGAAAACAAATACTACTTTTAAGCATTTTTTTAATACACATTCTCACAGTCATGCATACGCCTTAAAATTAATGCCGCTTGTTTTAGAAATACATAATTACAGTAAACGGAAGCACATAGAACACAAGAGGCTATTTATTTTAAATGGTATTGATTCCAGGATTCACGTATAATAATAGTATAACGTTGGAATTATGAAGTAATTATCACAATTTTAAGAAATTATTTTTTGTTAAGGTACAATATAAATTGAAACGAAATGTAATAAGTATAAATTTTAAAATGCATTTCTAGGTTAATAAGCAAGAAAAAGTATTCAGCACCGAAAAATGTAATTCTACAAATTATTTTTGATAACTTTCTAAGCATTCTAAATTTATTGGTTGATTCTTTTCTGGAATTCTAAAAATTGTTTATTTCTCGTAAAATACACTCTGAATTTAATTAAACGTTAATACGCGAGAATACAATCTATTTACCTAATCCTTTGTATAATTAACTTGAAAAATATCAGTTCATATTGCGTGGGCATGCTTTGTCTACATTTTACTTCGTCATTTATTTTTATTCAAAAAATTATATTAAATGATGTGTTCCTTCTGAAATTTTATTACAAAATACCAGTCTGCCTGTTTCCAATTTGTCAATATGTTGGTATAGCAGAAATTCGTTAATATTTTTTTAATGAGACTCGAAAAGATATTGTATAAAAATACTCTAAAATATTTTGTCATAAACATTTTTCATTGATATTCTCTTATAATTTTGATTATTTAATAAAAATTGTTAATAACGTAGATCTTTGTAATTATTTATACAAACTAACAATCAACATCTCGTTAAGTTAATGCCGTTTCATTAAAGTATTTTTATTTACCCAAAGAATATGTAGCTAAAATAACAAATATGAATAAGAAAGCCTTTCGAATTATGACAAGTAGTACAAAGAAATAAATCTTATAGAGAGTTGATTATTATTATAAAAACATTTCACAAAAAAAAAAATAAACACAAATAAAGCTATATTTTGCGATTTGTTCAATTTCAAAATATGAACTGAATTGTTTAGTAATTTCACAGGAGTATTTTAATAAAGAAGTAATCCGTCAAGTATCATTGTGGTTCTCAGTATCTTTCAAGCACTTTCCATATGCCCGGTTTAAAGACCTCGATAATCTAAAATCATTACAATTTGTTTATGTGTCTATTAATCATTTATTATCCCCAAATAATTTACAAAACAAGAATTCTAATTTTTACATTCTTCATTTTAAAAAATCCGAAACATCTTTATAGTTTTGAGTAGCGTAATCTTACTTGTAGAATCGATTGCCGTCAATCTCAATCGTCTTTTGAACTACGGCACAAAAAAGGATTTTTGTCCATTACTAGGTCTTAAAAGAAAATTCAATTCGAATTGTGACTTTTGTATAAAGAAATAATTTTATACAATAAGACAAACAATTTTTTCTTTTGTCGTTTTAAGAAAATTTGAAAGATAGAGCTATATTTTATTTTCTGACGAAATTGCTAATGTGTGTTGTTTGACATCTGTTTTAGATAAAAATTGCAAGATTTTACATACGATAAATACTAAAATTTCCTAAAAGAGGCCCTGTGTGACATTGCATATACAAAAGGACGAACAAAAAGTGAGATTTAAATTTTAGTTACGATTTTATGCCTGTATATTAAAGAAATAAATTGAATATTTTTTCAAGCTAGATCTTCTTCAAATGAACAGATTATAATGTTAGATCTCTTTAAAAAAAATGCTAGACGATGCTAACCATAAATAATTGACCTAACAATGTATACTTTAAATAACTTAATTATCTAATTTATGATTAAAATATTTAAAATGTAATTCTCCAACTGCGAAGAGCTTAAAATAATAATAGTAGCTAAAAAAATTAGTTACCGCACATACTTAGTTAATGTAAGTCATGTACAAATTGAAAATATTTTCGTTTAAACGTAAATGATTGCAATAGAAACTTTTTTATACAAGTTAAAAAAGAATTATTACATTCAATGGGCTTAAAAACAGAGAAAATCCGTGTGACATAAAGCAGGTGATCACAATAGGTAATAATAATAATCATAAAAAGTTTTTGAATATTCACAATATTTAAATAAAAAAAAATAGTTATTTAAAGTATACAACAAAGATGCAGTTTATCAGTTTCTATTAATGTGAACCAATACCATTTAAATAAAAAATACAATACAGAAAAAGATGTCTGTAGGTGATATTAGGGTGGGTACAAAATTAAACAATGAAAAGAAAAAAGAAATAAAATAAAATAAATAACAGGGTTTCCTGCAGAAAAAAAAGCGAGTACAAACTGAAGAAACGTGTTTTTAAAGTCCACTACCAGACACCAATCACTCAACGATATCATTATAGATACATTTACAAACACAGAAAGTAAAGTGGCATCTTCGGTTCGTTCACCTGTCGAAATACTCTTTTACGCTTATCTTGTTTTATTTGAATAGCAGCTTAAGAACAAAGCTTTACTTTTTTTTTGATCCCGTTTTCATTATTTTTCTTATCGATAGTCTCTTACACCATATAACGGTCTCTATAAATAGTCTTCTTCTAGCTTTCGAAAATTTACACATCGACCAAATATAATATATAATATGTTCATTTTGAGTGCGTACCTTCCTCGTACATTCTTCAGTTCATTGGGTCCGGTTTAATCTCTTCTTTAGTTTTTACACTTATTAACAAACACTGTAGTAGTAGTAGTGGTAGCAATATATTGTTTGAATTTAGATAAACAAATTAACTTGACTAGTTCAGTCCATTTTCTTTTCGCTTATAGGGTTACTTCACTTCCCTTGCTATTCGGTTTTGCAAGGGTGAAAATCCTTACCCTGTAGATCACATTTATAACTCATCCGTGTAATATTTGACAGTCCCATTAGTCTCTCGAATAATATCTTCCCAGGCTGAAACAAAATAAATGGATATGAATATTTTTTAAAATTAAGTGGATGTAATAATTCTCTTTTAGTCTTCTAGTTATTTTATGGTGATTCTTTAAGCTTATAATCGACCTCTCAGAACGTTTACATTTCTCGCTCTAATAGGCGACTAAATGACGATTCCGTAAGAGCCGCAATCTTTAGTGATTGCGGGGCAATTCGGCTACCCAAATTGAAAGCGAGACTGATGCTGTTAACGGAGACCCCGAACAACGCCACGCTGAAATTTCGAACGCTGGATTTAAACATCTTAGTCTCAGTCTTAACTTTGCCAAATGGTACTAGACGAACGTCGAATTAAAGTTTTAGAAATTGTAAACGTTGTAGGTATCTCGCGTTAAAATGTCGATTAACGTCCTAACACTTACCTACTCCAATAAAATTAACTATCTTATCCAAATTGAAGCCGTTCGTAATATCGCAGTCCTTCGGCGGCACAAACCTAGCTAGAAAATCGGCACAGACGTCATCGGACAGCAATTGTTCGTTAATATCGAATCCGAACGTTATACCGGACACTTCCTTATCCCCGTTTCCGCTCAGTATAACCACAGCCGGCCTATTATTATTATTACTATTAACGTTATTATTACTACTATTATTCGTAGTCCTATCACAGTCAGTATTGCCGACGACGACGTTGTTGTTGTTAGCGACGAATTCGGTCTCGCACTGTACACTGCTGCCAATATTGTTACCGTTCGGTGACGTCATCATCTCTTTGACGACGGGGAGCTGATGGGGCTGCAGCTGTATCGGAGGCGGGTTCTCGTCGGCGGGGTACTTTTGCAACTGGCAAAAGAATTGATTGTGGAAGAAGATCGGTTTCGGTTGATTTTTGAAGTGTTTTTCTAATGTCCTGACATCTTGGATGTTCAACGGCATGGCTTGATGGGTGCATATCGCGTTTATAGGTCGTTCTGGGGTCTGAATCACCTGAAAGTTAGAAAAATGCTTTATAAATTATTTTAGAAGTGTTACAGTTATATAAATTCGTTGTAGAAGCAAATGTGTTGCCTAAGTCGCCAAGGAACGATCGTTTAATAATAATTTCAACAACTTGAAATGGTCATGAAGATTCAAATCAAAAAGAGTTGATTGATTATACAGAATATTATGCCTTGTACTTTTGTACTGATAGTCATATTGAACTTCTTGCGATTCTTGATCGTGTTGGTTTTTAACCAAATAGCAATATCCTTATTTAGTTCTCTTTGAGGACAGAGGTATTTGATTAAGACAGGGCGCCCTGCAAAGATCAATTATGGGTCCGATTTTATTTTCGATAATCTATCTATTTACGCTGATCCAGCACTATCCTTTTTTACCCGTCTAAATGAAATTTGGCAGCTGTTGACATTGACTGGAAATTCAGAACAATTTTACATTGCGTCGCAGATATTACCTACCAATTAATCCGAACAAAACTAAGGTGCTGCTTTTTGATTCAAAAACTACACATGAACATATTTCAAAAATATTTGAGATAAACATTAATAACACACAGTTACCTATAGTAGGGAAAAGTGCTATTAGTCATTTTTATCTCTTTAGTGTTTTTTTCAAGTCTTTTTACGAATTGGAATGTTGCTAAATTTATGACTCTTGTAAAGAAATATTACATAGTACAATATTTTAACATTAATATATGCTACATAAAAAAACTTTTTTATGTAACCGAATTTTTATACGTCCGAAGAAAAATTGGGGATGCCTAATACACATCCACATAGTATAATATGAGTATTGCTGAAACATCTATTGATATGCTCAGCTTAAGTTAGATGGGCGCTTTCTTAAAATCAAATCGGTAACAAGTAATGTTTAATGTCTCGATAAATATAAACAAGCCGATAATTTTATTTAGGTGCTAAAGCCGTTCGTTATAAAACAACACATGAGATTCATTGCCAGCCTGCTAAGCAAATCACTGACAATGTAAGTTCCAAAGAATGCTCGTCTAGAAATATGGGACAGTTTCATTACAGATGATTGTCAAACTAAGATGAGGGGGTAGTAAGTTGAAAAAATGGTGCAATAAAGAGTAATCTTCTGTTGATTTTTTTTTTTTTCGTTAATTTTAATAACGTGACATTTTTCACAAAATCTATTTTTGCTAGTTGGACCAACTTTACTGAAACAAGGTTCACATTAACCGATATAAAAAAAGAGCAAGATCATCATTAACAATCTAAAAATAAAATAAAATACTTACTTGGGCTTCGTTGGTGTATATGATATTCTGTGTTTTCACGTTATTTCCAATAGTAACCTGTTGCTTATCGTGTCTATTATGCACTGTAACATTTTTGGCATTCTTAAAGTGGTTTGCTAAATTCCTCTGGTTCTTCTGTTGATTTTGAACCACTGCATTAGCCCTATTAACATTTTTATCAAATCCTTTCCCATTGTTAATATTATTATTATAATTGTTACTAGGGATGGCTGGCCAGTTCTGGATCTCAGCAACAATATTCTTGACCACCTTCTGCTGTTGATCGTTAATATTATTTTTCTCTTTCGAGGGGATTGAAGGGAAATTAGCCATGTAATTAACTAGTGTCAATTCTGGAGGTGATTGATGTTTCACTATTGGAGGACTTAATAACGCTTGCGATTTGTCTTCTTGAATACTCGTGGCTTTGTCTTGAGTCTTTGGGGAGATTTGTAATTGTTGAGGTGAGTTATTGGTATTCGTTTGTTTAGTTGATTTATTCTTGTCATCGGGACTCTTTTTCTTGGGGATTTTATCGATAAACACTTCATTTTTAGAGCCGTCCGAATCTGGGGAGGTCGGTATATTCTTTTCCACAGGTTTCTTTTCGCTGGCCTTCTTCTTATCTACACTAGCGCGATTCCATTTGGGCTTATCTAATTGGTTGGCGCTGTTTTTCGCTATATCTGCGTATGATATTGGAAAGTTAACGCCGTCTTCATCTTCCCTGTCGATGTTCAACCTATTAGCGTCGATTGGTAATGAATGAACTGAATCTACATCCGAGGAATCGTTGGACTTCTCACTGTGTGGGACAGAAATTGCAGATTTCCTTCTCGGTTCTGGACTTGGAACCCTATTAAAATCGTTGACATGTTCCTCCCTGGAATAGGTCTGTCTACGGCTGCTTAAAGAACTGCGTCTTTTTTTGCTCTTCTTCTTCTTTGTTACAACACGGAAGTCAGCGGCCTCTAGATTTTCCACTGAGACGTTGTACAGGCTCTGAACTTGTATTTGCTGTTGAAAAATTAATTTTAAATATTAGTAGTTCTAATAAGGGGAAGTTCCCAAATTAATCTAAGAGATGGAGAAAAATATTTTTTTGTATATAATATAACAGAAATTAACATTAACATAATGTTTTACTTTTTGTCAATTATCATGCCTTACAACGTTTATTTGAAAATTACATACGCTTTACACTGTTCGCATATATAACTCTAAAAGTATGAACATTAGTTATAGGAAATGAGGAAAAGGAATCAAAGAGATACTAAATATGCATCCAACGGGCTCAAAATATACGAGGTGTTCCATTTGAAGATGCTGCAATGCTACCTTCCTAATCACTCTGTATGATAAAATAAAGATTTGATACTGATTAGTTATCTTTTACTATTGTCATAGCAACAGCAGTAACTTCTTGTAAAATAATGACAAATAAAAGAGAAATTTTTGAGTAAATGCTAGAAATATATCAATTTTTTTTTCCTTGAGAAGCGAATACATCAAAAACTGTTCGTTTTAAGCAGCAATTACAGATTTTAAAAGAATTTAACTTTACTAATTGGTATTTAAAATAAAATTTTTGAACGCCAAATTACTAAATTTAACAATTATCATACGAACCTCAGAATTACCCCAAGACCTCCTTTCCCTTGGTTTGTCAGTATTGCTTTTCGTTTGCCTCAAAGCGACTTTCCCTTCTTCCTGCAGAAAATCGAAATCTTCCAAAGTTGTTGTAGGCATTTCCTCTAAAGAATTACTCTTCTGTAAGTTATTTCCCTTGCCCTTCGACCGAGTCTTTTGCTTCCTATTAGTTTTGCCTTCATCGAATATGTTCTTATTAATTTTTTGTGATTTTTGGACACTCGATTTTAATTTTTGACCATTGTATACGTTGTCATTTCCATCGATGAAGTCTATGAGCTTGTCAACATCATTTATTATGTCCCCTCGATGTCCTGAGATCTGTAAAGATAAAATCTCTTAAATGGGAGAAAAAGGAGTGGGTAGGAAAATAAGGAATTTACATCGTCAGCAGCAAATATATTCACGTTCTTTTCCATAGGCTTCTTTTTGATTTTCTTCTTTTGATTAAGACCCATTCCCAAGGCGTTACAATTTTCATCAACGACTTTCTGGAATTTCGAATCAACTGTCAATATCATCGAAGCAAAGCGGCTTAAAAACTACATACCTTTTCATCTCTGCGACATGAAAATACAGGGAAGGGTGTGCCGTTAATTTTGGGGAACGACTCGTAGCTCGTACCCCTGGGATAATCGCTGTCTATAATTTTGGGTGCTTTTTCTAAAGTGGGTGCTGTACAGTTGGTAGTATTGACGGATGGTTCGTGGATCTTGGCATTCTTCAAGTATTTTGTCGACAACATATAGTCACTGTCGATATCACTTGTAATCAACAGTTCGTGATCTAACGTTCTTTCTGATTCCATTTCCACGGTGTAGGCAACTTTAGATTTTTCTTTTTCCTTTCTGCGGGCCTCCTCGAAGAACTGTCTATCGTAGGAGGCCCCAACATTCACATTGCAAGGAAGGCTACCTGTTAATTGCTTCAATTAGTATCCTGGTAATGACTTCAAAATGATTAATAAAAAATAGAAAACTTGCAATGAATTTCAATTATGTTGGATAAAATATTCAAATAAATCAATGATATCCTTAGTTATTATCTATTGTAATAAAAAAAATTATACCATAATAAATTAAATCCGATTGCATATGGCTCCCACTGTACGTATTAAGTTCAAATACAGATATGTTTATATATATATATATATATATATAAATAAGTTATTTTTTTATTATCACCACTCCACATGAATTAGATAACATACTAAAATATTTGAAAAATTGATAGAAAGGTATTAGATATTTATTTAGTATTTATTGCAAAAATCAAATGATTAATTGAAGAATGTAAAGTATAATTTTACGAACTAACAGCAACATAAAAACATTAATAAAAAAATGTGCAAGTTTCCTTAAGTAATATGTAATTACTTAATATCTCTATTTATTTAATGATTTACAAAAATTATAAATCATATTACATCATCATATTAACATTATTTAATGTAAAAGATAGCAATGGATGAGTTTTTTTTGTTTCCAAAATATATATGAAATAAAAAAGTAAATTTATCACAAGACGATCCCATGTAAAACGTAAATAAAATAAGAAATTCACGAATAAATACAAAAATATGCTACACAAATACAACATGATAACATGGGTGTGCATCGTATAAAAAAAAAATAAAACACGTAGTTTAAATAATCGGGGAAATCAAATATGTTACCTTTAAATCGTAAAGCAATCCATAACTTATACAAAATCGCGGGTATTGGCTTTTTGATTAATCATTTTTCTGATATTTTCAACAAATAATTACGTACACATAACCTCAAAATCATTGAGTAAGCAAATTTAGAACACAACTGATATTAGCTGTAAGAATTCGTTGGCAACGGAAAAACTAAAAATTACCAATCCCGAAGATAAGTAAAATGTTCCACGTCGGATTCAATAAAAAAAAATCAAAAAAATATAGCGACATGAGTGAGTAATGTATATAGTGTTTTGTAAATAAATAAGCGTAAAACAGCGATACTGCAAAATATGATTATTTATGTTGATATTTAAATTATGAAATTAGATACTATTTCTGACTTAAAAATATAATTATACAGGGTGCGATTCATAAGTAAAACGATAAATAAGTATAAAAGGTAAATATTTCCTTTTATGATATGTATTAACAGCCGTAGTTTTATTACACATATAGATGTTTCAACTGAAATCTATTGTTATTGCAAAACTATTCGCGATTTAGCAAATAACAAAGCATTTGGCTATTACTCATGTTTAATATGTTATTTTGCAACCTTCCCGTGAAAAAAATTTGAAATATCAAATAGTTATTGTGGTTGTAATTTTTTTTACAACTACATAAAAACGTTTTTAAATTGTTAACACTGATAGAATCCGTCGTAAGATTAAGTGAATGTTGCATGAAGTTGCAAATTGTTTTGAACTGAAAAATAAAAGTGACTAATTTTCCATAAACTTCTCAGGACAATCAAGAATTTCTGTACCTTGTCTGGAGCTTTGTTTACGAAGATTTCTCGCGGCTTGCATAAATAATATTTCAGAAATTGATACTCTGATGAAAGTATTATCTAAAGTAAACTGTGACAAAGATTATCCGATTTTTTAAAACCGAGAAAGACTTCCTGAAGTAGAATCGCAACTCTGAAAAGCGGTACTTCTTCATATCGATTGCTTGTCCCATAAAAAAAAATGCTGCCGTTATTAGCAATTTAAGACGAAGAAACATTTTATTATGTATTGCGTATCAAAAGATATTTTCAGTTACTTCTCAATGTATTTAAATAGAAACAAAATACAATTATATTTATTTTTATAGACGAAATTTGTGGTACTTGAATGTTGTACGCAAATAACTGAGAATAAAGTTGCCATTACATTAGACTTCAACTGAGAAATGGTTAAAAAAATTACATTTTCAACCATACCAATGATAAAAATACTATTTAAAATCATTACTTTGTTAATGTATGAATTTGGATGAGACTACTATAGAGAAATTTTAGCAGCAACTTTTTAGACGAGTTATTAATTGTGTTTGATTTAGGTAAATATAAGGGTAGATCCACAAATACCTCTGTTTGATGATAGGTGGCGTTACTGAAAAATTTGGACAATTCTGTAGGATACGTCTAATGTTTTTGTGTGAAAAGGAAAAAGGACAATGGCGTTCAGTAATTCCCTTTCTGATTTTGGATGGAAAAACATGCGTAGAAATAAAGGTGAAATTGAATGCCATCTAGCGAGACCCTTCACCACCTATGACAACTGTTATTCTTAGTGTACCGAATTTAAATCGGTTTTCAAGGAAGAGTACTCAGATCGTCCGCCAAACGTGGTTGTCGACAATAATATCATTGAAAAAGTCAATAATTTTACCTTACTTAAACACTTTTTAAGTATATTTTAAATTAATACATTAATAAAAGCTCTCCTTTGAAAATCATTATTTTAACATTTATATTTTCGTCTTCTCCAAGTATTTAACAATTTATAGAACTGAGATATACAGTTTTCCTTGGTTGGCGGCAGGTTTCTAAGAAAATATGAAAATTAAAATACCTCAAAAATTGCCGACTTATGTAACAATATGTACTTTTATGTACCAATCATTTTGTATATAAAAAACTGAAAATTCACAATATTCACAAGTTTTAGCATCGCCCTATACAACATTGAAAAAATATATTAATGTTGATCGTCGGTGCAATTAATTAAAAAAAAAAACATGAAGTTATATAGCATGTCCACCTAGTGAATGGAAGATATTTTACTCCGTGTATAATTTAGAGAAAATGTTCAAATAAAAATTATTCGAAGAGAAGTACTACACAACATAAAATTATACACATATATATGTCTATAGGCTGTTTGGTTTCCGCAGCGGGATTGCCTAAAAATTTATTAATCAAACGTATATCGTCGATGCCAAAACCTATGTAATAGGTCATAAATTGAGTGTTGTGCAGAACTTGTTTCTGAATATTTTTTATCTTAATACCCTTTTTCTTTAATTTCTCAGTAAATGAATTATCTTCCACCCGCCCATTAGTTGCACATGCAGCATAGGTAATGCAAGAATCTTAACATACCCCCTTCCCGTTGCCTAGCACTGACGGTCTTCTTAGGTTTTTGCAAATGAATAGCAGCCTCATAAAGCTCTTCTTTGGCCAGATTGTTCAAGCTACCACCATGGGTAAGATTTTCTGATACCGAACTAGCTTGTCTGCGATTCCTATGCCTTTTAGAAGCTGATTGATTGTAATACCGCGCTAACTGTGGGCCACTAGCGCTGGTTGCTCTTGCATTTCTTAAATCATCTTCTGCTTCCGTCAGAAGATTCTAAGGAAGGAAATTTTTGTTATCAGAATCAAACTGTCGCTTGAATTAAATTATTAGTACGACATGCCTTCGTTTAATGTCGAAAAGTATTTTCGAAAGCCTTACTCAGGTTGTGTATGTTTGCTAATCACGTATTTTTCGAGATTAATCGAGGGCTCTTCGGCTATAAGACTTACATTAAAAAGCCGACTCTTTCCTTGCCTGTCTTTTGGTGATTTATAGTTAATTGCTTCGTCCAGAAGAGCCTTTAATTCTCGATCATCCAACCGTGAAACAGATGCATCCTAGAGGTGATAAGAAATAAATTAGAATTTTATATGGCACGGTTTAGCGTCAACGAATTTAGGTTAGAAATAGAGTAGGCATGAAAACTTGCACGGCTAAAAGGGAACGATTTATGGTGTTATTATGTTTATAGTTAACAGTCCTAGACGAAGAAAAAAGCTCTTAGAACATATAAAAATCTAGATTCCGAAATTGTGGATTTTACAACAAATTCTATGAAAAAGATAAGTCATTTCAACAACAAACAATTGAAAGATGCTGACGAAAACGGACCGTTTTGGAAACTCCTTCCAAACAAAACTCGCCTAGCGAAGCAGAAAGAAAAGAACACCAGGCTGCAAAGTACGAGCATTGTATGTAATAACCGTGCTAAGGAAGAAAGCCCAATTGTTTTTACACTTAGTAAATTTACTTCTCGACATAGTGGCGTATTCCAACTCTTTCAGGCCACCCAATGTCGAATTCGGCATAGTAGAGCTCTATTTCGACAACTACCTTAACGTGAATCACCAAGCCGTCATCAGGCGCGGCACCAATGTCGCGGATAACATATTAACAATCAAACAACGAACATTGGAGAAATTCCCTTGACTTGGGTCAAGAAGACCGGCAACGGCTCGAATGTGTTCAAACGCAAACATTGGACGCTTTACATTAGTAGATGTGAACGTCAGTAGATGCGACAACCGTCCAATGTTGAAAGATTTGGTCGGAAGTTGACGCATCATTCTGATCCGTAAAAATACAAAAAACATTATCATGATGGTATGAATCGTCAAAATTTTAATAAATTTTGACGATTTACAATTTAAGAGGTTGCGTCTGGCGATTCAAGACGCAACTTCTTAGAAATTCTAAAAAGCCTTGTAGTCATTGTAACGGATATCCCTAGTTACCATAGCACGATCCGCAATAAAGTACCAGCAGCTTCATCAAAAAAAAAAAAAAAAAATGAAATTTAGCATTGACTTACTTTACAATCATATTGATTACGCACTATTTTGTTTTTGGGAAAAAAAAGAGTTGCAAATTAATAATTACTATGACTGCTAGTATCTTAAATCTCATTTAACTTTATCTTCAACCTTGATCCTCAACGTTTGAGAATCGGTTTTGGTGGTTCGGGAATACCGGGTCTCCATCTCTGAAGTTCTCGAATTTATTTAGGAGATTCCAAAAAATCTCTTTTTATATTTGAGATTAATGCATCCATCTCTAGATAACATTTGTGAATCGTTCGTGCCACAAGATGTAAAGCATGAGTTTTACATGTCATATGTACGAGTTGTTCACACTCTTGTTTTAGATGACGCATTGTTGCCTCACCATCGCTCATATATATCAACAGTTGATTACGTTTATCTTTAACTACGGTTTTGATCTTTTTTTCGTTATCCTCATAGATACTCGGGGAACGTTTACTGAAATGGTCAGTTTCAGTTGGAATTTATTCCAGAAGTCGTGAAACGGTGCTATAGACGAAGTTACATCCTACATTCGAGAAACATGGACAGTAAATCCAACATAAATTGTTCTCTCGATGGCAACACCACTTTTTCGATTTGTGCGCTGTATACTATTCACATGCTTGGTATAGTCGAATTTTTTTATCATCGCCGATATACTTTTTTACATTTTGAAGCGATGGTCACCTTTTGCGCTTCTGTATGCCCGACATATTATGAATTAAACAAACGACGTTCGACTAACTCGCGTAAAAACCTAAGATGAACTAACACAAATCGTGACTACTTTGTTTTCTGCGTTGCGAGTGATGTTACCTACTAGATACGGTCCCGATATGTAGACACACTAGTCCACTTAGTTATTACTGATTTTAGATAAAAAAAAAAATGTAAAAGAGAGAGTTGTACGTGGTTAGGTGCTAGGTAATAAAACAGTCTAATGGAACTTAATAATTTCTGAAGTATAATGAGAAATGTGTGTTTTTTAATGAAAACCATACCCGGCCATGCCTTCGTAAACACGGCATTTTTTCAGGGAATTCAGTAATATGACACTTGACATAGTTATTTTTACAAATATGTATTAAACTCTATATATTAGACGTTGGAAAAAACGCTCTATATACGAACATTATGATACATTTGGTATATGTATAGGTCAAAGTCTAATTACTGAAGATATCCAAATTTCCACCAAACCTCTATATGCATCTTAGACATACCTTGATTTAATACAAAAGAAAGAAATGAAGCTTTAGATAGATAAGGGTGCACCTAAAAATATTCCACATCTTTGTTAAACTATGTCCATGTGTTGCGTTCAAGTATCTCGGCTGAGTCAAAGGAAATTTCAGGACAAAGAATTTCGACGTTATGAATACCTGAAAATAGTAAAAAAAAAAAAAAATAGAACTTGATATTCCTACAAAAGAATCCCTACGATGTAAAAGGTAAGAGAATTAAAATGAAAATAAATGTGACTGACTGAAGTAGATCATATAATCAATAAATATAACATGTTTGTGAGCTTGTTTTCGTCAGAATTGAAGAAATAGTTCTTGGTTATAGTGAATATGATATAAACATCGCAGAAAAAAAGATACTCATATTGTTCCTTTTATATTCGGCAATTACCGTCACAAGCTAATTAGCTGTAACTGTTAATAATAAATAAATGGTGTACTGTAACTGGTAAACATATTTATTGTAATTGCTATGCATATCGTCGGAGAGATTAGTAATATAATTCTTTTAACTTCTATGTTCAATAACAGATGAAGACTACAAAGCCAATTTGTATATCTTACCCACGTAGAGTTTCTAATTAGTCTTTAAAGGTGTTAAACACGTAAAATAGTATTTTAATTATAAATAATTGTGGTACAATGTTAATACAATAAAAATGTTGCACGGAAATCTAATGGTCACGTCAAACCACGTAGATATTTTTCAGATAATTTACATTTTTCTTTCAACAATACGTTCCATACTATATCTGAAGACATTTCAGCAATTTTCATAATTAAATAGTGACCGTTCAGTAAGGAAAAAGATGATATTTGTTCTAAAAACATTCGGGTAGCCATACGTCAACTTGTTGTCCGCCATTTTCGCATGCAACAAATGCAAAATAGATAGTACAAACGAAAATCGATTTTTTCGAAAAATAGGACAAAACAAAAAGCGAAAATACGTACAAATTCGATAAGACGATGCCGTGACGAACCAAAATACCGGCCGCTAATCCCTGATCTGATAAGTAGCTTCGCGAGGCCCGATTCGGAACGGAACAGCTGAGACACGAGCGGTGTTTTCGTACCGACTTACCTTGCTGTCACCGTCTACGGCGCTGCATTCCTTCTGCTGGACGCTCTCCTGTCCGTCGCTCCTTGCCTTATCGCCGCTTTTGTCAGGGGCCTTCGGTGCGCTGTCATTCTCCGGAGAAGGTACCATCTTCCGAAATTCAAACGCGATTCGCACAAGTTATGGCACGCGATTCACCGCGGCCAGCCCATAACGCGTACACGGGTTCTCGTCACGTCGGACACACTTTTTCGGCTTTATATGCGCTTTTTGTTCAACGTCTTTTCTTGGTTCTTCTACACAAGAAACACATTTTCAACGTCGGCCATTACGATACATTCGGTCAAAAAAAGAGACTGCGATTTGGGCGACATCTTTTAACACTAGCGCGTATTTCGTCCTTTCTGCAACGTAACAAAAATAAAAAGATAAATATTTTTCCACTTTCTTATTTTATACGTATCATAAATTATCGGTTGTTGTAACTACTTACTGTAAATAAATTTATCGTAAATAAATACATAGGATTTAACCAGTATCTCCACTAGACATTACCACAGATTGTACAATAACGAAATTTTTTTGCAGCATTTATATTTTCATGATTCAAATTCTATGACCCTGCAGAAAGAAGGAAATGTTAATGGCTCCGCCACGAAATTCAAATTTACAATATTTATGTACCGCTAAGTTTGAAAAAAAAATGTTATAGTTGAAAAAATTCCGAATTGGGAAAATAGATGTAATAGATATCCCTGTGGAAAATTACCACAAAGTATAAAATCTTTGAAATCCTCACTTGGGGTGAATATAATTTTGAAAATTTTATAATTTGTTTTCCCTTAAAACGTCCTCGAAACGGCCGTCCCGGACTAATTATTGTATATTACTATATAATAAATTAAACTTGTCTGATGCGGAGGTGCCGATACTTATGTGTTATTTACCGCACTACGCCACAGTCCTTGCTATCATTATTGTGTAACTGAAGCTTTATGTTGGAAAAGAAATGGTACAAAATTTAAGAATTTCTGCAAAAAAGAAACACTAAAGGAACAATAATCTCTAGTTATCGATAAGCCCAAAAGATTTTACTTTAACGTTTGAAATAAGTCACCTTAAGCTTCAAATTTGAAAATAAAACATTTTGTAAGTTGTTAAATTTTTGGATGGTTGCCATGTTGGAATCAACACTAAGACAACGCGCGAAATTTAAAAGGATTCAATAGGCGATAAAATTCAGCTTGCTTCCAAACGTTTTCTAATGTTTACTGTTAATATACTTGTTTTATTTATTGGCAATCAAGAAAAAAAACCGCGTATTTTAAAATAAACGGTAATTATTTATTTGATGAGAAAGCAGCTGGTATAAGTTAGTTATAACATCCTGTTAAATTTAATAAAGCTGTTTAATTAAATTAATTTTACGCTTGGAACGATTTCTATATTTAACTGATTTCTTTTTTCGTTTTGAAATTTGGTATCATATGTATTGATCTACTATCAATTGCAAATTTCGACGTATCTCAATTCGGAGAAAATCGTGGCGGTGCCTGAACGCTGAACGAGTAAAATTTTTTGGAGGCGCAATTCCTTGGATATCTTTCCATGTACGAAAAATAACAAGCAAGTTTGTTCTATAAAATTCTTTTACGATACAAATCATATCTAACTGGTGATACAAAAGAATTAATTCTTATAGTACACTAACAAGTACAATGTCTGAAACTGAAGAGAATATCTTCTTGTTTTATCCAAATTTGATTGGTAAGTTTACCTTGATACATGGGGTAATTGATACAATAAAATACACGAGTTTTTTTAAGGATTTGCAAGAATAATCTTAGCGGTTATTTCGTTCTACTACATGCCTACGAATTACATTCTTGCTTCATTTTGTTATGTGACTTCTGCTTTACTAGATGCTGTGGACGGTACCGCAGCAAGGTTTGTAAATAAAGTACTATCTTTTAAATAATTTAAGTGTGCTCTTTAGGCATTTCAACCAGAGTACAAAATTTGGTGCCATTCTGGATCAGTTAACCGATCGTGTTGGTACAATGTGTTTGTGCGCTGTTCTAGCTCATTTTTATCCAGATTATATGCTTTTCTTCCTGCTATCGATGAGTATCGATATAGCTTGTCATTGGATATATCTTCACACGTAAGTATATTGTTCCTTTAAATTCATCAATCTTATAATCAAATTTTATGTTCTGTTAGGTCTTTATTGCAAGGAAAAACCAGTCATAAATTCGTAGATTTGTCAAGCAATCCGATTATGCATTATTATTACTCAAATCGTAACTTCCTTTTTTTCATGTGTATGGGAAATGAAATGTTTTATTGCGTCTTATACCTGCTTTACTTTTCCGAAGGACCATTAAGTAAGTACATAAAAAAAATTGTATTTTTCTAATGTATACAGTGTTGGACAAAAAAGTAGGTGCAGCATTAACTACTTATGCTTTACATTTTACATGCTTGTCTAGATAATTAGAGCAACATAGCTTGGTATTTTCATACTACACCCAGAGCAACTCAAAAATCACAATATTTTACCCTTTAAAATATTCAAAAAAGTTCAAGACAATTTCTGTTTAATTAATCTGCATGTGGGCTGTCCGACTGCAGACATTGTGTTGCTTTGTCGTAATTTGCCTTAATTTTGGTAAGTAGAATTAAATATTTATTTTATAATAAAAATGTGTATGTAGTAGGTTGAATGTAAAACAAGAGATTAAAAAAACAAACAAATTAAAGATGCTAGAAAAAAATATGTACGAGGTACGTTAGAAATAAAATAACTGAAAAGCCCCCATAATAGATTCTTTAAAATTGCGTACCGATTAACTAACTATAACTAAATATGATTTAATAGCTCCATACCTATCTTATATGCAGGATAGCACAGAACAAACTGACATATCCTAAACTTGAACTCTGCGCAGGGATAGTAGCTTGCATTGGACGACCGAGAAGTAAGTAGGAGAGAACGTTATTTCACATGTTCGATTGTATAATTTTGAAGTGGTCTTTATATTGTCATGGCTGACTGAGAGTTAACAATGTATTTGGATCGACACGACGTAGAAGATGATGTATACTGTCGTTCACCAAAACTTATTCAGTGTTCACCTAATAGTCTCCATCACAATGTTCCGCAGTCTTTTAGATCTATAACTATTAAATCAATTTTAGTTGTCAACCTGTATATATATATATATATATATATATATATATATATATATATATATATATATATATATATATATATATATATATATATATGTGTATATATATATATATATATATATATATATATATATTTCCATAGAAACATATCTATAGATATTCTGAATGCTCTACGTTTTAAAACGCGTAATATCTCAAACCTGATGCTTAGTATTGACGGCGTAAGTAATAAGTTGCATGCAAAATACCAACTTATTGAGGTACTCCAAGTAAATAAGAATTTTTGAGTTATTGTTCTTGTAGCTATTCTTTGTCCGCCACTATATGCATTAAACAATTATTACAATTCGATTGCCTTTATTGCAGTTCTTGGAATGTCCCTCTACAAGATACTATTGTACCTATCCACACCAATCGCTTTGGCAAAATCTTTCATATCGGTTGTGCATTGTATTGTTGCTGCGAAGAACCTGTCTATTATTGACATTAATGAGCGTAAGCTTTTAAGAGAAAAGGTTAATTGAGGTACCCGTAAGTGTTAAATTTGGGAGCAAGAAATAAAAGCTCTGCTTTACCTTTCACATCTTGTTTCCAGTGAAACTTCCTATATGTAAGACCCGAATCAAGTTTACTTTAAACGTAGTAAGCTAATAAAGCTAGTGTTGCTTATGCATTTACTCTATACTCAATTGTGATCGAAAGTACCAAAATTTTGTTGTATTTTTTTTATATTAATTCTATGATAACAACCTATCGTATCATGATTTTGTTTAAAACAATTTTTATATTTATTTTTATGAACTTATGGAATAAGGATGAAATTTCAAACGGATGTTTTATTTATTTGTAATTTTACTATATGAAAATAAATTAATGTTAATATTTGTCCTATTAAACGTGTTTATTGAATAAAAATAAATATTACCATACTATACAAAAAGGTTCTTATTTTTAATTTCACCGAAAATAGTTTATGGGTCCTATTATTCTAACGTGTTATTTAGTTGTACATAAAAACATATGTTTACATGTTTAATAATGAAAAATAAATTTTATTATTAAAAAAAAGTAATAACAATAATTGGGAGGGGTTCCACTTATCTAAGGAGGTGTCTGCATAGATTGTTTTAAGTAAAAAAACAAAACACTTGTACACATTATTAAGTAAATTATTCAATAACATCCTCTGTTGATACAAAACTTTCTTTGGAACTAGAGTACAGATAATTGACTCGGGAAAGTAAAAAATTTTCTTGAATAGGGAAGAATTGCTGCCTGATGAATACATAAAAAAAGACAAAAAAGTATCTTCTGCTAAAATAACACATTTTGCCCAACATAATATAAACAGACATGTTTAACAAGATTAATGTTATTGCTATATAAATACAAAAAATATAAGTGAAACTTAATACTTATCGGCGTGAAATTAAAATGAATACAATACAAAGAAATAAAAATGTATTAATAAATTACGAAATAAAAGATACTTCTATAAAAAAGAAAAACTAGTTTCTTATAACTTCAATGGAGTCCGAATCTTCAAATACAAGATCGGCCCTTGATGGATAAATGGCCTTCATATTACCTTCGATATCAACGTTTTTAATTTGTTCCAAAAATAAGTCGGTGTCAAAGAATGTGACCATCTCTTTTATTAAGGTATCCATAACTTTCTTACATACGAATTGAGATGTGGCGCTGGTTACTTCCAAGAACATCGACGTTGTGTCTATTGAAATCTAAAATCATTAAGAAAAATTGTTTACAGCCTAAAAAGTATTTTGCTTCAACAGAAACATTTTATTTAGAATTTCAAATACTGAGCGTCCGTGCCCCATGACCTTTGACGTCCATATTTCTGTAAATACATCCGAGTCTTTCTTAGAATGGAAGAGGTAACTCTAATAACAGTCTTAGGATCACCACGAATATTTTTATCTTATTCTCTGCAAATTTTTCATTTGAGAATATATAAACGATGAATCATAGCCACCCAGACGGTTTAATAGCAACGGTTCCTATATCTGCATTAACAGAGTTTTCTAAAATTTCAAACGCTTATAGTTTAGTTATGATGCAGTTTTGGATATATGTTTACTAGACATTTTTTGCCTGAAATTGCTTGAGCAACATATTCTTGAGGCATGGCAATTATGTTATGGGACGCCCGGTATATAAGTAAAAGGACGACCACGCTTTTTGTAAAATTTATTTGTAAAAATATAATAAACGTCCCACAATCTTGTAATCACAAGCAACTGAATATATATAAACATGTAAAACACATAAGGAAAATTGATATGTTTTTGAATGATAAAATCGCTGCCATATCTTTATGCTGCTCTATAAAGTTTATAACATTTGCAGTAACCGTATCATTTTATTTTTTACTAGCTTTACTCATAAACAGAAGAAATGTCATTCAAAAATGTGCCATATTTAAAGGTTTATATGTTAGACTTCATATTATATTAAATTGTTACCTTTGTTATGTCTGAATTTGTAATCGGTGGGAATGAAATAACTTCTTCATCGGCCATTAGACACGGATACATTTTTTTGCCTTCCAATAGGTGAAGATATTTATGAATACCCGAATAAACATTCCGTTTCTTCTCTTTCCTTAAAGCTTCAGCTTCACTTTGCAATTTGGCATACAATTCTGCTCCAGATATGACACTCGATCCCATCAACGGTTTAATCATTAATGATGTTGGGGGGCAAGCTGTGTACATTAACGATTTCCCATGCTGCAGAAAAAGACATTAAGGAATTTGGTAATTAAAAAAAGATCACGAAGAATGCCATACTAATTTTTTGGCATCGTGTGTAGCTATAGTCGCAGAGTTCCGCTTTTCACAAATACTTTCGTGCAACTTTGTCTGTAACTTGATGAATTTTTTAAACGAATCCTTGGTGAATTGTACATTATGAACTAAACAAGCTAAAATATAACCACGTATACTTTTCACGTCTTCTTTAACTAAAATCCGTAATCCATCATCGGCACAATGTTTAACGTGAATTTTATATTTTGCATCCACTATTTCTACAGTTTGCTTGCTATCCATATGTACATTATTTTTCCTAGCATCCTTCTTTGTATTTGGTACGGCAGTTTCTGTCGATCGGCTACAATGTTGTTTGACATAATCTAAAATTTGCTTTGTACGACATTGATCAATTAATTTTAGTAACCGTCGATCAGAAATGGGGTTCTGTTTTAAATGAACATCTGTAATATAAAATAAAATTGTGAAATATTGAATAATATGGCAAATCATGAATTGCTATAAAGTATTACCTTTTAATTTATAGCAATCAACTAATTCACTGGGTACAACTGTAATTTTATTCGCCGTAAGATCCAAATTCTTCAGCGAGACCAATTCGCTTATGCTATTTGGTAAAACTTTAATAGCATTATTACTCAAGTTTAAATCGGATAAACTATTTAATTCCTGTTTGCAAATAATATCGAATTGGCTTAGTTTATTATTTGAAGCGTTTACCACAGCTAACTTTGTATTTTTCGATAGATCAGGTAACTCTTCAATTTGATTCATAGACAAATTTAGCGTATCTAGATGCGTTAGTTTTGAAATTTCTCCTGGAACTCTCCCAATTAAATTCCTGGATAAATCAAGCATCTTAAGCTTTGCCAACGAGAATATATGAACGTTAAGTTCTTCCAACTTGTTGCTATGCAAAACCAGCGTTTGTAGATTCTGTAATTTCCCGATTTCATCATGTACTTCTGTGAGAATAGAATCATGTATATTCAAATAATTTAACGCTGTCAGTTCGTAGACATCTGTATCGAAGCCATTTTTCTTTATTCTCTCGTTTATTTTAGCACCGTTCAATATTATTTCGCGCCTATTCTCATTTTTCGCGGTTAACACTTCTGGCCAGGGGGCCATTTTCGAAAAATTGTAAGGTTAGAAACCGCGGAGTACTAACGTTAACAGCCCAACGGAATTTGGAATACTAAACTGAGCTGGCAGCCAATTAGATTTGTTATCTTATAGGGAATAGATGCTCTTGGTCACCGTTTTAGGAGGGATTGAGGGCTCATGCAACTTTTTTTGTCGTAGAACTTTTTTGGCGGTATCAGTTTTATACACTACCATCCAAAAGTTTGGAAGCAGAGACGGATTTTACAAAAAAAATCACAAATAAAGCAGAATTTTATATTGATTAGTAATGAATTTATATACAATATAAATTAGTATCGTCAAATAAAAGTAGACAAATTAAAACAATCGGTGTTCGTGCATTATTTAGTTCATAAGTTTGTTTTCGTCTATAGGACCTCCGTTTGCTTTAATAACCGCTGCACAAACTTTAGGCATTCTTCTCAGCAATTTTTAGAGACAATCCGCGTCAATTTGTCCCCAAGGGTTTTGCAAATATTCCCATATCTGTTGAGCATTCTAGGGCTGCCGCTGTCTGGCCTTCCTCAAGTTCATCCCACAAGAGCTCAATGGGGGACAAATCGGGACTCTGCGGGGGCCAAACCATTAATTTCTCCTTCATTTGTGGCTGCTTTCTCCTCCAGAAAGTTTTTTACATATTCGAGCCGTATGTTTGGGGTCATTGTTTTGCTGGAACACAAACGGCCTACCAACAAGACGGCTTCCATATGGAATGGCATGATTTCGTAAAATATCCAAATATTCTTCTTTTCGTATTGGGCCACAAATTTTCACCAAATCGCCTGGCATTGTGCCAGCGATACAGCGAAACAACCCCATACCATAACACTACCACCCCCATGTTTGATGGACGGCACCAAACAGGCCTCACTAGCTCTTTTACCTGGTCGTCGACGAACAGAGACTCGCTGTTTTCGATTTGTTGGTCCATAAGACTGTGTTCCATTCGTCGAATGACCAGTTCGCAATACTGCCTTGTCCAAGCCAACCGTTTCTGCTTGTGCACACATTTTAAAAACGTTTTTTTTTTACGGCCGATACATCCCCTTACACCGGGTGCCAATAATCGCGTCTTCACGGTCGCAACAGAAACATCTGTTTGTCGTTGCCTATTAACGCGCGTTGCAATATCCGGGGCCGTTAGACGTCCATCTCGTTTCGAAATTGTTACGATGTATTGATCTTCAGGTCCAGAAGTCAACCGTGGCCGTACGCTACGCCTTCTATCAATATTTTGCCCTATTATTTCTCGCTCGGTATGTCCTTCATCCTGAAGGGTACAAGTAGTAGAACGTTATTCTACTATCAATTGTTGGCATTTAAGCATTTTGAAGCCCAGTATTCAATCAAATTGTTACAATCAGGCACTAATTTCAAAAAACTAATTCTGCACGCAAAAGCTAGAAGCTAAGGTTCAATAAATTTACCAGATGCACTCAATGATTACCGAAGTAGCACTAAACCCATTAACCGACAGTAATTACGGCAAGTACCTTAGACCATTACGTTCAAACAATAGTCATATTCTTGGAAAAGAGCAATAAAATTTAATCCGGTGAAAGTTTTATCTGAATGTTTGCAATTTGCGGGTATGTGTAACAATTTCATGTTTGCATATATTAAATTAAAATAGGGATTAACGATTTCACGATATACCTATCGGTTGTAGTATTTTAAACGAATTTCAGCTTGCCTCCAAACTTTTGGACGGTAGTGTAAACCCTCAACGTTCTTTCTATCATTAGCTTCTAATCTAATTGTTTGCATACAATCGAGTTGACTTGTTTTAAAACATAATACTAGATGTAAATGTAATAAAAAAATATTTTTGCAAAAGGATACATTATACACCATCTTGTCGAAAGGAAAGGTTGTTGAGGTCCATATCTTCCGGGAGAAGCCACAAAATGGTTAATTACTGACTCTTTACTTTTTATATTTTCTGTTGACTCAAATCCTTATGCAATACAACAAAACTGAATATCTATTTAAAATCTGATATATCAAATTGTCCAAGTTCGCTTAAAAACGACACCTCGCATCGAATAAGGTATAAAAACGCCAGCGCATGTTATAGCTAAAATAGGCGATAGCATAAACGTACGAGATTGAAAATTGTTTGAGTAAACACGGTAGTCTCAATTATTACTTTTATTGCTGCAATTCAACGATGTTTATAATTCACATAACTTTAACCCAATATCATATTGACTATCTCGCCAATACTATCAATAATAGTTGTACCGGGCGTTGTGTAAATAGGTAATTCTGTCGTGATACTGTTAGGATCTACGCTGGAACAATTGTACATTGTATTCAACTTAATCAGGTCTCCTTTACTAAATCCATTCCTCTGTCCTAACTTCGCATCCGCTTGCTTAAAATTATTAATTTTTAAACTCAATATTAAACGTATTAAAGAAAGGTACAAAATCTTACTTTGGGTTCAATGGTTGGCATTTTATTTTTACTAAACGCATATTTCGAGTAATGCATTACTGAACCATAGTCGTATTCAACTCCAAAAGGTGTCGTGGTGCCGTTTTCCGATTTTGCAAAGTTATTTTCGCGTCCTAAAAATTGGGGATATATCAAAGGATACCGAGTGATTAGATTTTGCGACAATATACCGGGAATTATATTTTCCCATAGAATCATTACGTAATCGTCCCTGTCGCTCCTAGTTTGTTCGTGATGGAATCCCAAGGCATGCATTAGCTCGTGTATAGGCGTCCCCAGAGTGGATAAACAACCCGGGCTTTGTAAATTTAGATCTTGCTCACCCCCAATTCGACCGACACTTGACCAACAGCCAGTCTTTGTATTTTTGATCCGAATGTAGTCGGTGTCGTTGGCGTTTTTCCTTCTAAATCTAGTTTTCAATAAAAAAAAATTGTCTTCATTAGACTTTATTGCTTATTGTGTTACATTGAAACATAACAAATAAAAATTTCCACAGAAATACCTTATACAGGTGTTTTTATGATACTGATCCATCGCATTAAAAATAGCCTTCAAATCGTTTTCTTTGTAAGGTCCTTTGATGACGTAAGGGACAACGCCATCCTTCCAACGGTAACTTAGATCAACCAAACCATTTTTTCCGTTGCCCTGGAATAATATATCACCTTCCAAGTATTCTCCTAATTCTTCAGGGTTAACTTGGGAATTTTCGTTCCATTCGGTAACTTTCTTGCCCGTTTCTTCGCTTGGTTCGATTAAATGAGCGTTTTCGTAGCGCCCCAGATCAATTTCGTTTCGTTGTGAAGGGAATCCGATAATTTGGTTTGCAAGAAAGGAGCTTATCAGAAGTAATAACAACATTAGGAACATTTTGGAAAGATCTATTCCTCTGCCTATTGACGATGTTACGTTTGAACGGCCACTCCAAGAATGTTTCTTTATATATGGCACTTAGATTAAAACACAGTAAAATATACATTATTTATGACGGCGTTTTGCTAAAATTCGTGTCAGATATGCGTTAAGTGTAATGCTTTAAATGGAATATATCGCAGATATGATAAGGTAATGATACGTCGTAAAATGTTTACCACTAGCGTGGTATTAAATGCCTTTTTATTTGTAAATATACAGGATGTAGTTTGGAAAACTAACGTACAGTGATCCAGATATCCTTTTGCTCAAAAAGAGAAATATTCAAAAATACTACCAGTCACAGCTTTTTAATTAAGCAGAACTCGTCAAGAATATAAAAGATAAACTTGGCGATTTCAATTTTAGTAATCCGATTTAGCTGTTTCGGTATGCTGCTTAGTTTCAAAGTAAAAGCTTAACATACTGCGGGTTTATCAAAATTTGCCGAGCACTGACAACATTGCGACATAATTTAGCAACTTGTATCTGGTAATACAATGATTTTGTGATGTCGACTTTTTCTTCACTTGCAGGCGTGAAGCTCTGCAAGTGGCTCCTTGACTAGTGAAATAATTACTGAATTATCCATATTCAAATTCCATTAAAAAATGCATTCATCAATTTCGGCTCATTCTTATGGCTCGTCCACAAATGGGATACCTTGAATTTGAATTTTCTTGATACAATTGAAAGACATGTTGTTTGAAGAGGAAAAGCTTGTTTCATTTTTCGACTTTAAAGGCAAAGTAGCTTAGCTTTACTCGTTTAAGAAATATATATGCTTTGGACGACGCGAGCTGCTTCATGGTGGTTTCGATACTATAAGTGTCTGAGACTGGTATTCCCATTGGGTATCACCCTCTATTCATTCGGCATTTAGTCCCTAACTGTTAAAAAAAAGGGACATGCGAATTCGCAATTATGGTATGGTGCTTCTAATTTTGGGTTGCTGATATTTGAGCATTAAGGTATTCCTTAACTGCTAACAGTAGTCCTATAAACTTGCGTGTATGTTTAGTTGCAGAACTAATTTATTTTGAACCGACAATTTCGATTGTTGCTGTTATTCTAAAATAACAGTTGAAAAATAACAGCAATGAACAGTTCTTTTAGCAATGGGCCTTTTTATGCGAAAAAAACGCTATTTTTTTTTTGTAAACATAAATACTTGAACTTTGAGAATATTGAATTGAATTAAACCTTAAATTTTAAATACAATCTCTATAATTGTCAATTTATACAATAGTAAATAAAAAAGTATATCGAAATCCAACAGATCCTTTCCCAGAAATACACTCAACTAAGCACATCTTCCAACCGGATCAAAACATTGACCATTTCAGGTCTCTCTTTGGCTGACGTTGTTACGCACGCCTTTCCAATCTCGATTAAGCCTTGAAAATAATCAATGTGAGCTTCAATTTTCTTATCCATCAGCTCTAAGACATCCCCTTCATGACGTACTACATGATCCTTAAGAAATTTAAATTTCCTCCTATCAGAATAAGGTCCTAATCCAGTTGCTAATTCAAAAAGCACCACTCCGAAGCTATATGTGTCTACTTTTGTGGATAATTTGCTCCCTCTAAGGAATTCATTTGGAAGATATGGTCTTGTGCCATGGATTCTGCTTACGGTTAGGTGGGTGAAGCCAGATTGAGGTCCTTCGCGAGCTAGTCCAAAGTCACCTATTCTTGGCACGTCGTTGTGATCTAAAAGTATGTTCGCAGATTTGATGTCACCATGGATAAGAGGTTTTTCACCGATTGTGTGGAGATATTGTAGTCCTCTAAAAAACATTTAAAGGAGATTTTCTACGCTGTATTGCAAAATTTACTCATATATTTTTAATTTTTTAAAATAATTCAGAAACATAATTAATGTTTCTCAATTGCTGCAGTTTTATGCATTCATTAAACGAGAGTACCTTAGCAATTCTCCACATACCTAGCAGATCCGATAGCGATATCCAATCTTTTACGCCATTGCAAAGCTTTATTTGGATCAGCAACTCGTATTCTACTATCAAGAGAACCTCCGGACATATATTGATAGACCAAACAAGGCTGCGGACCACCGATACTATAACTGTAACACAAATTGTTGAAAATTCCCTTCATTTTTAATTCAAACAATACCAACCCATATAAAGGTAAGATATTATCATGTCGATATGCATTTAAACAATGCAGCTCAGTTACCGATTGCCTCATTTGTTCAATATGAGACTCCCGACTATTTTCTTTCTGTTCTATTCTTTTAATAGCGACTTTAGTGCATTTCCATGTCCCTGATGAAAAGAGTTTTTACAAAATTAAGAATTCCGATTGTTTTTTAGAAAGAGATACCTTTAAAAACGATTCCGAAACCTCCTTTTCCTAGTATGTTACCGCGATTCCAATTATCGGTAGATTTTTGGAGTTCTTCATATGGAATTTGTGGTATTGCGCCAGCTGATTCTGCGACACATGAAATATCGGATATTGCAGAAGCTCGTGATGTACCAACACGAACCTAAATATATTATTCGACGTGAGAAATATCACTAGATATCGGAACTAACTTACTTGAGGTGAAACTGGTTTTAGTAACTTGTTGTTTGGTTCTCTAGTAATGTTATCATCCTGAGTAACATAGTTGATGTCTTTTGGAGGAATCATAACCCGTAAAACAGGTGGTGAAAGAAGTTCCTGTACGTTTTTAGTTTCTGCTATGGGCTTATTATTGATTTTGTTTAAATTAACTTCAGGAATGTTGTCTTTCAATTGATGATCGTTTTGTAATTGTAAATCTTGAAGTAATCGGTTTATGTTATGTTGAGCATTCTTAATTAATTTATGGTAAGGAACTGGTACAAATTTTTTAATAATCATCATTCCTTGATAATGCTTCATCCGATTCAGTAATATAAATAATTCTAAAACCGTATGGTTCTGTTGCCCCCATAATGCTAGCAATTCATCAGTTGGAGATTTACCCCGTAGAATTTCCTGCCGTAACAACTACCATGATATTTTAACAAGTAGATAAATTCCTTAAAGTTGTATGGTACTTACATATATCGTATTGATATCATATTTCATATGTGTGCCGGCTAATTCCTCCCAAAGATTATTTTGATCTATTATAATACACAATTGACGTCTTTCATAGTGTGGTAAGTGATAAATATACATATTTTCTTCTTCCATTTCACTTTCCTTCAACTTTTAACATACGGTATCGTTTCATTAAGCTTATTATATTGATGATCTAAGAAACTTAACCTTAATTTCCACTTTCCTGCCATCAACATTTTTTGGGTTTTTCCAAGAACGTCATACGGTCTTTGCCAGTTTCGAGGACAGATTAAGGTGGACATGAATAAACTCACCAACGTTATTATAAGACCATTACGGAGGACCAAGTATTTAAGGCCAGTCCGCGTCGAATACATTTTAAATGGCAAACGAAAAACATGGACTACCCTGGATGTGCACCGAGGAACGAGCATTCTGCTGTTTAATTCCACGAGGAAAGTTATGATTTTTGTAAAGCAATTTAGACCCGTAATTTATTTGAACAAGATACCAGAAGAAGACAGAATTGGGACTATAGACACGATGAAATACCCTGCAGAACTAGGGATCACCATTGAATTATGTGCGGGAATTGTAGATAAAAATAAGCCCGTAAAAATAATAGCCGCCGAAGAAATCGAAGAAGAATGTAATTATAAGGTGTCTGCGAGCGCATTAGAACAAATTATATGCTATAGATCGGAAGTATCGAGGCAAGGGACGGTGCAAACTTTATTTTATTGCGAGGTTACTGACGAGATGAGAAAAAATTCGGTTAAATTAGAAGAAGAAATCGATATAGTTGAAATGACGATACCCGAAGTGAAGAAATTTATTTGCCAAAAAGACTGTAACACCACGGCTATATTACTGTACGCTATACAATGGTTTTTAATTAATAAATATAAAAATAATTACGTAGCAGTTTAATTCGCGCCTAAAATTGAATTTAAAATGGCCGCTAACTTAAAATACACCAACTTACCATCTTGAATACAATTCCTCCTTTTCTAACTTATGCAATTTGCGGCATGCACATCCATGACGTTTTTCCTCGCCGATTATTACTGGAATATAAAGTCATGACTCAAACTACCTGTTGAATTAGTAGAAGCCCGTAATAGAATTCTTATACGTTCACTAGTTGCAGTTTCGATGCTTTATTTTTGGGTGTAGTTTCATTATTGTTTTAATAAGATGACCGAGGAAGAAGGTACCGATGCACCAAATTGGCTAAGAGAATTGGAAGCGAAACGTGAAAGGAGACTGAAAGCGAAGCTAGGACATGAGACTGGTGCAGGATCACCTTGTTTAAATTGCAAGAACGATTGTCCAGGTAAATTGCTCTTGAATAAGGCTTAATTTTAACAGTAGAACCATAAATTTACGTGGTTATAGTCGCTTTAACTTTAAACGTTTTTAAAACAGAAATTTGCTTATCGTCTCCTAACGGAATGCAAGAGTTTCAAATATACCTTAATTGCATGTTTTGAAATGATTCACGTTTTATATATGACTCATAATTATTAAAAGTAAAAGTTATTAAATGATCTAATAATTCTTCCGAAATACAATTATAAATCCAAATTAATATAGGTATATACACTACGTTCCAAAAGTAATTGTTTAGGTATTGGATTTTTGTTGCAGTTTGTTTAAATAAAAAGCGAATACTTGTGTAAAGATAGTATTGAAATTGTTTGCTTTCTATTTAAAAAAATTGACATTCCATATAAACAAGTAATAAAGATAACTGACAATATAGAAAAAGATGTACAGTGACCGTCAAAAAGTCTGTACCATATAGTAACTTTTTTTATTTCTTTTCTTGAAAAAAATTCAGACGTATTTTCTAACTATTAACATTTTCAGTTAGGAAATCACTCCAAGAGGATCCTTAAGTTTTCTACGCAAAATGATTTAATTTGCGAAAAGAATATGACCATCTTAATAAAAAAATAATTTAAATTTTTTCTTTTTTAAGACGAACCCCGGATTTCCAACAAAATAAAAACAAAAAAAAAGTGGTCGATCCTTTCTAAATCAATTCTGCGTTTCTTCTAGTTGTGTTTATTAATCGTTGTGAATCACGTGTGGCACTGGAACACTGAAACACTGAAGCTATCATCTTCAGCAGCAATACTGAACTTTGAAGTTCAGTATCGTTGCTGAAGATGATAGTTCAAGTGAAGTGTTTCAGTTATTAATCGTTGCTCAAGAATTCTTTCGTGGATTTTCATTTTTTAAGCTAGGCCCTTTTTTTTATCCCAAATATAATGTAAGAATTGTAAAGTAACAAAATGAAGCGAGATTTCTTACGTTACAAAATTTACTCGCATGTTTTTTTAACTTTCAAAATAATTGAAACACATCAATTAGTGTTTTTCAATTATTGCATTTTTATAGTTCAATGTGAAAACAAATGATTATTATATATCGGAATTAATATAGGTACACCTACACTATGTTCCAAAAGTAATTGTTCAAGTGCTGTAGAAAGAGAAATGGGCTAATCGTTGAATATAGTTAATTTGTTGATAGGCGCGGGTTTACATAAATAAAAAACGAATACTTGTGTAAAGATAATATTGTAATTGTTTATTTTCTAATTGAAAAATATTGACATTCCGCATAAAGATAATTGACAATTAATGTAGAAAAAGGTATACAGTGTCCGTCAAAAAGTCTGCAGCGTGTACAAACTTATTTTGTTGCTTTTATTAAAAAAAATCAGAGATATTTTTTAACTTCTCTGCACAGTATGACTTCAGTATTAGCATTTTCAGTTACGAAAACAGTCCTAGAGCGTCCTTAAGTTTTCTACACAAAATGATTTAATTTGGGGAAATAAACCATGTTAATAAAAAAAAACTTACATTTTCTCTTTTCCACCAAAATTAAAGATTCAACCAAAAACTTCGTGTACTGCTTAAATGGTGCGTTAATTTTCTTGTTCAGCATAGATGTTAATTCGTTGCCGATTTTTTTTCAGGTTTGGATCTACATTTTTGGAGGAAAATTTGCAAAAACTGCAAATGTGGGAAGGAAAGTCACGATGTTCAAGATGATGATATCTTCGGTTGGACCCAATTCCAATTACTTGGTAGTAAACCCGTGAAATCTAAAAAAATCAGTAAGTATCTCATGGAAGAATTGATTTTCTTTGAAGATTCGATAAAATAATACAGGTTATTATGACTTTGACTTAAGAAAAAATTATTTCAAGAAGTAAGTAGATTAAAAGGTCAACATCTTTCGAACATGGACGTTCGATTATACAAAAGTTATTAAATTACTATCTTACTTTTTTCAAAAAAATCTTTTTTTTCAAAAAGAATTAGTTGCAGTATTATTGCCGTCGAAATTAACATTAAAATATTAAATGTCAGACTCAGATACTTATCCTATTTGATAATAGAATGGAATAATTTTCATAGATTAAATCAAATAAAAAAATTATCATAAGTTAACGACGATATAAAAATAATGAATCTTGGATATTTTGCAGTATATCGCACGCTCGATAAAGGACCAATATTGAGGTAACATCGAGAAATCTAAAGCATAGATGGTGACAACCATGTAAATATTAAGTTTTAACATTTCCGATGTGAAGATCCTATTTTAAGGATATCGTTTTACTAACGGTTCTTTAGAAATTCTCGCGAAAACGCGCAATTATCAAGATTCATAATATGAACTCATATTTTTCTTTCGAAAAGTATCGTTCTTCTTGTTGCATACAATATTGTTTCAGAATTTCAAGGGAAATCCAAATATGTACTGGTTAAACAAATTTTTTGTTTAACCAGTACAACCAGTACTTTTGCCCTAAGCTGAGAACTTTACACAACCGTATGATTTGTAATATAAGCAGAAATACAAATAGCGTTTAATTCCATGGAGATTACAAGGTCTTATCGAGTTCTTATCATTTTCATTGGTATTTACACACATATACACGTAGCGAGCCCCATATATACCACATTTTCAATCATCGTTTTCTATGTATTACTAATTCTTTCTGGAATCCATACGAAATAGTTATTTATGTACGTATGGTAATTTTATATATCTTATCAAATTATATAATATTTGCGGTTTTTTTTTTTTTTACTTCCTAATTTAACTTGCAATATTCGACGTTTATCCTTTCTGATTCAGTTAAATGCTTCTAAGTATTATTCAATTTATGTGTCATGTTTCAAAGATTTCTTCTAGCGAATTGTAAAATAATCTAAAAACTTCTCATATTACATATATATAAGAAAATATGTTGTGGCTCTTATATGATATGGTTTTATTGCAGTATTAATCAAGTTACAAATACAAATAATTTTCAGATAAATATGCATTGTAGCTATTATTTATCTTGGGTTTACGTTGAAGTTGATAAAAACATCTTTATAAATAGGAATAATATTGCATTGTGTTGAATATAAAAAATTGGGACAAGCATCCATTGATTAATTAATAGTTTTACTTTAGAGTCCTTTTGTAACGATACAATACGCGCATAGAATTCTATAAAAATCGGCGATAACTGATCACCTTGAGCAGGTCAACTTTTAATTTTTATTGCCCTTTTTTGTGAAAGACGTCTTATGCAGGTTGATACGTGCAATAGATATGGACTTTTATAAGTACATAAACACCTGTGTAGATAACCGACTTCAAGTAAAGTAAAACTATTAATAGCACAGCATTTCGGTGATAATTTCCTTTACACTTAAGTTTAACGCTTGCGCTTTCGTGCATCTTTCACTAATGCTGTGATGAATTAGCATTTTTTTTTTTGCATACCATCTTATGCCATCTCTTTTTGCAAGAATTAATAATTAAATGCGAATCGATTAACTTCGAACGTACCTACCATATTCAAGGTGCGAAATTGAATGGTTAGTCTATAACATTAGCATGAGATGTCATATGTACTGTATGTTTCAACGGGATGAAGTTTAAGAAATTGAAGGTCGTGAATCGGGGAACGTTCCTAGACACTCTTTCTATTAACTATTAACCTTAAATTTAAGAACAATCTTGGAGTGTAATAAAAAAAAGTTCTCGAAATCAATTTAAAGCTTTTGATGTCAATCTTATATTTTACCAATTAAAGGATTCGAAACTAGTCGAAATGGTTCCAAAATAATGTCAGAAACATCTTCACTTAAAAAATCTTAAGTATTGACTCGGCAAGTCGAGATCTAATTAAGTAAACTACGTAAACCATCTTCATAGTATTGAAAGGCTAACAAGGGATTTAGAATATTTTATGAATTTTCGTTACTCCTACTAATTGTAAAAAAACAATAAATGAATTCTTTCTAGTTTTACCTGGTAAAAAAGAAGAAATTGAGCTAGAATGGACACCAAAAGGTTCCAAAGATGCTGTAGAGAAATACCTCAAGACATTGCCACCGGAACTACTTCCTGTAAAAGGATCAGCTGCTGCTCAAGAAAGAAAACAACTGCTACAGAAACAGATTCCCATCCATGACATCGATCCTACGCTTTGCGATTCGTTAACTGAAGATGAGGTGAAAAAGATGAGTGACTATGTGTCTCACATCAAAGAGAAGAGTGTTGGTGTTGGGCAAATCGTAACATTTAACTTAGGTAGAAGTTTTGGACCGAATTCCAACCTGTCAAAGGCGCAGATTCTCTCTGATAAGTTGAGAAAAGATGTGCCCGTAACGGAGGACGTGTATTTGAAAAAACCTGATTTGTCCAGAAATTTGCTGTCAACAAAGGTAAGTCTTCGGCAAAGTTTTCCTAAAATAATTTTGATGGGATGTTCTTTTTTAGTTACCAAATTTAAATCGTCTTAACTTGAATAACCGTCCACATTATTACCCAGAAAATGTGAAGAACCTTCCAGTATTTCGTCCAAACACCATCAATAAGAAGGATGATGAAGTGTTCCCCGTTTATCCCAGCATCTTGGATAAAATTGTTCCTTTGGGATCAGGTGCTTTTAATGAAAAATTCTCAGCACCCAGCCCATATACAAAATTACCATTCACTCCAAACGTGATAATCGAGAATAGTTTTCCAATAGGCGGACCAAGACCAAGATACGCAACTTTACTAAGCCCAAACAATAGAACTATTGAAGATATCAACAGATTACCCGTCGGATTCAGGGAGAAAATGTGCGTCATAGCACCTAACGGTGAGAGAATTCATGTTGGAAGTAATAATAAGTACTATGAAGGTCCGAAAGGCGAAAAGTTAGTGGAATCGCCTAACGGGGAACGATTCTTTGTAAACCCAAGAGATGGAAGGTATGCTATTGGCCCCCAAGGTGAAAAATTCTTGATTGGTACTGAAGGGGAAAAATATTACGCCGATCCTCAAGACGAAAGATTTGTAATAGCACCAAATGGAGATAGATGTTTCGTACCAAAAGAAAAATTTCTTGTTGATCCTAACGGAGAAAGGTACCAGGTCGGTGGAAATGAGCTATTCTTTGCAGAACCCGATAATGATCGATATCTAACCGGTCCAGATGGTCGAAGATATCTAGTATCTCCAACCGGGCATCGATACCCTGTTGATCCTGAAGATGGTCGCTTAGTTTTAGATAATAAGGGTGAAAAAATTTTGATTGGCCCAAAAGGTGAAAAATATGCCTTAGATCCTGAAGACAAAGGAGTGTTGATTGGACCAAATGGAGAAAAATTCATCCTTCCAAAGGATAAGTATAAGACTTCCTCGAACGGTGAACGATATTTAGATGGACCAAATGGTCAGAAGTATTTTGCAGATGCTAACGATGACAGGTAAATATATTGGATTCAATTTTAAATTGATGTTCTGATTCACCCCTCCACTCCATATCTGTAGATTCTGTACTGGACCTCGCGGAGAACGCTATAGGGTTGATCCGAAAGGGAATATCCATAAAATTGACCCTGAAGATGCTCGATATTGCACTGATCCATCGGGAAATAAATTCATCTTATCTCCAGATGGCGAAAAATTCTATCAAGACCCAAAAAACCCTAACTACGTCGTTGGGCCGATAGGGGAAAAGCACTATGTACCTCCAGATGAGTTTGTAAGTGGTCCAAATGGAGAAAGATTTCTGCCAGGAGCGAAGGACATTAAATACCACGCGGACCCTATTCAAGATGGTCGCGCTATTGGACCAAACGGCGAAAAATATCTCTTAGGTCCAGATAACCAGCTATTTGCAATTGATCCTAAAGATAAGAGATACGCTAGAGATGGTCAGGGAAGGAAATTTGCTTTAGGACCAAACGGTGAGCTCTTCTTTGCTGATCCAGAAGATGAAAGGTACGTCCTAGGAGCTGACAACCAAAAATATTTTTCTCCTAGAGATTTCTTTAATACTGGCTTGGACGGGAGACGTTATATCAATGGACCTGATGGTAAAGAATATCGATCAGATCCAAGAGACGATCGCTACGCTTTAGATCCGAGAAATGAAAGATATTTGGTCGGCCCGGATGGAGGTTTATATCCATTAGACAAGAACGATGGTAGATTTGCATTAACACCAAAAGGAGAAAAGTTTTTCTTCGATCCTGAAGGTAAACGATATTACCAAGATCCTCAAGATACAAATTGCGTCATTGGTCCTCGTGGGGAGCAATATTATGTCCCTCCAGATAAATACAAAACAAATCCCGATGGTGAAAGATTTGTCATCAACAATAGAGGAGAAAAATGTATGCCAGATCCATCGGATGACAATTACGCTATCGGACCTCGTGGGCAAAAATATTTCGTTGGACCGCAAGGAGAAACCTACCCAGTAGATCCTAGAGATGGAAGATTTTTTAAAAATCAAGATGGAAGACCTTTCTTAATGGGCCCTAATGGAGAGAAATACTTCCAAGATCCTGCTGATAAGCGATACGTGATTGGTCCAAATAATCAAAGGATACGTCTTCCTGAAGATAGATACATCACTGCACCGTCTGGAGAAAGGTAAGGTGTAATTGTACCTTTACTTTTTTTACCTGTTTGCTAGTAGCTAATTTATATTCAGTGAGATAGTGATAAATACTTCATGATTACTTATTTCACATAAATTATTTTAGATACCTAAAAGACCCTCAAGGAAGAAAATTTGTTCCCCATTCAAAGGACGATCGTTTCCTCTTAGGACCCTGTGGTGAAAAATATCAAATAAGTCCTGATGGTACCCTCTATAAAGTTTCGCCTGAAGATGGACGTTTTCTGATTGACGATAAAAATAAGAAATTCATTCTTGGTCCTAACGGTGAAAAGTATTATGAACACCCACAAGAAGGTAAAGTGATCGACCCTCAAGGACGTACTTTGGATATACCTAGAGATAAATACCTGACTGGAGCAAACGGTGAGAGATTTTTATCTGGTCCCAATGGAGCTAAATATTATCCAGATCCTGTTGATGAGAAATATGCTGTTGGACCAACAGGCGAGAGGTATCTGGTAGATCCCCAAGGAATATTGTACCCTGTCGACTCTAAAGATGGTCGCTATGCTAAAGATTTCAATGGGGATCGATTTGTTATGGGACCAGATGGTAAGAAATACTACCCAGATCCATTCGATCCAAATTCCATCACAAGTCCAAGAGGGGACAAATACTTTCTGCCAAAAGATAAGTTTGTTACATCACCAATGGGTGAAAGGTATCTAAGAGGCCCTAATGGTGAAAAGTACGTCCCAGATCCAAGAAGTGATGACAGGGCTATAGGACCTGATGGTAACGTGTATGATGTTTCCCCGATAGGAGAAATATTACCATTAGGTGCATTACAAAACATATCCGACGACTTACCAATGCCTCCAGCACAGATCATTACGCCAAACGGTGAGGTTTACTTAGAAGATCCTCAAGATGAGCGCCTGGTCCTCGCTCCTAATGGTGATAGATGCATCTTAGGTCCTAATGGTGAAAAATACATTCTAGATCCCAATGATGATAGATATGTGATAGGACCCGATGGTACAAGATACTATGTTCCTGATGACAAATATAAAACAGCGCCTAACGGTGAAAGATATTTGGAAGGACCTAATGGGCAGAGGTATTCTTGAGATAGTCTTTCTTTCTTTCTTTGCTCATGTAAAAGCTTTCATTTTTCATCTTCCAGATATTACGCGGATCCTCAAGATGATAGGTATTGCATCGATCCAAAAGGTCGTAAACATTTGGTAGGTCCAAATAAGGAACTGTATCCCGTTGATCCGAAGGACCCAAGATTTGCATTAACTTCAAATGGTGATAGATTCATAATGGGACCAAATGGGGAGAAATATTTTGCTGATCCTGCAGATAGTAAATGCGTTATTGGGCCAACGGGTGAGAAGTATCTTATTGAAGGAGCACTTGAAGGTCAAAGTCCGCAGATGTCAAGGTAAATAACACACATTTGGATTACCTGCATTAAAAGAATAAAACATTTTTATAGGCCGTTATCGAAAAGTCGTCCAGATACTAAAGATCCACGCTTTCAAGTGGATGACCAAGGCAATAGATTCGTTCAAACACCCAACGGAGACAAATATTATGTCAATCCGGAAGATGATAACTTTGTCAAAGGTCCTGATGGACGAAATTACATGCTACCTCCAAACGCGAAGTATATAGTATCACCTGATGCCCAAAAGAAACCCATTCTCATGCCTGGAGAAGCGGGAGATCCAATCTCTGAAAGCAGATTCCCCAGTGGACGCCAGAGTGGCGAATTCGATCCCATAGCCATGATGAAGAATAGAACTCCGATTGATTTAAAACAATTGCCATTAGGAACAACGGCTGATCTACTAAGCAGACCTATCGGTGTTGAAACGTTACCTAAAGGTACCACAGCAGAAAAAGGTAATTAGAATCGGTTTTATTGGTTGAGATTTGTTTTTATAACTTTATCCTTCTTTAAGGTGTCCGAAATAAGTTAAGAGCAGTCGCGCCGACTTCCTTAACAATTCCTGTAGACGTCCAAAATCCTACTAGAGTTAATATAGGGGCAATCGATGATATTACTTATGATATGCCGAGTATCAAGACAGCTGAACCGATTCTAAACGAACACTTCTATGATCCTCAAGATCTCGGAAACGTAGGCGAGATTGGCCAAATTAAATCCCCTACCTGTCACCGTTGCGGAAAGGTTTTGGAAGAGAACTCGATTGTTGTCCACATTGAAAGAGCCAGCGCTATTTTCCACAGCGAATGCTTCCGTTGCTATGGTTGCAATCAAAATCTCGCTGATTTATTGTACTTCTACGATAACGATTCAGATCAGATCTATTGCGGAAGAGACTACGCTAAAATCCGGGGAATACCACGATGCGCAGCTTGCGACGAGTTAATATTCACGAAAGAATATTGTTTAGCGGAGAACAATAACTTCCACATCAAGCATTTCTGCTGTTTCCAATGCGATACTCCTTTGGTCAGTCAGAATTATTTAATGGAGGACTCACAGCCGATGTGTTTACCATGCTATGATAATTTGAAAGCTAACATTTGCGTGACGTGCGAACGGAAGATCGGGCCTGAAGAAACGGGAGCACAGATACAAGATATCCATTTCCATCACACGGATGAATGCTTCGTTTGTAAAACGTGCCGGAAGCCATTATTTGGCGGTAAGTTATTGATACGGGAAGGGCAGATGTATTGTTCTGTACCTTGCTATAATAGAGCTTAAAATTATGAAGTAATGTCGGATTACAGAGGTGTTTTTATTTCAAATTAATTGATTACATAACAGCTTCTGTGTGGGCAACATAGCCTATTTATCAAGAACCATTCAAATTAGTGCTCTAGCTTATTTTTAAATAAACAATTACATGGGAAGCTGTTATAAAACCTAGACTGATGTTTTTTAACTAATATATCCTAACGTAATTGAAACAGTGCCTGTTGTGTGTGCCATTTCTGTCTATATAAATACAAATATATAAACAAAATTCCTAAAATATTCTTCTCTATATAATTATTTTGTGCAATTGCTGCAAATCAAAAAGAGAAACGATGTAATTAAAAATTATTTTTTATATAGGCAAGATAAAACAAGTATAAATTACTTTTTGTTATACACTTCTAGTCGTAGTAACCTTTCGTTATATTCTATATTTTTACATCGCTTGGAGTTATGTCGTACAATAATAAAGTTATTGTGATCGCCTTAAAAATTATTCAATTACACAGTGCCTCCGAAAAGAAAATCGTAATACCTCAGATTAAATATTTTAATTACGAAACATATGGATATTTTATATATACAATGCATGTTATTGTTCGCTTTTATCAAAGATTATATCAAGATTCCTATAATTTTGGAATAGATTATATTATATGATCGCAGATTTTATACAGGGTTACCTGTAAATAGCACGTAAGCTACCGAAATCTGAAGACTACCTATCAATGTGTTACTGAAAATTTAAAAAGAAATTTATTTGTAACATATACATTTTGTTCAAATTTTAGGGCCCAAAATGCAGGTAAAGCCGGTCCATATCTTTGTTTCTCCTATATTATACAAATACCGCTGATGAATCAAAGTTAACCCAGATGCAAATAAAAATCGATAAAGCATTGTAGATGCTACGAATAGTGAATAGTCTATTGAAATGCATTAGTCTGTCGTACAGCTGATGTCGAAGTGTTTATGGGTTTACATTGAATATGCCGATAACCATATGATTTGCGTTCTTAATGTTTAAAGTTAATGCATCCGAAATGTCGGGTTTTGAGTTATTTGTACATTCTTTTTCTTTTTATGAAATTTGTGGTGGTCCTAACAAGGACCGATCTAGGCAAAACAGGACAAAATAATTTATTAATGTAAAAAAATTTCGAAATGTCCACCGTGATCTCTAATACAGGCATCATCAGGAATTACTGATCCTGTTTCTCGAAGTCAATACACGGTTCTCACAATTGTCTCGGATGATGGATGCCGCCGATTGGCAAACCGTTCCGCGTACAAATTTTCTGCCGCAAGACTATTTTGTCCTGTTTCGCCATAAATCAAAATCATATCGGTGTATTCGATATTCGTATAGGATGCCATTGCAATTGCGTGTAATGACGGTGAATGCTATGTGCATACTAAATGGATATCCGAACGCTGCTTCAGCGACTGCCGGTGATTCCCATATGTTAACTAAGACAGAGTCGGCGTCGAATAAAGAAAAATCATTTTCTCGTTACTACGTGCACATAGAACCATAATATTTTGTATTTAGGCATTACTCATGCGTTTCTTTCACCCATTTTTTTTTTTTTCGTACTATATCCGAATAAGACTGTATAATGTGACCACTTCCTTTATGTCTACAAATATAACCATTATATACAGATCTATAAAATGACATGTAACTTATTTTTCGCATGAACATTTTGCATATTTTTATATAAACTTGATTTGCAATAGCGTTAGTGTAAGATTAAGTAGGTATTATATATTGTGTTTTTTGTACGAATCGAAAATATATAGAGATGTTTTAATATTACGTGAGTTTCATTCATTATAATATACGAAGGTACAGCAGAAGAATGGTAATTAAAAACGGATTTGATTACCATTTATTACGTTAAAAAATTTAATGTTAGTTTTTAATCTCTTGATGATACCGCAATAGCGGATCTCCGCCAGGACGAATGACAAAACAGAAACTCGACAAAAATGCAACTTTAGGAAGATACAAGTGCCTTGCAACTGTTTCAATATTGTTTTTAGTAATATCGAAAGGTTTCGATGAGTTTTGCAACCGTCGGTCCAGGAGAAACGGTTTGTTGCAGCTGAATTATGTTAACTTTGAATTTTGAAGAATAACAAACTCGAAGAATGATATTCTAATTCTTCTTTCGTTATTCCATTGATTTTTTTAAGAAACATCTGGATGTACAATAAATCTTGTATTTCAAACCTCAATAATAACTACAACGTATATCATCACAATAAATCATTTATTTACTATAAATATTTATATTTCTCATTTCGATATACTTTTTCTACTTACAATCTGCACATAGCACATTATCTATAACAATAGTTTATCAATTCTAAAAAGTTGTAAATACAATAATGGTGAAAAGGAACAATACTTGTTTTAAATTATTACATAACTAAAACATACAATTTCACTGAATTGAATACTATATATCACTTATCGTACTTACTCCTAAAAAAAATCATAAAACATACTTGTGGATATAAAAGCGTACAAAACAGAAAGGAATAGTTGAAAATTAATTATTGCCGCATTATTTTTGTAAAATAAAATATTTAATGAAGCAATATTCAATCTTGAACTAGTTTTAAATAATCAAGCATAAAAGTAAATAAAAATTAAAGCAAATTTCATGATAATTCTCCTATAGGAGCACTTTCCAGCCACAAAGAATGTAAGAAATGATACAATGGATCGCTGACAGATACCTTATAAGGTGTCGGATTTAAATTTCTTTTAATGTCGGATCTAATTGCCATCAAAGAAGCCTTCACACTTTCCCGTATCTCCCTTAGCTTTGGTAATTCTTGCTGAATTTTTCCATCTTTCCAAAATACCTTCAACATCGTTTCTACTTTTGAGGGTATTACAAAGGCCCGCTTTGATTCCATAAAAGGATGTCGACATAGTACTTTTTGATTTTCAGTAGGAGGTGGTTCATCTGCATTTTGCATAAGATCAATTAAAGCATCTCCGCTTTTGCTGTATAATCTAAATACATTTTTGCGCCCTGGGATTACTACTTTGCTAACCTCTTGACTGAGTTTCATTCTAGGATGTCCGTTAACTTCAACTAACTTATATACACAACCAAGAGCAGGCTGCCGTTGACATGTTACAAGATGTGTTCCTATTGCGAAACAATCGATCTTATGGTCTTGCTCGTTTAAGCTTAAGATAGTTTCTTCATTAATATCATTGGATGCCATTATAACTAACTTTGCGAACCATGGAATATTGTATTTATTTCCAATCTCGATAAAGTAACTTCTCGCAATTTTAGATAGATATGCTAAATCGCCACTGTCAATTCGAATACCAACCGCAGCATAACCAAGATCATTTAATGCTAAAGCTACAGCACAGAAATTCACTAAACCGCTTCTTCTTACATCGTAGGTATCTACTAAAGCTATAAAACTATTCGGAAATGAGATGGCAAAAGCAACGTAAGCTGCTAATTCACCATTATTGACTTCGGAGATCATTACTTTGCAAAAAGGGGCTATGTCAACACGATACCGTAAGGCTAATTCTAAAAGATCGACTGGTTCTCCTCCATTCTTAGGAACTAGATGTTTATTACCAACATCGCATATATCACCAAATGATGTTACAAAAGAATGTGCATGCGTACCTTTTACAGGAATACTATATAATTTTCCAGCTAATACATTGCTAGTGCCCTCAAATCCTCCCATATAACTATATTTCGATGCTGATAATCCTCCATCGGGGCCTTGTGCCCGTCTCAATCCAAATTCAACACACATAACTCCTCCGGCAGCTATTTTATAGCGTGAGGCATTTGTAGCCATTAGGCTAGCGAAGTTTACGAGATTTAAAAGAGTAGTTTCTAATAGTTGTGCTACGATCAATGGTCCTTCAACTCTTAGTAATGGAATACTTGGAAAAGCAACGGAACCTTCGGGTAAAGCATATACAGTAATATCATCAGCCGTTAAACCTCTTAGATATTTAAAGAATTCTTCCTCTACCGTATCTGGCAAAATTGTTTTTAGATACTGTATATCACTTTCAGTAAACCTGAATCTCTCCAGAAAATGTAGGCAATCTTCTAATCCGGCAAATATAGTGAATTCCCCTGAGAATGGATTCTTCCTGAAAAATAAGTCGAAAACAGCATAGTCTCCAACTTTATTCGATTTCCAATAAGCGTAGGCCATAGTTATTTGATATAAATCTGTCAGGAGCGGTTGTACAATATTATTATCACAGCGTCTCGAGTTTTCAATAGAAATAACACCGTGGTCATCCATTGCAACTATTTGTACTGGTTTATTTTATTTCTCTTTTATTATTTCTCCCAGATAAATATGCAGGCTAATTAATATATATTAGTCTGGTCGTTCGTCAAAGTAATAAATGTGCAATCTTACAATTAGATGTATTTATCGAATGATCAGCATTTCCATTAATCGTTTGTGTAGGATATGCATAATTAACATGACTGTGTCTGATTAAATATTTAACAAACGTTTACGTTAGAGAAACAGGCATCACTGCAGCACGTAAGGTTTTAGAGCATTTGAACAGAGGAAACTTGTGACGTTCGGTTTTGACAGTTAATCAATACAATGTTAATGGCGACATCTTTATGAATTTAAAGGGATTAATTTTGGGTAAAATAGTTACCTATAAATCGAAAAAAAAGGGTTAAATGATTTCAGCTAAATATGATTCATAAAACTAAATGTACGTAAGTTGTATATACCTACAACTTCTCTCATGGACGCAGCTAGAGGAGGGCCGGGGGGACAATGCCCCCCTCTAAATATCTGAAATAATTTTACTTTTGATTCTTATTGCCGGCCATACAGAGGTTTTCAAAATGTCAACTTTAATTGGCCCCCCTCGACCAAATTCTGGTTACGCCCATTGTTTATTCTAAATTCTTGGGTAGGTATTTCGCTTATTGCAAAGAAAACACAAATAGAGTGTAAATTAAAGCTAGAAAAACTAGATTTTCTTCTAACAATATCAATAGTCTTACACGTTGAAGTAAAATAAAGGTGTTTCTGACGCCAATACATTGTTTTCTTAATTAAACTAAACGTGTCCCGTATTTGAACCGTATCATGTCGTATTGTTATAGTAAAAATTCGACCCACAATCGTATGGGGCTTCTTCATGAGAGAGAAAGATGATAGGTAACATAACACTAAGCAAGGTAACTTAATGTGTAAACTACGCCAAACGCGAAACTAACTGAGCGGGAAGCAGTTGATTATGGTAATTCTGCATGTGAACTACGCTACAGGCGAAGATCAACTGCGGGGATACTCAACGTTAGTTGTTTGGAGCTTGTTCCTCCTTTATCTTTGTAATCTTTCTGGGGTCTTTTCGCCTAGATGTGTAAGCGTCGGAGTCTTCGTCTTGGACTCCTTACTCCGCTGTGCTCCTAAAAAAGAAAGATATGGTTTAGTATGCTGTATTCATTGTGAATGATGATACACCAGCCTACTGAGGTAGTCGTAGGCGGTCTTGTGCTTCGCTCTTGAGGGTGTTCTTTGGACGGTAACGCTTTCCACGGCTAGGTTCCCGTTTGTTCGCGTCTCCTCGAAAAAATTTTTATTGAGCCTTGTAAGGAACTCCCGCAGCTCCTATGTCTCGCTTAGGTATGTCAGTGTGACCAGCGATGTGCGTAAGCATAAGTTTGACCGCCAACTCGGCGTTCCACGACTTTTAAAAGCGTCCTGTTTTCATATTCATCAGAATCATCAGCGAGGATACTAATTAATAATAAATTCATGAATGTCGTTATCAGTGATCACCATGTCACAAATCCTGGGATTTTAATTGGTAAATCGTTATATAAAAATTACGGATAATGGTGGCCGCACAATAGAACCTTGTGCCATCCCTGAAACAACACTAGCGATACCCGAAGCATGCTGCGCAACGAAGTTTGGAATTTTTAAATACTTTTGATGGAATGGGAAGTAGCGAAATTGGTCTGTAGATGTTGTATCCCTCTTTTTTTCATGCAAGGATAATTTTTAAAAACATTTTTCAACTTCAATAAATCTATTAAAAATGTGCGTAACTATCACTTTAAAGACCGATCGCGCTATTAATCTTCAAAGTAATTCAGTGAAGATTAGCCAATACTTTTGAGGCATAAAGAGCAGAGCAACTAATGTGGTGAATTTTTAGGACCAGTTCCTCCTGATAAATTTTGCAGTAATAAAATAATTGGCGTTTTGTTGGATAAAATTTCTTAATTCACGGCCTCGGAGCGGGGTTTTACAAGGCTATTTGTATTTAAATAATAGTTAGTCAAAAATGGCGACGAGGAGGGAGTGTTTGATACTTTTTGCAATCAACTTCCCCGCAAATAACCAGACAGAATTATTAATAGCATAATCTTCCTCGCGTAAGATGCATGTCACGTCTACGGTAACAACGGTGCCCGTTCAAAATTACCAAAACGATGAATAAATAAGTTGACATGCGCGCTTAACCACAAGGCAACCCTTACCGAGCGAATACGACAAAGCTTGAATCGATAAAGCTACCACCGACCCCGACAGAACATGTCCTGTAATATCGCGGCGGTTCAATCGAAAAGCAAAAATTGCTATCGCCAATCATGACCAACAGTTAAGTGTCATTCGCGAGATCCCTAAAAGTGACCGCTCCTAATCGATTCGATAATCGGCAGATATGTATTTGAGGATACTCGTTCTGTTAGTGATGTCGCGGTGTTCATATTTTCAAAAGCCCAACACGGATAATAAGAGACACGACGTCTACATAGCGGGCTTTTTTCCCTTCGGGAAAGGTGTTGAGAATGCTGATACTGGTGGGTTAATCGCTAATTTGAATTTGTGCTCGTTCCTTCGATGATTTTTCCTTTTCTGATACGCTTAACCATCCATAGTTAAGAAAAAAAAAAGGAAAAAAAACATCAATTTAAGATAATGTAATATTTAACGACAAGGAAAAGAATGATTTTGTCAGGTGATCCTTGCAATTTAAATCAATTTGTTACCCCCTTTACTTTACGTCTTTCCCACGTCTTCATATTTTCATGATGAATCGTGACCATAAAAATCTAATTTTTTTCCATATTTAAATAAAAATTAAATTGAAATAACCATTACTATGTATTCTCTTCTTTTCCTTTAAAGGACGTGGAGTGATGCCAAGCGTTAAATTAGCCTTAGATCACGTTAATGAACACACGTCTGTCCTGAGAAACTACAGACTTCACATGTGGTGGAATGATACCATGGTAAGTGCTAAAATTAACGATTTCACATATTAACATTTGGAAAAGCAAAAAATATTTAAATTTTTAAACTCATAAAGATAGAAAAAGAAAATTAGATACTTGAAGTTTACGTGTCACCGCTGAGAAAAATTAAATTAACTAAATCAAGATAAATATATTTTTATTCCAAATTCGCGGATTTTAACGCGTTAATTTTAAATAATTTTAATAATATACGAAATGTTAATCCTTTTCTATATTAAATTTTGTTATTGTAGCTTTAATATAACGATTATCACCGGCACCGCCACCAAAAATGTTTAAACTATTTGTTTAAAAAAAAAGAATTTCTTTTCATCCGGTTCTGAATAATAAGACTTATTATTTACTATAACGTATTTTGTGCGTTAAAAATAATGTCAATAATGGGTTTTTGAAACCTTTTCAAGTGCAGCTAAGCAGCTGTTTGAACGTGTTTAATGTAACAATTTTACTGAATAAAAGAATATTTTATCGGGAGATCGATGTGATTATTTGGTCGGGAAGACAGTTGCGGCGGATTTTGGTTGAAAGAAAAAGTCCGTTCTCTGATTTCCCAACCGAAAAATCGCTAATATTCATCGGAAAAATGCAATATCGCTTTATTCCAAAAATAAGAAAGTTATTCTTTTATCTGCAGCTTCTATGATTGTTGTTAATATATTTTTGCGTACAGTAACTATTTTTAACATTAAGTTAACTATGTATCTGCCGAAATGTGCGAATAAAATAATTAACTTTCATTTATATACGAATTGATTAAACACTTTCCATCTCGTTAGGCGCCTAAAAATAGGTTCCCCGCGAGTTAGAATAACATATGTTCTACGTTTTACGTTTGTCACTTTTACAATCTTGATAACGTATAATTTCTTGACATGCAAACAAGATATTTTTAGGCTTGAATACGTAAAACAATCAAAGCCTTATTTCCAAGCCGGTTATAGCTACAAAATAACATATTCATTATTGTCGCAATTAAAGCAATTCTTATCCTTGATAATTTCTTTTTGTTTCTCTTTATGGCAAAATAGTGCAATGCTGCCGTCGGCGTCAAGGCATTCTTTGACATGATGCACAGCGGTCCCCATAAGCTGATGTTGTTTGGAGCTGCATGTACCCATGTCACCGATCCCATTGCTAAAGCTTCCAAGCATTGGCACTTGACGCAGGTGAAGATCTTAAAAGCCAAATAGCAAAATTACTTAGTTGAAGATATTTTTTTTTTCATCGCAGCTATCGTATGCCGATACGCATCCGATGTTTACCAAGAAGAATTTTCCGAATTTCTTCAGGATAGTGCCATCGGACGTTGCGTTCAATGCTCCAAGACTGTCTTTGCTCAAGGAGTTCAACTGGACAAGAGTTGGGACGATTTATCAAAACGAGCCGAGATATTCATTAGCCCACAATAGGTATGGACGTTTCTTGGTCGATTTTCTTATGTACCGGTCATATTTTGAGGGTGCTCTTTGTAGATTGGTAGCTGAATTAGATACTCTGGGATATCTAGTGGTTGAAACACAAAGTTTCACTAACGAAGTCCATACGGCTTTGACGAAATTGAAAAACGAAGATACTAGAGTTATATTAGGTGAGAATTATTCGAAATTTACACTAAATGGCATCATTAGCATGAGCTTATCTCAAGTATTTTGGTATTTTCGAAATTTCCAAAAATTATCGGAAATTGAGTCAATGATTAACTGTTATCAAGATCTTGATGCCATTTTTCGCTGATGTAACTTGGTTATTTTTCACGTTTTTCCCCTGGGTCCGATGATTTGAAATTTTGAAATGATTTTAGGTAATTTCAACGAATACTACGCCAGGGAAATATTTTGCGAAGCTTACAGACTAGAAATGTACGGTAGACGATACCAATGGATCATCATGGGTACCTACTCGTCAGAATGGTGGAAGAAGACACATCAAGAAGTAAATTGCACCATAGACGAAATAGAATCAGCCTTGGAACAGACCATACTCACAGATCTGCTACCTCTATCGACCAGTGGCGAGATCACGATATCAGGAATTGTAAAATAAATAAAAATTAAATATTTTTCATTCGTTAAGTCGTGTCTTTTGACAGACTGCTGAAGAGTATCTCGCCGAATACAATTCCAGAAGAGGCAGCGAATACTCCAGATTCCACGGCTATACCTACGACGGGATTTGGGCGGTCGCCTTGGCCATACAAAATGTGGCTCATGAGATAAAAATTATAAGAAAAAATGAGACCGTTACAAATTTCAAGTACAGAGATCCTTTATGGGAACTACTCTTCCTAAAAGCTTTAAGCAATACGAGCTTTGAAGGTATCCCACGATGATTTTCCTTTTTCGCAGGTTGTTAAAAGAATCTTTACAGGCGTAACTGGACCAGTTAGATTCTACGATAACGAAAGAAAAGCAAGCATACTACTTAAACAATTCCAAACTGGATATGAGGTTAAAGTGGGAGAATATAACGCTGCTACGCAACATTTGGACTTGACACTGGGACATCCTTTGTATTGGATTGGAAAGTAAGTTATGGCTAATTTATTTTTATCTGGCAACTACCTTCATGCGATGTATCTCGAAAGATATCCACCGAAAGACAGAACGTTGCTTCAAATCGAACACACGAGGGTCAACAAGACCGTATACGCCATCTTAGCATCGCTGGCAGTCTGCGGCATCATAATGGCGGCTGTTTTCTTGGCCTTTAATATAAAATACAGGAATCAGCGGTACATCAAGATGTCCAGTCCACAGCTGAATAACTTGATCATCATCGGTTGTATGCTCACGTACACCAGTATAGTTTTCCTGGGTTTGGATTCGGGATTATCGAGTATAGGTAAATTGGAATCTCTTGTATCGAAATAAACGTATTAGCCGGTCGATTTTCATGGTCTATAAAATGCAGATGCCTTCCCGTACATTTGCACTGCAAGGGCATGGACCTTGATGGCGGGATTTTCTTTGGCCTTTGGTGCGATGTTCAGCAAGACTTGGAGGGTACATTCAATTTTTACCGATGTAAAACTGAATAAGAAGGTCATCAAAGATTATCAGCTGTTCATGGTCGTTGGAGTGCTCCTTTTTATTGATTTGGTAATCATGACAACGTGGCAAGTTGCAGATCCGTTCTACAGGGCGACTAAACAGTTGGAACCGTATGTAAGTTAATGTATTCGGTTTAATCGAGCGTGTCTAGCGAGATTGTTGATTTGGCTAATGTTTGCAGCCACATCCTTCCAGTGAAGATATTTTCATTATACCAGAAAATGAATATTGCGCGTCTAACAGGATGACAATCTTTATTGGGTCAATATACGCTTATAAGGGCTTATTAATGGTAAATAAAGGTTCTCTATTTATATTTTTTCGCATTTAAACGCGATACTTTTCTATTTCTAGATATTTGGAGCGTTCTTAGCTTGGGAAACTAGACATGTATCCATTCCAGCTCTAAACGACAGTCGCCATGTTGGATTATCGGTCTACAACGTTGCCATAATGTGCATCTGTGGGGCAGCTGTTGCTTTGGTGCTGGTGGATCATCAAGATGCCATGTTTCTAATCATAGGTAAGTTTTTCGAAGACTTTTGCTCGAACACAGCCCGAAGTCGATTTAAAATTGTTGCAGGTGTTTTTGTGATATTCTGCACTACAGCCACCTTATGGCTGGTGTTCGTTCCGAAAATCGTGGAATTAAAGCGGAATCCGGGCGGATCGATCGATAAGCGTTTCAGGCCAACCCTACGGCCAGCTTCGAAGACCAGAAGAGATTCCAGCGTATCGGAATTGGAATCCAAGATGAAAGAGGTGAAAGCAGTCAATTCGAAATTTAGAAAGACCCTATTGGAAAAGGAATCCGAATTGCAGGTTGAGATAAAACAATACAACGGTAACCGTTCGGCTACAACTGTTTTTATTCCCTTCTCTTTTCCTGTTTAAATAGAATCTCATTAGAAGATTGGGAAATGAGGCTAGGGAACTACTCGATTCTAGGACCGATTCTACCAGCGATACCAACAGGTTACTAGTGCCACATCTGAAGAAGGAGGCGCCTTCGGGGACCGAAACCAGCGATATCACTTCATTATGTAGTTTTAGTTCGCAAGATTTCACCTCATTACATCACTCCGATAGCCAAAAGTAAGCCAAGATAGTTCTTTTAAGCTAAAATAACTCTGTTTATTTGATATAGGAAAAAATCGCAATCACTTGAATCGCCAAACCTGGAAAAACCTCAACCGCCCAAAATGGAACCGCAAGAAGAGACGAAACCAATTCAAAACGGCAACGTTGCAATTCAACCACCTCCACCGCCCGTAGAAATCACCAAACCACCAGAAACGATATGCAATGGTACTCCGATTCCTAAAGAAAGCTCTTTACTAGAAGAAACGCCTAAGCATACTGTTCGATTACCGAAACTAGTAGAACCGATCTTACAGCCGCAGAAAGTGGAAGAGAAGAAGCAGCAGGTGCCCGTTCTACAACCGGATGTGCAAGAACGCACCACTCCTCAAACTCAAATGAAAAGAAGGTGTAGTTTGAAGAACGAAGGGCACGAACACGAAGATGGCGTCGGTCACAGGAGGGTTAGTGTTCCGGTAAATATTAGTGTTCCGGTAAATAGGGCAACCCCTAAGAAGAGGAACGAGTGTGGTACGCACGTGGTGGCTAAAAGTGAATTATGGGATACAGGAAGCCAGCACAGGTGTCCGAAAGCGCATCAAAAAACTAGTAGAACTAGTGTAAATCAAGAAGAAGGTAATTAATAAAGATCTTTAGCTAATCTTCAACAGAAACGTTACATACCTTGATTTTTTAACATTATTTGATCTATTTGCTCAAGCTCTTTAGGTTAATTCGTGACTATGGTGTTTCTTTCTTAATAACTTTAATTCAGCTTCAGTTAGCTCTTTTTTTAATTATTTTTTAGTTTTAACCACTCTTTAGCAGTCTTTTGAAAGCAATTATCCTTTTTTTATAATTTTCTTCATTTGGTCATAAGATAAGCTTTATCTTAAGCTTAAGATTTTTTCCAAAAAAACCTTAGAAAAATCTAAAGAAATTTAACTAGAGCTATCGAGTTGTAAGATATTTGTGTTTGAACCAATTCCTTATCACGTGTCACCTTTCATAAATCGTTTTAAATATCTTTTATCATCTTGGAGCAATCCTTCTTAATTTTAAGTGAAAAATCGCCTTTATCTAGCTTCTCGCTTATTTATTTAATTTTCTTCGTTTTGCGCTTGTGCCACTAACCTTCCTAGCGAAATTTATTTTGGTGCGCTGCTTTCGTGCTTTGAACTTCAAACAAAATCAAGTTCTATCGATTATGCTACTCATGATATATGTTCGAATGCGTCTTAGCTGAAGAAAATGTCATGCATCGATCTGTATCAGAGAGAAACAAACATCCTTCCCAAAAACGCGAGAAAAGCCCAAAGAAAGAACCACCCAACATCTGCAATCAGCAGTGCAACAAGCTGGGTTACTTCCATCAATCCACTCCCAACGTGGCGGCCATCAAGGGTACCCGCACTCTGCCCACGGCCATCAAGAAGGAGAAATCGATGTACAACGCCACCAGCGAGAGCGAACTCCTCGACAGGGAGATACTGCCAATTTTCCAGAAGCTGCTGACGGAAAGGAACAAATCCCAACACAACATAGACTATTCCTTCGGCCGGTCCTGTCCTAATATCTCGATAAAGTGCGATATAGTCGAATATCTTTAGCCTATCGTAGCCGAACTGGTTAGGTTGTCGGACTAAAGCGAGCCCACTACGATGTACTTTTTAAATTTGTTCAAAAAAGCGCGCGAAAATTTGAATTTTTGATGTTTGTTTCGTTTTTAGATGATCTATTCGATGTTCTAGATAGCGGAATTTCATTTTAATGTCGTTGAATGTTTAACAAGTTTATAATAAGGAGATTGTTTAAATGTTAATGGAGGAGTAGATATGTAGAGGGTAAAAATAAATGTGGACGAGGAGTAACAACGCAAGGAAAATAGGAAATTGTTATTATTACTTATTAATTAACATTTATATATAATTTTACATATCACTTGCTAAAATACAATTTCAACGGATGCAATCTTCTGAAATAATAGCGGACATGTTTTCCATTTTGTAACCAATTTTCTGTTCCACACGGTATGTACACATCTCATCTCATCACATCTCAAAAGTGAATTAAAAATATAGTTCTTTGATCTTGTTGACGTCTTAAAATTCCAGATAAAGACGTTCTTAGATTTTAAGGAAGCTTCAAGCATCGATAGTTTAATAATGACAACAAAGACTGTGGCGTAGAATGGAAAACGATACAAAAGTATCAATAACCTCCGCGCTACAAACGTTTAATTGATTAACTCATTTAATTAATTAATTAATAACAGCCGTCCCGGATTAGTTAATTGAATTTGGTGCCGAGATTAATGTTGTTTAGCATCCCTATAAAGAGTGAATTTTTATCTTGAATCAACAAATCTATTTAAAACGATAGCTTTTGAAACCTGAAGCCGATTTTCGTATGTCTCAATAATCGACAAGTTCAGTTACTTAGAACAGATACAATTTGAAGTATTTCATAAGTTGAATCAAATATGAAGCGTTATGTAGAAGTTTTGCATAAATTCATATATTTCCAAATACGACAGATACCGTTAATCAAATTTTAATGTTGATTAAGATTTTTGGCGAGGTTTTTCAATTTTTTATTCGATTAATATTTTATTTACGATTAAAAACATTAGAAAATATTGTAATTCTCCTCCTGTTAATGGTTTCTTATTCTAGAATGATAGTGCGGGTCATCTACAATAAAATGTACAAAGGTCGTATATGCGGGGCTTCGCACACGGTAAAATCCTGATAGTTCGATCCTCTGTATAGTTTACAATCTACAAACAAATAGTATTTATTCAAGAGGATTAGTAGATATGAAACCAAAATTCCACCAACTTAAAAAAAAAAACAATGAATTTTAAGCATTCCATTCTTCACGGTTCTCCAATTGTAATGTAACTTTTGGATTTTTTTTTTAAAGAATTCATTGTTAAGAAAAGTAGGTAATAAAAATTAATTCAATAGCTGCATTCCGGTCCATTTTCATTAACATAAAGGCAAAAATCTATTGTTTCCTCCATTTTATTTCCTTCAATACACCAATAAAATAAATGTATATACTTTATAAAAGCTTCAGCTAAAGTTTTTAAAACTATCACTGGTGATGTTGAGAAAGTAGTTTTTGCAAATTATTTTTGCATATATAGGCATATGCATATTGCAAATGGCTTCCTCTATCGGTGAATTTTCTTTTTACCATAACTGTATATACAAGCTGATTCAAATTAACGGACCACTATTGCAATCTCCGTTATTATTTTATTATTGATTCTGCAAAATCGGCTAAAGTGACTAATTAGCAGGTTTTTTATTGCTGATTAACTGCCGGTTAATAAGAAATGAATAAAAAATACATTATAAATAATTAAAATTTCATATTTTCTTAAAAAAAGCATAGCTATATATTTTTCAAAATTACGCAAGTTTCTGATATAAAAACTATTTTTCCAAAATTAATAATAATTTTTAGCTTATAATTTCTAATCAGATATTTACTTAGTAGTACTTAGCCTTGAAATGTTATTAAAGTTAGTTTTTGTAGATTGCCATTTTATTTTTTAGAAATGAACGTTACTTGGTATTAAGTAGCACAATTTATGTTTTTTCTTTTTTACGGAAAGATTTACAATATTTTTTAATGGACAATATAACGTAAATACGGGCTTATTGGACGGATACGAATTCCCAGCCCTTCCAAAGAGAACCTTGTCAAACAATTCCAAGCAAATAATGAGATCATTATTTACAGTATTTACAATTACATTCCTAATTTGCATTATTATTTATGGTGATCGACTTGGTTTCTCAGAAATCATTTGTTGTTCGGCGTTGCCCAGGAAATTGAATTTTATTAAATACAAATACGGTAATATCTTTATTTTAACATAGAAATATTACATTTCCTACCTTCCATATTTTAAATCTTAAAATTAAATAACTGTATCATCTGAACCTTAATCAATTATTTAAAATTAATGAAGCTTCATTAAAATCTCCGATAAGAGGCAATATGGAAGATTAGTTATTTCAACAGAAAAAGTTGGTACCATTTCATTAAAAAAAAGATAATTCGATTAATTATTACGAATTACGGTTATATATAAAAAATAATAATACAAGCATAGATAATCATTTTATATTCAGCTTGTACGAACGATATTGATATCTCTTTCTTACCAATTATAACATAAGACAAAAAAAAATTCGTCAATTTTATAAAATAAATTAAAAAAAAACGCGTCTATTGAATGTCAATTACTGCATGTAATGTAGCTGATGTATTCATATCAAATTATAAGCGAATTACGTAATTCCAAACATGACCGTCGTTCCAAAAATGCATTAATACAATCCTAGAACTTACCTCGTATATATAAAAATTTATTATACGAGGTGTGTTCGTATAATTAAATTAGGAGAAGTTAGATTTGGAATATTCAGGTAGATTCCTGTAATTAAATAAATAAAAAAACAATAGTTTGTTCAATTTAATTTTTAAAACCCGCATTAATTCCTTTTATAAATTAAACTGAACAGATTTCTAAGTATTAGAGCTCACCTTTACTGTTATATTGTAGGATACAAAATTATCGCTTTTTTAAAGACATAACGCCCAATTAAAAAAATATGTAATAAACAAATTGTTTTTGAACAAATTTAAAACCTTCTGCTAAACCTTAAAAAGACGTGAACGTGTGAAATTTCAACGTTTGTGAATAAAAAGCAAGTCGTATACATGTAATAAAGTCAACGTGAAATATTTCATTAAAATTCATCCGATTCATTTTTTTTAAGAGGGAGATCATTAAATGAAAACGGTTGTGTTAACGTTCTAGTCAATGTTGTAATATATAAAATTCTTAAATTTTAGATTATCATCAATTCTCTCAATTTAAACGAAATTATACATAAGAATAAGTAGAAAACGTAAGGCATACATGAATGAATGATTTAAAAAACGAAAATAAATAAAAATATATATCATCCACACGTTATTGACTGTCTTTTATTTCTTCGAGCCTGTTTAGTTTTCAGAAAGTAAAAACTATAAAAAAATTATCTTTTAAGATTAACGAAAGTATAGTTATCAATAATAAAATTTAAAGTTTAATAATGCTCGGTTTATTTTATTTTATTTTTTTTAATAATCGATTTACGTTTCGGAATTTGGTCTTATACCTTTTTTAAAATGTTTATCAATTACCTCAAAAACTAAGATATATGTAGACAATGTTGAAGATAGTTGCCATTCACAAATGCAATAATGTACAGGTGTTCCGTTTAAAAAAGCTAACTTGTATATTAGATAGATACAAGTTACTGAATTTGCTAGTATAATTTGATATTTTGCAAAACCTATCAATGTATATTTTTTTAATAGAAAAGTATTTGTATAAATAGCGCTGGCAATGAATTACCTTTCACCCACGTACTACAATGATTTAAAAAAAAGCAAAGAAAGAATAGTAAACTTAACTAAAATCCAACTAGCTGTTTAACTTAATTATATTCATTAGTCATGAGCTATTCCAGTTAACAAGTAATTATATCTTTAACATTTATTTGGGGATACTATAGGATTAAATCCGCTGTATACATATGTCATCAATAGAGCGGATCACTTTTATCTACATGCCAGTTTCATATTTGCTTATATATAATATTACCGTATTATAATTGTATTACTGTATTATTTATCAGGGTTTAACCTAATATAAGGTAATGTATCTTGAAAGAGCTAGGCTAATTTATTTGTTTATTTAGTTATAAATCCTAAGTAAATATAACCTACTTACTTTATCTATGGGGAACAAATAGAATAATATTTATAAATAGGTAATGGATCAGGACCCGCTATGGTTAAATTGTATTGTTCTGGTGAAATCACAATCTTTGTTTAAAATTTCCTTGATTTTCTCTAGAACACTTATAGCTTCAGTTTCCTGGAAATTGAATTGTAAAATCTACGAATTTTGATTGTTCGAAAAATGTTGAATCCATTCAACTATGATGAGAATCTGCTCTGATGGTTTGAGAATATCGGGGCGCCGTCTATGATATTGTCCAATTCGTTTGGGAGATTTCAAGAATACTTTTTTTAAGATTCGAAAGTAATGCGTTCACCTATGCGAATGCACATACATTTGCGAATCCTTGCTCAATCAATCAAAGCCGCTTTACTTTAACTATATCTTTATCTTTTTTCGTACAGACGGTAGACTACCTCCGGATGTCGTGAAGCGGTTTTTTTTATCCAATAGGCAAATTTGGACAGTAAGTCCAACATAATTTATTCTATCTTTCAGTTTGTGTGCTATTGATATGCTTCATGCAGTCGTATTGGTGCCAGCAGAATAACGATTTATTGCAAACTTTACCATCACCATCGTTATATAAATTCGGAAATTCACCGATATAGTTTTTTACATTTTTCAAACAGTGGTTGCCTTTTGCGCTTTTGTACCCTTGACATGCTATGAAAACAAAATGTCCAAGTAATTCACTCCAAAATCTAAAATGAATTAGATTCTTTGCATATTTATTGCCTGTAATGTTGCGTTCCATTATACGGACACGCTTATGTTTACAGATCATCTAAGTTTATAGATGGTAATTAAATTGAATACAGGATTCACAGTATTTGTTTTAGGATTTAGACGGTCAATAGATTATTCCAACGAAAATTCAATTTAGAGTGATCTCAAAACTTCTTAGAATATTAAGGAATCATAATCGGTGTATTACGTAATAATAATAAAAATTATAGTAAATATTCATTTTTAATAGAAATTAAAAAATAAATAAATAGAATAAGTTCTTATAAAACACCGGAACTTCGAAAAAATGCTGCAAAAAAATCTTACATTTTTCTAGAAAATACAATATTTGTGGAAGTTTTAATATTTGCCCCGATCATGAAAAAATATTAAAAGATGGCAACATAAACAGTTAAAACATTTAAATCGAGAAACATCCATATTCGAAGTGTACCAATTTTTTGGAGTAAAATTGTGTTTATTCTGTAAATGGTACGAGCTGAAAGAAGCATTAAAAAAAAAATACTTCTGTTTCTACAGGATGATCGATAAATAACGAATCAAGCATCTACTTAGGAATTCAACACTTAAAAAATTCTATATATTATTACGTTTTTTAGCTACTCATTATAGAAATAGATCAATACAATATGGGTTTCCTTGATCTATCTCAAATAGTTTGCAATGCATTTATAATGTTGTCCTCAATGTGGTACATGGAAAACAAAATTATAAAAACCTCGAAATCCCTGTACTTATTATGTTGGTTAATCTCTAAACGACGAAATTAAAAATTTAATAAAACGCAGAGCGTTCTATTTAAAATAGGGAAAAAGATCTTCGCTTAGTCGGTTAGGTATCATTCAGTCTGTATATTAAACATATTTTTTAAAAGATAGATTGTGGCTTAGGGATATAATATCTAATTACATTATTTGAAAATTTAGACTTTTTATCATTTACACAATAGCCACAACTCTATAATTCCCGATTATCAATGATCGGGATAAAATCCGTTATAATGTGTTATAAAATCAATAAATGGACGTATAAAAACAGATCAACCTATTCTTTATAATAGAAAAGAACAATTCGCAACTCCTAACATCTTTTTATAGCTTATTTCACATCATATTTAGGTGTAATAAACATTACTTGTTGTTAATATCTTATTATTTACCTTAAATAATATATTCTAAAAAGTAGGATTTATTTTTTTTAAGTTGCATGTGAGGCGCGCATATTTTTATTAGCTAATCAAAACGCGCGTTACACATGACGACAAAAAAAAAACAATTGCAATCTATTTCAAATCCGTATTATGTTAAGTCATTTATTGAAACTAGAGACCCTCCAATTCAAAATGCCTCGAAGCCGAAAGAATTCGAAGAAACGGCCTGATAAGAGTTTTAAGAAGTCCCGCCCGCCCGGGAAGAGCCTGAAGAATATAAATGCTGCCAACGTTGGGCTGCGAAGGAGTGAACGTCGAACAGCGAACGCATTCGCATCGAGCAGAATTACGACCAATAGGTTAACTGTACGGTTCGTGAATAATCTCTGGTTAATTTGTAAAAGAGTTTTGTTCCAACTTTCAGCTACCTTTAAGATTCCTCGATAAGGCGATCAAGTCGGAAACGATAACTGGTAAAAAAGGTACGTGTGGCAATCGTGGTACTTGACGTTATTTTTAACCGCCAATCCCATAACCTATTCAAATCAAAATAAAATTCGTTTGGGAGGTAAAAGTTAGTTCATTCATCGGGGCGTTTCGGTTTATTGACACCTTCCGTTAATTTCATCCATTTCATAACATCATTTCGTCACTCATTCATCTCATTTATCCATAAATTACTCGTTGAATAGTAGATAAACAATTACAAAAACAATAAACAGCTGATTTCGCAAGTGATCGTAACGTCTTTTCGGAGTTTTTAGACCCACGTATTCGCGGTTTTTATGTCTGTTTACCATTTGATATCTTTGCAGAACCCCCAGTGATCATCAGTGAACGCAGTAAGCACATTTTAAACGAAGATTTATTAGCTTTAATTCCATCGGCGCCAGTTAGAACAGAAGGTGATAAGTGCGTGGCCCCCTTAAACCGAAGAATCACTCGCTCGTGGAATAATCGATTCGTGGACGCTTCTTCGTACTATTTAAGCTGTATTAGCAATCAAGCAACTTGCTCAAATACTTTAAACAATCAAACAGCTCCTACGAGAAGTGATATCTTTGTCGAATCTAATATTGAAGTTGATGAGCCCAAGGAAGTATTTGAGGAAGATCAAGTGGAAGTGGTAAGTGTTTCTTGTTTACCTTTGCTTTTTAGTTAGTTACGCTTTTAAGCTCTAAGGGCCATTAGCGAGTTTCAATGTTTATCACTTAAATAAAGAGTAAATTTCCTTTACTCTCTATTCAATAATATTGAAAATACCTTGTAAAGTAAGTGAAGTAATTTTTTTTTCCAATTTCAGGTGAATGTAACAACAAACTTAACAATCTTTAACAACACTTTCAATGAAAAAATCCGCCCTGTAAACTATAAATTTTGTCACACCATATTTGACAACATAAAAATCAAGTTACGTAGTGCAAAGCGTGACGGTATTTTTAAATTAAAAGAAACCATTGAGAAGTTGAACGATATTTTGGAAGGTAAAAGGTCTCCATCTCCGCCAAAGTTCAAGATGAGTACAAAACGTCTTTCTGAAGAAGATTGTGTTCCAGTACCGTTGCTACAACCATCGCAATGGGTCTATAGCACTCCCGATAAACAAAATATAAAACACTTTGTTTTTGAAGAACCTAAAGAAAAGATATTACCAGCGGTAATTAGGACCTCTACTAAAGCAAAGGTATTATACGATATTACGAACGATGTAATGCAACAGCTTAATAAATTCAAAAACGGTCAGAATATCCCAATTGACAAGAGATATTTGAAGACAATCTGCGAGAGTGTTATTGACAATGAAGAAATTGCTCACCCTAATCCATCGAAGAAACAACGTCTCGATGAGAATGCCGAGAAGGAAAATATATTTACCTTCACCGCACCCAAAACAAGTGAATTTAATTTCGCTTCTGTGATAGAAAATGCAGCAGAGGAAGTTCCTTCAACAAGTAACAGAGATGAATACAACGTATTCTTATCTGGGGCGTCTGAGGAAAGCATTGACATACATGAAGAGATTCAACGTGGTACTGAGAGTACTATGGATGTCAGTTTTGAAGAGAGATCCATGGAAGAAACGATACGCAGAGATTTGAAGGAAATTGAAGAAAGATGCGCGCATTTTGATTTTAGACAATGCAGATCTGCTTTACCTAAGGTGATTATTTTATTTTATCAATTCTCTTGTTCAATTTACGTTGTGCTTTTTGATACGTGGTCCACATGGAAGGTGCTTTACATCATACGTGAAATAATATCTATAAAATGATGATGAAATTTTTAATTAACTTCAATTAAATTCAATTTTAGGAATCCGTTTATTACATCGAAAACGATCCATATGAAACAGCTCCAGTAGACTATCGTCATCAGTTGCTACTAGCCACACAACGTCCTGCGAAAACCGCCCGAAGGATCCAGAAGCGACACTTGCTCAAAGCTAAAAGTCTAAGCTTTGAGAATACTCCCCCAGGAGCCAAAGTAGCTGTATTTGAACCGAAACGCCTTGACATGATTCACAAGATGGAGGACGACTGTTTGGACAAATTCGAACAAGAATTCCCGTCGCTGAACACTGCCACAACAAGTAACACTGCCACAGCCAGTAACACTGCCAATTCTAGTGATCCCATTGATATGCCCCACACCATTACTTCGGGTGCCTTAAATAACACATCAAATATACAAGATTACGAAATAGGGAATGAATTTGATATGAAAGGCTTCAACGATAATGTACAGAATATGTATAAGTTTTATCCGAGAAGGAATTTTGACTCCGAATAATTTCTTAAATCGTAGATGCATACGACCAAAGTGCAATTCATGGTATTTTTTTTAATATAAGAAACGACAGAAACCGGTTTATATTTGTAGGTTTTCCTTTTCTAGCATAATTTGTTTTAAGATTGTTTTAATAACATTACGAACGTTTATAATGCTAATGTATTGCCAAAATTGGATCACATTTAACATTTTTTCCTTGTTCCCAAAATGTTGTAATGCTATTAAAACATCCCCATGTATATTCTCTCTATTTCGGTTGTTGACGCTTTTTTAAAATGTAAGTTATAACGTCATTGTTATTTATCTGAATATAATATTTTTATTTTTGATACTTCTAATAGGGTGAACAAGAAAAAATAGCATTTATTTTATTAATATATTATATTTCATGTTAGTGTTTGTTTTCTTTTTAAAACTATAATTAAGAAAGTAAATTAAAATATTTAGGGTAATAACCGCTAGCAATTTTAGCGTATCCCGTAATGTACGTAGTTAAACATTCTTGTTTAACTACGTACGTAAAGAATGTGTTTCAATTAGATAAGGACGTATTCTGTTGATCTAGGATCCGAATTCTAGATGTCTACATAGATTTTTACACGGAAGACTTTATCAGGGAACATAATTTTCATTATTAGACTTCATATGTACATTGTATCCTTCTTAAACTTACTTTTAGTTACAAAGATAAAGTCTTTCTAGTATTGTAGAAATATGTACATTTACTTATATTAACATATAGGATGTCTCTTGTAATCTGTATTTCATTTATTTAAGACTCTGTTTTTGTATTAAGCTCGACATCCTGTATGTTAATCCAATATTTCTTTGGATCAAAGACTAATTTCTAAATTTAGAATTTAATTTTCTTATGTTTTTTTAGAGGTTTTGTTTTTTTTTTTTCTATATCTTAATTTGTGTGTGTCCCTTGTCGATATTTCAAATCGATTTATCGAATTAAACAAAGAAAAACTATGTGTTACAATGCAATATCTGAAAAGAAATAAAAAAAATATATATATAAAACTTATTTTGGATTTTTTATTTAGTCCATTTGCTTCGTCCTTTTTATTGTCGTTGATAATAATATGTAATAGAGGCTAAGGTAGCCTTGATTTACTTTCTTATGAATTTTGAGATTACAAAAAAGTCATCGTCTCTACCCTTCGTATTGTGTTGAAGGCGCTGTACAGATCACAAATGTAAGGTAAACATCCAGATTGTTGCATTTTTATGAGTACAAACGTCATCTTTTTCCCCGATATTCTTACCTTTACAGCATGTGTAGAGTCTAACAAAAATATATAAAAAAGAAGACGTGGAAACATTCATTCAATGAGCTACTTGGAGAAAAAAAAAAGTACGCCTGACGTAATGCGCCATTCTCTAACGAAGTGTATCACATATAGCACAACCATCTCATTAAATATTTTTCCTGAATTATATTTAGTGGAATTCGATTTTTATTTCAATATCGTCGGTGTACGGTAAACCTTGCCAATATAGCGCTACGAAATTTTAAAAAATGCCAAGTGGGTAACTTGTTAAAGCTCAATTACAGTTGAATTTGATTACTGACCAATACCATCGGAAGGAAATACAAATAAAACACAATTCTTTTAAATAAACATTGATTTTCATTTATTTCTCACAACTCGTACGTTTTATTTTGCTCTTTACAATCAAAACATCTACCTTACGGGCAATTCAGAAGATAAATTATATTAAGATAGTGTTTTTGTTTACGCTTATACAAGATAAATTACCTAAAAGAAAAATAAATTAACCTACTGTCATCTTCATATCGACATCTCGGGTACGAACATTGCAAAAAATACACCCCCCAATATATAATCTCTTTTATTACATAATTATCTAGTAATTTATTTCGTTTTTACCTAATCTATTCACAAAAATAGCCATTCTAATACTGGGGGGATGTACTCACACAATTTCCCGCAGAACGTCACAAAAAGTATCACGACAACATGACGGACTATAATAATAATAATAATTAAAAAAATCATGGAAAAAATTAAATAACAATATTGAAAATAACTTCTTCTATATTAAGATTACATTTCGCTTAAAGGATATTTATGTACAACTAACCAACAACGTGTGCAATGCATAATAATCGCATTATGGAACGCATTTCTTCATACACTTAAATTGTAATCTTTTTTTATTGGGTGATTTATAATTAATCAAATGCTTTTGATCATTCTGAAATGGGATCAAACATTTTTTTGATGGTTTTTCTTATATTAGGCATATGCAGCGCGTTTTTTTTACGGAAGGCACATTTACGTCATACTGCACTGCAGAGAGATCTGCGTTTTAGAATTTCTGTGACAAAGCAATAGATATGCTAACATTATAGACGGACATGTTGCTTTATCGCCATTGCAATTGTGTGCGGCGTTGAGGTAGTCATGCTTCAATGACGTAACGTACCTTTCTCTAATGGAACGCATTATACTTGTTTATTAAAGGTGTTACAGTAGATGGTAAAATCTATGTTGTAGAATCATAATTCAGGGAAAAAATAGCGACATTTTAAATCAAGACGATGGCACATCCCAAAAGCGGAGTGTTTTAACTTCCTGTCATACTATCAATAAGGTTGGTTAATTAATTAATTAATTAATCTAATGGAAGATCAAGAAAGATTTGGTTTGGCAGTTTAACCGACTATCATCATATCAGTGTGGCCCATTCCTTCGAAACATTTCATATAGTTTGTATTTAACTTTTTATATATTATGTCTTAATCCCGAGAGTAGATTTCAATTTTATAAAAACAGCTCACTTGATATTTTTTTAAATTCCCCAGACGGGTTACATTGGTAGTTCCGAGGCTGAGGCACTCATTTTGGGATTTTGGATGCCAAGTATGGACAAGCTTCTTTGCAATGTTGATCGTTCATTTCATTAAAATAACAGAGCTTGACAGCAGGCTTTAGAAGTAATTCGGATTTTTCTTTTATTCATTTTTTTGGGCATTGATAAAATAAGTCATGTACAGGTCGTCAATCAAAAAAGATTTGATAGAGTATTAACAGAGAGAAAAAAAGAGGATTGACGTAGGGAACTGTTAGATTTAATTTTCTTTTGAATTTGAGCCGTGCGTCTTTCACAAGTCATCAAATCTATGTACTTAAAAAATGTCACACTTTCGCTTGTACACTGCGACAAAATGTGACATCGTTTGCTGCGTGTACTGTATGTCTATTACGTGTTAAATAGCTATTAAATCAAATTCAGTTGACAACCTGTGTATATAAAAACAACGAACAACTGTAACTACATAAAATGAAACAGTAGTAATAATAATACAAAATTTCCGGATTACGTTACTTCAACGTTTGAACTTTAACTTTTAATGTTTAGTTTTAAGACTAGATATGAAGTTTGTATAATTTAATGGATTAAATTAATGGATCTTGTGAGATAACTCGAACAATTTGATTAGTATTGTAGTTTGTCATACTTATTGATAGTCTGGCAAGGCCTTAAGATGGGTAATTTTTTGCAATTTCAAGATTTGGCCCCAAATTTATTAAAATCAACTAAGCGACGAAATAAAGTTCTAATTTCATTAAATTACAGTCGCCAATAAATTTACTAAATAAAATAAGCAAGCTGGAAAAAAAAATGTTTACGAACAATTTCTAAGGCATTTAAAAAATGATTTTCGTTCTTAAAGGAGGAAGATTAATCAGTTTTGCAATTTTTAAATTTATCGCGAACGATTCGAGTTGATAGTTCCAGCAATAAAGGGCATATTGACAGCCATTATGCTAAGAAATTGGCCAGAACTATCAACTTAAATTATTCAGGAAATTCTTAAAATGTTTAAAATTTAGTTGGTAACTACATTATCGGAAAGATATTTGGAAATATAATAAGAAAAACTTGGGACGTTCCGTATTAGCCATCAAGATATTCAATCACTACAATCAGTGGCGGACTGTCGTTTCCTTTATTCGCGAAACATAGAAGGGCGGGCGGTCGAATCACACCTGGGGGGCTGGCGCCATAAGTAAGTCCGCCACTGATTCCAATCATTTTCTAATTTTATCACAGTTCATTTAGTAAAATCAAAAACAACTGATGAATTTTAAGGCAAATATTCAAACGAAATATTTCACACGGACTGATGATTATATTTATCTTATATTTTGAACAACATTCAAATTGTTTATGCGCGCTTATTTTAATTGTGAATGAAAATGAAATGAATTTAGATCCAAGAGAATATAAATATTTGCCGAAATCCAGGGGAACACAAATAATAAACAACCACTAGTCTCTCACGATATACTAAATGGACGACGCCATTTAGTGTTATCCAGAGATGCATTAATGAATTGCGTTTAGACGAAATCCTCGGTATCATCCAAAAATAAGATTCTGGAATTTTAAAAATGTTCTTGGATCATGTGAGACCACCTATATGCCTAATATACTTTCATTTCGAATTAACTTTCTCTAAAATTAAGAAATAGCTTGGGCATATCGTTCTTCTAAAAGCGCTATTTTTACCATACTTTAAATTTTCTTTTTTCTTTTTTTTGGCTTAAGAGATAAGTGCGTGTTCTTTTTCTCGAAAATGTTTTGAATTTATTACTTTCGTATTACGACATGTAAATAGAAAAGATTAAAATCTAAAAAAGTAGGTGAGCTGTCATAGAATTCTGTGGTGTTCTTCACAATCAAAAAATAATAATTATTATAAGGAAACTGGGGGGAATTCATATGAAAATAGATTTTTCTATACACGAAAACAATTGTACATTGCTTATATATCTGTCACCCTCAAAATAGTCCATCCTTTTGTTCCTTTTAACGTTCGTTTTTTTTTTTATACCGGTTAAGAGCAAAAAATGTGACTTTGTTCTAAAAATATTTAAATGGAACACTTGAGGTGTATACAAGGTTCACCGAAAACCCCTTCATATATTTTTAATGAAGATACACACGAAGGAAGTTTTTTTAATAATTTTTTTCTTAAAAACATCTTAATTCAGAGTTAAATTATGTAGAAGTACTTTATTTGAGTCTCTATTCCAGGCAACTCTTTATATGTTAAATTCTTTTAAAACATAATATTGCATGTTTAACGAAAGTTACAAAGTTTTCAATAAACAGAAGAAATAAAAAAAAATAAGCTGGCCATTTTAAGGGTGACAATCTGTACATAATATTAATAATACAATAACATTTTTTTTATTTATTTTTTATTTGTTAGAGAAGTGTTTTTTTTTTGTTATTGTTTTGTTATTGAAAAAAAAAAGTAAATAAAAGAGTGGCAACCAAACAAGTGGCAGATATCCACATCAATTATCTTAAAAAAAACTTTAAATATCGTTTTTTAATTTCTTATATCACATTTATAAAAGATTCAAACGCCTATAGAATAGCTTTCAATAATAATTTTTAGTATAGTCGTATTTTGTTTAATTTTAGAGCGGATTTTTAAAAATGGAAGTAAGACCATCTCCAAATTAGAGAATACAATATACGCCCATCAAAAAAAGACTTATTAAACGTATAAAAAATAGATTAAAATATGAAAGTTATATCAAAAACACGACTGCATTCGAATATACCCGAATATACATTGTTGCCATCATGACGTCACGATATTTATTTACATCTGATTTGCTCGATACTGCATCGTTTCTGTTTTAAAAATACAATTCTATTTGGGTTTTTAGTTTTATTCTTTAGTCTTATAATAGAGTGGTACATACACAAAGTTTGCGGAAAATAACTGAAGAGAAAATGCTTCTAGACTCCCGATTCTTTTGAGTAAATAAATTTGGATACAGTGTATATTAAACAAATGACTGTGTAAGTGTATTTCATTATAGGAAAGAAAAAGATACGGAATTCGCTCCTTTAAGGTCTCTCTATCTTATCTGAGATAATTTCAAATGCTCTGATGTAATAGTATGAAAAATATACGTCATTCTACACGTGGCATATTGAGGCAAAAAAAAAGAACTTGAACTTTATATTCCTCTGGCTACCTTTAATTCGCTTAAAATACATCATTTATTAATCATGCATGGCACTCTAGATTAGATGATATGGATTACAAATTTCACAAGTCTATTCTCCTTTCGAGAAAGTCAATTTTTCTTTTTTATTTATTACTAAACGTTGATAAAATATATATATTTGATATACTTTACCTGTTCTTTCTTATTTTGCTCACCTGTACCATTTATTTGGTTACCACTGTACGTTCGCGAATTTTCAATAATATCAAAGTTATACAATTGTACTGAAGAAATTAACGTTAATTTATTCGAAAAAAACAAAATCGATAATCACCTAAATACAAAGTACGTCTTGTTAAATGAACAAGTGATTTGTACTCCTTATATTATTGCTTAAACTTTATGATTTTGGTTTGTCGATTTCAGTTAAGAGATACGTATAATTACAATAAATAAAAATATAAATAAAAAAATAATAGTAGTAACACGTCATAGGAGCAATCATTCTTAAGTAGTAAAAGGTTGCTAATACCTCAAATTAATTTTCGATAAATTAATTTAAAAAAAATATATAATAAAAAAGCCGAGCTATTGAGAAATATCTCGATAATATTTAAGTAGAATTCCATTTTTGATATTTTATACGCTTGGCATAATCTGTATATTTGAAACAGTTTTATTTTTTTTAATTATTATTTTAAATTGCACGGAACTAAAGGCACTGTATTATATTTCTTATTTAATTCGCAGTTAAAATTATCGTAATTAATTGAATTTCTAATACCTTTCGAACATTAAATGCTTTTACCTTTTAACTTTTAACACTAGATATGTTTTATTTGAATTTTTAACGTTGAAAGTAGATTTAATTTGAAAGCTTATTGCCTAAATCGTACCATTACGGTAATTACGGTACGGTATTGTCCTTAAATCGATATTTTTCAAGGTATTCCCTTTAATTAAACGATACAATTATTAAGAGAAAATTGTCGCAAAAGTAAGAGTGTAACGCTCTAATTGAGATGAAAACCGTTGCATCTAGACAATAAATAATTTTTGAGACGTACTAATGATAAAATCTAATTGAGATTTCACCCAAATTAATAACTTCAAATACAACTCAGTGACAATACTCAAGCTAAATGCTAAGATATTATATGATGATTTTAGAGTTTATTCGCTCGATCTACACTCACTACTGTGAGTAACCCCTGCAAAAATATACGTTCGTTGGGATCCGTGCAGTTGGGAGTCTGCACTTTTTACAAGCAATCTAGAGCACGAGTAACAAGTGCATACATCGAAATAAGCAGCGCGAATTTAAATTGCAAATAAGGACGATATCGCAGTGTTGAATACCATGTTCGCTAACAAATACACGACACTGGTAACATCGCTATAGTGGGGCCCAAAATGGAAAATAAATGGAGCCGCTATAACGCAAACTTGAACAATTGAAATGCTTCCAAGCTAACCAATTGGAACCCTACATAATGTACACCTACTTACACTGACTGACTCGAATGACGTCGTTTTACACTACACCGAGTAAAAAGTGCAGCCCGGGCGAACAAATCTTTTGTAAGGTAATACATATTACAATGTAATTGTCGCAGTCATCGAAATTCTTTTTTTGTCATGTCAAACGTTATTTCTAATTAAAGCAAATTGTAACTTAACTAGCTAGACCTGTGATTTTCATAATTTTGAAATCTCGGTCTTTAAATGAACAGTAACATTTAAAATATTATCATTGTACCATAACTTCAGTGTTGTATATGTCTTTTTTTCCGACTATTATCTATTTTTTTCTTAATTATTGTTTTAGTATACTAAAAATAAATAAATAAATAAATAAAAAATATCTAATGTTAAAAATCAGGCGACTATTTTAAAAATACTTCGTAAATTAAAATAAAAATAGATCAGACTTAAAATTCACAATCGACACTATAGGTTAGATATATTTCGCTAATGCAACTACTATTTTTTCTGCTAGCTCGAAAATGTCAATCACATTCCGAAAAAACAACTTCTCCAACGGGACAATAGTATATGGCAAGGTATTCAATCAACGGATTACAACATTACACGTTAATTACTTGGAAAAAGATTAAGAACCTCGAAAGAGATACTTCAAGATTACTTCGTATAGGAAAGTTACTTAATATCTACGAGTGGACATGGTTCATCTTCATATAACATACTTTTTCTTCCCTTTGAGTACTAAAAAAAACGTAAATCGGTCCGTTTGTTTCAATATTCATTCGAAACATTGAAAATGTCGGAGAATATATATGGTTTTGATATTGAAAAACCATGATAAGTAGTGATATTATTACTTAAAGCCTTTTTTTCTTATATGTAGCTTTCTGTCTGTACAAAATACTGCTATCCGAAAGCTCAAGGTAACTTTGGATAACCAATTGAACTTTGAAACGGATTCTGTTTGTGTTTCGAAATAATTTTTCTCACACATTATGCGCATTTTGAATATTAAACGTAATATAATCTTTTTATAAAACGGCAGCATTTTCTATTCGACTGCTTGGAATTAGCGGACTAAGGGTGCCGGCTACCTTGTGCCCTTTTTCCATTTCATACATTGTATCCAACGGTATACCTGTAAATAACAATGTTAAGAAACATGGTATTAAGGCTTACGGAGATTAAAAAAAAAGGGTTATGTTGATAATGATTATATTGAATTAAATATAACTGAAATTGAATTATGAGATCTTAATAAATCTTGAAAAAAATTACCAAATAGTCTACTAGGATGACTACGCAAATGAATTATTGAATTTCAACTAACGGAAGATATTTTGGAAACTCACCGTTTTTGAAAATTTTGTTGTGAGATGGCAACAATGAAAATTCTAATTAAATCAAAATAAACAATTTATTTAAATTAATATAATTAATAATATAAAGTGAAAGGAAAAGAACGTAAAAAGATCAGATTACAAAACGTATAATCAATCTGTACAATGTACATATTAGATCGTAATATCTCTTAAGTAATTATAGGACCAACCTGATTCGGGGGTGTGCTTTGTCGGAATGAAAGAAGCTACTAGTAGAGCGCAAATGACTAGAAAAGCTCCAAATACGAAAGGAGGGCCGGGTACCAGCTAAAGACAATTTAATAAAATTGGTATTCGATATAAACATTGAGTAACGTATTTAATTTACCTGCGAATAAGATTCTATCGGGTGCACGTCTGTTGCACTAGTTGATTTTACATCATTCTCCTCATTTAAATCAACATGGAAAATGTAGAAAATCAAACCGAACATCGCTGGTCCTAAACCGTTACAGAGTCCCCTCATGCCAGTAACCATACCTATCCAGAAATAACACATGTTACTTTCAAGTTAAAATCAAACTTACGGTAAGCATTTGTATTTAGTATGTAATGTTATTGCTCAGAAATTTATATCAAGTTTTGGAATAGTCTGTATCGTAGGAGGAGAAACGCAACTCAAATGTTGTTAACACAGCCCCAAAAATAATAGATGATCGAAGACCTTCCAAGTTAAGTCATAGAACTATCACTATTAATCCAACGCATTGGGGTCCTCGCACCCAAATATTTCCAAATCTCTTACAATTAAACCGCAGGACTTTGTTATGACATCGTAACTTAACAAAATATAAAAATTGGATATTTGAGCTTTTTTGAATAATTTCTACTTTTAAAATCAACTTTTAGAATTTGATGCGATCCTTCCAACTTAGCCTGTATACCTAATAATTTTGAAAGCATACCTTGTACAACTCCTTGCCTATCCGGTGTGCTGTGAATTGAAACAAATGCTGAAATCGCTGGATAGGTAATAGAACTCATCGAAGCTAAAATGCCAGCAGCCCACATCATCCATGTAGTGGTACCGAAGCCGTACCATAATAATTGGAGCATCTCAAATAAAAGTCCTAACATTATAGTATGCTTACAGCCGAGGTTTTTTATTAGAGCACCTGAAATCACAGATAAATACATATCGAAAATCACCTTTCAAAGATCCCACAACGTACTAACCTAAACACACTTGCGTTAAAACAGCTAGCAATCCTACTAGTCCAACGAAGACTGCTACCATCGGTGCACTCCATCCCATCACTAGTTTCAAGTAAACAAAAATGCAGCTATACTGTCCAGCTTCGGGTAGGTAAGAAAGAAACACTGCGATACATAAAAGTAAAATGGTCGGATCCTTTCCTACATTTCTTAAAGAAGAAAACGGATCAGCTTGTTCCCAACTGATGGGTGAAACACGAACCTGTAAAAAAGAAAAAATCACTAGTAAACTTTTGTAATATAATTGCTGCAAAATAGAGATAACAATATAATGAAAGGGGATTCATCGAGTTTCTCTGAGCCCAATTCCTGTATTCTTTACTTTAGAAATATTTAAATGGATTCTCTGCGAAAGTTTCTAAATAAAGGCGGACTCGTATCCAAAACTTTGATGACGAGTAATTTTTTTAAGTAATTTAAGTCTTCTACGCTAGCATAATTAATTAAATAATATTTTTGGTTAAAAGAGAGCAGGAGGCGCTCGACGAGATGATCCATTGAATCAATGAAGCGAAGAGTATTGCTCCACGTTTTACACGCAGGAGAAGAATTACGGCTTAACGGTTGGGCTGCAAGGATTTCGTAAAGTATCTGAGGGTTGCCTTAGAACGAAGATTTACGTTGACGTTTCATATGGATCAAGTTAAGATTAAGTCAATTAGATATCATTAAAAAACTACGGCTGTATGAGGTATGTCTGAGATCGGTAATAACCTATGGGGGATTATCGTGACCCACTGTGATTCCAAATCAACCGAGCGGGTTGGAGATTTTACAAAACCAGGTGATATGCCGGGTAACTGGAGCTAAATGGTTTATTACTCTTGACGATCTGTGTAAGCTGGCAAAATGCACGTGACAAGCGACCTCGGGACCGACGGGACATGATGACAATAAGCACCTTGCAAGAAAACATACGAGCTCTAGCTCTAGTGAAACTGAAGACCTCGAAGTAGGATAATATAAATTGCTTTTACAACGTAATCTAAAGACTCGACATCGATAGAATATTGACAAAGATAATTTCGTTGCTTTCGATCAGATTTTCAACATTCCTGCCTTATAAAATTAATTTAAACGAGAGGATTCTACGCGGAGGACAGCTTGTTTAGATCAGGATCAACAGTTTAATCTGCTATAAATAGAATCCCAACTCTTATTATAGAACAGATAATATGAAAATTACGCCTGCTATGCGTAATATCCTCGCATAGATAATCTACTATTACTCTGTCTGATGTATCCTTCGCTTTTTACCGTATCATCGAAATATGTACTGGATATGTTTATCACGATAACGTGGCTGAATGCTATGATTATAACACACGTAGAAACGAAAATGTTTGCTGTAGTTTTATGATTTAAGTCGGCGACCATTGATATTGGTATAACGTGGATACTTTGGATAAGGTAATAAAGCAATACGCGATTAGATAACGGATTTAAAAATGATTCAAGTATAGATTATGTTGCTTACAATTAATAAAAGTTTTAATAAGAATAAGGCGTTATTTGATGCCATCTTCTTTCCTTTCACATCGTGCTTCATCAACTGTCACAATTGGCGCGCGCCGTTCTTCAAAAGGGTTAAAATTTCGTGGCTAATTCTCACACGCCTCCTTTAATTCAGAAAGATATTATTTGAAAATGCACGCTCCGCTACAACACACTCTGTTGCTTTCTTCATTTATCTTTTTAATAGCGGCAATATTTTTTCGATGACAGCTGTACGACGACGTCCTGCCCTTTTTCGACGCCTTAATTCGTTCGAGCTCGAAATCTATATACTGATTCTGAGCGGTCGGTCCACGTGAAATGAAGTCACGCTTAAATTGCTGGGATCAATTTCTAAGAGTGGAAGCGACATAGCACACCACAATCGGATGAGGCTAGATCATTTTCATCGAATGGGAAATAAAATTTTACATATGCTAGAAATATCATATTTAACTTGTATCGTCAATAAAAATTAATAATGAATAACTATTCGATAGCATGCAATTTTACTTGGAGGAACTCAAGCGATGTTCGGGAATCATCGATAAATTTTAACGTGATTTTTTTATAGAAGCCTCTGCCTTTAAAGGAATTAGAGCATTTCTAATTTTAAAGTTGGGAAGACTTTTGAATCAAGAAAACCTTTTAATAAATTTCCACTGATAATAATCGCGAACGCTTTAAGTATGGACCGCATTACGTGACTAATTAATTAGATTATCTATTAAAAAAGCCAGACCTGTTTCTATTGTGATTACGCTACATATTTTGATGACAACGATTTATCGATCGATAGGTACAATTATTGCGTAGAAATAAAAAGAAAATACATTAGCAGGAAATTAAAATATAGCACTTATCATATCTAAAACGACATACCTTTTCAGGCAAACTTTCAGGTACTGCTACTAATATAAAAAATACATCTAGGATTGCTATGGCGGTTGCCAAAGCCACAACAACGGACATGGACCACCTGAAAAGAAAAAAAAAATTCATTTAGAAGTGAAATATTTACCGGAAAGAAACCATTAATGGATATGGCTAGATGTTTAGAGGTTTGTCCAAGATATCCATTAAATTCATTAAATTCAAAGCAATTTGTTTTTCGGAGAAATAGTCAGACAGGTCGGCATTATTCTTTTTTTAATAAATTAAATGTTTAAATTAAATGTACAAAATGCCATCCATCCGGCCTCTTGTCAATAAGCAAGTATGGCAATGACGACAAATTCGACTAATTTCATAAAAATAGAATTTGGTATAAAATTTGTTGGAAAAAAAAAAAAAAACCTCGAAACCACGTTGATGATGCCGGGTAGGTAGAAACATATCCGTGACTTAGTGTATTTTTTTCTCTCCTTTTGTAGCATTTGTCGTAAATTATTCCATCAATACCATGAGGCAGCTATCGTAGCGTTATTTTTTGGTTATTGTTTCTAGGCATTTTCTGATGTGTTCTGATTAAATGGCTTATTCGAAAATGTTGTTATATGAGGTACCAAAATGTGGCTAGATACAGTTTAAATAACTAAATAATCTATTGAAACAATAAAAAAAATCGAAAAACATAAAACTCAATAAAAACATAACGACATATACGCACATAAAAAATATAAAGGTATAAACCCATAAAAATATAAATAAAAAAATGTTTAACGTGGAGCTAAAACAAACATTGTAAATTTGCTGGTGTAATAAAATAGGTTCCAGCCCATAAGGTAATACAGCTGTGTGAATATGTATTAGGCACCCACAATTTTTCATCGGATATATAAAAATAAATTATATATCAATAAAACGACAAAGCATATATACCATACAGGGTATTTTATTAATATATTCAATATTTTATTGGTTCACCAGCTGCTTTTGTTAGAGGTTTTACACGTTTTGGCATACTACTAATTAATTTGTGGCATACATCGCTGGAAATTGGAGATCGCAGATCGAGATGGAAATCGCTGGAGATCCGTTCGTTGAGGATTTGTTAGCGAAGCTGAGCAGAATGTACCAGAAATTTTCTATTGGTGATAAGTCCGGGGACTGTGCCTTTTATTTCAACAGTCGCACCCTGTTTTCCGTGAATCACTGCATTGTCGCCCTCGTACGGTGACAAGGGGCGTTATCTTGTTAATGAAAATATTCAACATTCTAATCTTCAAACAATCTTAGTACGGATGGCTCCAGGACCTGCTTTAGCATCTCGGTGTAACGGTTGCGCCCTTCATTCATGCGCCCTTCGCAAAGTAGATTTCGCTAACGCTAAGGCCTACCGTCACTATGTTTTACCGTCGGTACGATGTATTGCGGGAGATATTCTTCTCCGGTTCTTCGCCGTACAAATTGGGTCACCGGTCGTCCGAAAAGCTGCAATAAAAGAAGAAAATACAGCAAACGTAATTAAATAAGACATTTATAAGATTACGTTATGTAGATTACGATTGATGTAAAAAACAACTATAAAAGAAGATAAAAGAAGCATACCTCCGTGTTAAATTCGTCAGAAAAGATTACACGCGACCATTCTTCCTCTGTCCAATGCGCGTACTTCTTGGCCCATTCCGAACGTTTTCTTTTCGCTGCGTTGGAGTTAAGTACGTCTTCTTTCGCGCTCTACGTCCATGTAAATTAATTGCTTTCGGTCGCCTTGTTACCGCACTTGATGTCAGCGAAATTCCATGTCGCGTCCACAGCTCGCTACTGAATTCTTTCGACGATTTTCGTCGGTCCTGTAAAGCCGTTCGTTCTAAAAGGTGATCTGTTCTTGCCGTGGTTCGCCGTTTTCTTCCTGATTAACGTCTATGTTTATAACCTCCGGTTTCTTTATAACGTTCAAGAGTGGTCTGAACCGCACATCGCGAAGACTTAATTTTTTTTTTAATTGCACTTTGCGTCAAGGCTTGCGTACTAAGTAATACAATTTGGCCGTACAATTGTCTATTACTCAGGAACTTACTTAGATGTAATCTAGCGAGGTACTGACGATTTATATGCGTTTTACTTCAATATGCTCTAAGAAACTAATATTAAAAATAAAATATTTGCTCTTCATTGAATTGCTGCGATAAATCTTCGTTCATCCACTTATTATAGTCCCTTGTGTATACATCCGCGTATGGAACTACCCGCGATAAGCAAGGATTTTATAATACCTAGTTTTCTTTGAAGCGCCTAATACATATTCGCATGCCTGTAAAATGTTTGTAAAAACGGATGGCTTGCATAATCCATGTGTATTTATAAACACTCCAAAAATACAGCTTTTTTACGTTTTTCACAGAAAAATACTACGCGAGAATTCAACAATCGTTAAGATAGCACCTTATTGTTTGATTTATTTCTGATTGTTTAAGCATTGTTTGATAAACATTTCGCCTAGTCCAATTGAAATCCGGATAATCAAAATGTAGTTTTATGACGTTTCCGATACAGAGTTAAGAGTTCTACGATTATAAAAAAATCAATCTATTGATTCTACGAAATTTTTGTCGAATTACTTTTTATTGTATGTATTCAATGTATTACTTTTATTAGGCTAAAAATCTAATAACCGACTTTATGTGAAGCAGCACTAACTTTCAGTTTTCAACGGATATTCAAAGGCAAATCAAATAATTTAAAATAAAATTTTCGCATTATTCCCAGCACTTTCAGAGGATTGATGATTTTTACGCTAAATTTGGCGATTGTTTAGGCTCTTAACGACCAATTTAGCGGCAATTCTTTGCTAGTGATTTTTATGCAGACTTTTTGTTTGCTGCGAGAATTTTTTAAAATTCCACAAATGTTAAGTTTAAATTCAGCTGCTTAAATTTCTCTGTGGTAGATGATGGCGCAGACTATTCGTAAACAACGTCTACCTTTAAATTGCTTAAGGTGTTCTCTTCCAAATGCAAGAAGTTAATGACGGCTCGATATTCCAGTCAAGAAATATTAACAACAACTGAACGTTCAACGTGGCTAAAATTTTCAAAAGTCAACGCATAAGTTACGACATCCTCAACTTGAGGCTTGGAACTTTTCAGACTGCCCTCGCGAAATTCAATTATTGTTTTAATCAAACAAATATCTGGTTAGTCCTTTCAAAGCTGTTGGTATTTTAGTGATTTTTTTCGAATCTATTGAGTGACTTTTTTATTTGTATCACGTCCAAACAAGGTACGCGAAATTATCGTTTATTATTATTATGTGGTGGAAACATATTTTGTTTGGCACACTTGCTGAGTAGAGCGACACCGAGTTGTACTGCTAAGATTAACGTATTTTACATAAAATACGCATTGCGTAAGGAACTGTTTTATATTTAAATTTTAAATGTCTTTTTCGACATGTTTAACTGACAAAAATACGCTTTACTTTCACCAAATTCATCTTGTTGAAAGTAACAATTATTAATTTTAAGTAAAACGGATTTGTTTAGAATCGTTTCAAACTATTTAGAACATTTCAAATATACCAAATTCAGTTTGAAGCTAGTTTGTTGCAAGCAAGAAGCCGATCAAATGACATTCTGAGTCGTTTTCTAGTCGGAAACATTGTTCAATCGTCCCTTAACGAAAACATTTAAACTAACCTCTCCATTAGATAAGCACCTAGCGCCGGAGAGATGACCATACTAGCTGCGAAGGTGGCGCTGACCAAGCCGTAAGCAAGAGATCGCTCTTTTTCGTTGGTAACGTCCGCTACGTAAGCAAAAACGACGCTGAAGGTGACCGCGAACACTCCAGAAATACTGATCATCGCGAAGAACCAGAAACTGTTGATGGTCATCAGCGGAATGGGCAGACAAGTAAAGAATACTGTTATGAGAAGAAAGAGTTTGCGTCCGCACACGTCGGAGAGGGCGCCCACTAGCGGCGCGCTCAAAAACGACAGACTACCCTTGATACCCATGACCAGACCGTTCATGAGGAAGGTATGGTCGGGAAAAGTAGTGTTTAAAACGGAAATGACCGGCATGGTCAAGAGACCCCAGGCGAAAAACTCCAGGAATATGACGACCAGGGCATGGTAAAGACTGGGCATCCCAAATCCGCTAGTCTGGAACAAAAGAAAAACGATTTTAAAGCAAACAGTATTTCAATCGTCTTTCGTAAGTCTGCTACGGCTATTAACCTTTAAGAATAATAGAAGATTGAATTTAGATTTGAATAGATGGTAGCCGTAAAAGCCTGCATTTAAATAAAAATATCGTTGCAAAACAAGCAAATCGTACTTTTCAGTTTTGTGCGGCATTTCAAAGCACTACCACTAAAATATTTTCGACATTTTTTACGTGTTTCCATTGGTTTTAAAAAAAACTCAAGTCAATAGCAACAAAAAATATTCCCAACCTAGAAGATATTGAGTTTTTTGATAGATACGACAACGTTGGAAAAAAAACTAGTGTTGCCAATGCACTCAATCTACAATTTTCTTTCGAAGAAACGAAAAACTCAAGATTTCTCTTATAAGTATTTACCAAGACATATTTTACTTTTTTAGGGCCTACATTTGTGAAGACGCTCAAGAAAAAGAGCGTAACGTACGCAACGTAAGCGCGGAAAAAATATTTACGTAAATAAACCAATAAATGCATTCAAATCAATCAAAGGTCGTTCTCCCTTTTTCGCCTTTTAAGGTTTACCTAGTTTTTGTCTAGGTTGCCAACATTGCGCACACCCGCAACTACCACATCATGTGCATTGCGATAATTCGTATAACCTACAGAAATGAAGAACTTTCTAATATTTTTGGCTCAAATTAAATTGATTTAAAGGATTCTTATTTTTTAAATGAAGTAATGAGATAAAAACATGGCGACGGTAACATAGATCAATCAGCCAATAGCGAGCGTGTATTTTCGGCTAATTTTTTTCGAATTATTTTAACATATTAAAAACATGTCGAGTAATAATAACGACGATCGGTTTTGCTTGCCAATTTCGCAACTTTAATTCGGAGCACCCTTTCGTGCGGCACGTGAACAAATTGATAACGAAACCACATAGGTTGTTTGTGCTAACGTAACTTCTAATTCACGCAATGCAGATGAATGCACCAGGAAATGCTCAAAATTTCAAAGGCAACTCCGCATTTATGCCGATAAATCGCATAAATCTACTTTAAACTTCTTCTTTATAAAGATTGTTTCGCTTTGAGAACAGCAAAATTTCTCTATAAGCTAAATTTACTGTATCTACAGAGATGTAAGCATGGACGTAGACGGAATTTAGTCAAGGGCGGGAGAGGAGGAGCATTTCAGAAATTTGGCCTCCTCTAGTTACGCCCATGACGCAATGCATCAATTTTGGATATAATATAGTGCATAAACAAAATAGTCCACGTAACAACCAATAATTTCATTAGCTTAACCTTGGAAATATATATATTTTTTTGTGTAGCAACGCTGCACTATATTTTACATTTAATGAGGCAATGTAAATGTGTTATTAACAGCAATTTAAAATTGTTATCTAGTATTTCCCGTCGTATTAAGGTTCTCGAAAACAACAGCAAAAACTGTTTGTTTTGTAACTGAGTAGCCAAATACGAGCTAATAGCATACTTAAAAGCTTATTTAGGTGTGGCAGGGATTTTGTTCGCATTACTGTTTACTAGACGATATAAGACATATAAATATAAGTATAGTTGCCTACTTTTTTCCGTTCTCCATTATCAACAACGATGAACATTTCTCCAACAATCGATATTTCGATCCTTCGTAATAAACAAGTAATCAATATTGGAAATATAACACAAATAATCACTTATAAAACCTTTCTGTTGTGTCGCATTTATTACTGAACGGAGATAAAATGCGGTACACATTGGTTGCTTGTGGCAGAAAAATATCTCTGTTTGTGGTGAAACATATGCTGATAATATTTTCTACAATTACGATTTGTTCGTATTCGTACCAAATTATTCCATTATATGATTCATATAACACGTATTCCTTTTCTTAACTCAGATTATAATTTAAATAAATAACAGTTGAGGAATTACGTGTCCGAAGTAGAGTACAAGGGTTTGTCGATGAAATTTCTCAAGAAATTGATGATTTTACTTTCATGGTAAGGAAATTGCAATTTTGAACATTTCAAATACAAAGATTACTTGATTTGTAAATTATACACGTAGGATTGACCGAAGTAACTGAGAATTGGGGTGATTATTAGCGACATGTAACCAATATTGAACTTTTTGGTTTTTCTTGCATTAGCTAGTAAAATTTTAATACAATTCTCTAATTACAATTTCTTTTAGTGTGGTGACGGCCCAACAGGATGTGTAAGCCTTTAAGGCTTGTCATAACCTCAGAAGCCTTTTTGTGTCTAAAGTGTTCCATTGCCTTGTTACTATCTTTCCCTCGTCGTAAATGGGTGAAGCTACCCCAACATCCATTTATTACTAGATCACCGAACCGTTTAATTAAACTTATGTAAAAAGTATTGTATTTTCTTCGTCATCGCACATCTACATTTGAAATTTTTGAAATTTAAAAAAGAATAAAGTATTTTATTGTAGCAAAATAATCTAGACGGTTATAATAAAAATCGAATTTGTAGCGCCACTACGACCTACAAAAAGCCGTAGAAGCTCTATAAATTAAACAAATTACAACATTCAAAAAAACTGAAAAAAGTCACTTCATATATTGGCTTCCGTGAGTAAAATAAGGTTTTTCCCAGTTCTGATGTAAAAGAATTTCTTTGAAAATTTGATTGAAACAGCGAACTACCTAATTATTATTTTTTTATATTATATAAAAAGATACTAATATAGTTATAAGATACTAATAACCTTTAAAAAAAATCTAATATTCTAATATTAAAAATTGTATTTTTGTAAAATAATAAAAAACAGGTTTAAATAAAAACAAATATTTTAGGCAATATCCTAAAAAATTGATAATTGTACTCTGTCCGAGTTTATCAGGATTCATTAATTTGTTATTATTACTTTAAACTTACATTTTTCAACCAAATTGAGAAATCGATAACATTTTAAATATCTTTCCTGTTCGTATTCAGAATTGCCCCGAAATGTACACATGAATTTTAAAAATTGTTCAGGTAAATGCATTTTGTTAAAATTTCATGAAAATTTATAGGGTGTATCCTGAAATAAGTAGAACTTTGGCAATGTGCTTTTAATTCTGGTAACTTAAAGCCCTTTCTCAAAAATCACTCAGTTAAACTTGTTAAAATCCATTCACAATTACCCCGGTCAACGGCTCTATTTTTTTAAATAAAAATTATATTCGAATTCGCAGTAGTTGCAAACCACCCCATACACTTCAATAAATACGTTTAGTGTAGGGTTTATGTTAGGTCAATCAGATCGTTACAAGCTTGGTAGAAACAAAATAGAAAATAAAAGTAATACAGGTAACTCGTTAAAGATCATTTGCTTAAAAGGAGGAATCAAAAGTATTGTAGGAGCAAAACAACTCTCTTCTTGTTTGACTTACTAATATACATGTTCTGTACATTCGCATATATTTTCTCGGAAACCAGAAGTACCTTCTAACAACATAATACGCTACACAAAAGCACATCACAAAAAACCAAAGACATTACATCTTCATTGTGCCGTACTCGTCTCCAGATAAGACTGTTTAATCTAGATATACAGTCACCTGAACGAACGACCAAAAAGATAAGGGCACAATGCAGTTTTTGGCAAACGATTCAAACTGAATCACCCAATTGGTTACAATACTGTGTCGCGCGGTAGATCGTTATCGTTATCGTCCGTAATCTGCATTATTTCAAAATCTGATTCGTAATAACGGGGAATTTTTATAGGATAAGACCCATGTCATCAGTCTATTGGACATTGTATGAGGTAAGGTGATCTAAATTGCGAGCGGTGATAATCTCTTGCGGCGATCGTTATTATCATCGTTACCAGTAATTTTCTCTCAAGGATAAATCGTTTTAAAGTGTAATTAGAAAAACTGCAATTTCGCGAAAATGTCAATTGGAATATTCTTTGACACTTACTGTGACAACAGCATCCTTGGCAATCGTTTTTCTCGACCTGATTATTATTCCTGCGACTCTCTTCGACGATTTACTCTTCATTCTAATCTTTGGCGAGTTTCTTCGGGCAGTAAACGCTATCTTAAATTCGTTTTAACGTACACATTTTCGCTATTTTCATAGACTCACTCAACTTCCACCATAACCTGCTGTTTATCGATATTGCCAATCGACAAGTGCGACAAACATAACGCGGTAAAAACTGGAAAGCTCCGCCTGTTCAGATGGCGCTTTGCAATTCAAATTCCAAAAACTGCCACATTTAAAGTAAAAAAGAATCTAATCTTTTATCTTTATTGCTCAGTAATAATTATTGCTTGTTTTTCTTAGATAAACTCATTTTAAACGTAAAAATGACTAAATCACCAGTTCCGCTATATAATAATAACAACTTGTTTAAATGTAGACATTCTACATATTTTTTTTAAGTAAACCACTTATTATTACTACTTATATCAGAACACTTTCCAACATTAACTAAATTTCAGTGTGGTTTCTAAGAAAAGTTTCCTGGCATCAAGTTCTACGAAACTGTGATTAATTCTGCAGTACTAGCATACATTATAAGACAAACTCAGAAATTTAGATATTCGAGTCTCTAGACGGCCATTTTATTAAAGGTGTTTGTAAATAAAAATAACCAAATTGTACCAACAGCAGCTTTTATTTATGTACTTGCTTTGGTATTTTATGAGATTGTATTTATTACAACAGTACCGTATTTTTGAGGAATATATTGTTAAACCCTTTCTTTACACTGAAATGACCCAAACCAAGAAACCAAAAAGCTAACCAATTGGAGATGCAAAGAATCCATTTCCAATTTACTCCCAGAAGGAATTCAAAACATTATTTTGTAGAAATCTCTTTTTGTACCGTGAGGAAGGAAGTTGTAGAAAAATTTGGTGGAAGTGGTCAAAATAAATTTCGAAAAATGCAAATTTATATTGCACTTAAAATCTTGAATTTCTAAAGATTTATTGTCCTTGGAATAATTTTCAATCGGAATGTTTATTAAATCTATTTCTTCGATTCAGAATTCCTTCAAGGTTAAAGTAATCTAATCAAACCTTAATTTCACAAAAAAAGAACTTTTAAAATTCTAATCGTTATAAGAGAATTCTTTGTGAAATAATGTAATTTCATTAAATACATGCTGCTCTACAGATATACCCACATTTTTGTTTAATTTATTGATAAATAATCTTAAACAAAATAACAAATATCAGTTTGAATTTCAGGCATGCACACCACGAACAATATCAGAGCTTCGCATTTGTATAATCTGTGGTACTACATAGCGCCATCTATTTGTAACACTACCAAAACACATACATCCAAATTTATCCTAATATATCAGAGAGAGATGGATAATAACCTTAAAGCAATTCTCTGACACTTAATTTGGCTAATATTTCAAAAAAGAAATGGCTCGTCCTAAAAATAATACGGCCAGGAATGGGACACCTGTCCAATTTGGTATTTTTAGTTACATAAAACAATATGCAAGTATGACTTTTATAAAGAAGCTAGCGTTCGATCCCTCCTATTTGTATGTAACTTGTTGGGCCCTTATTGTTTTCGAAATAATTCTAAATATCTTTATTATACAGAGGGTTAAGTATACGGAAATCGATTGGATAGCGTATATGCAAGAAGTGGAAGGGTTTCTTAATGGAACTTTGGATTATAAGCATTTGAAAGGTTTAATTGTTCCGATTTCGTTATACCTTTGCTAATTACGTTACTTTTTAGGCGATACTGGTCCTTTGGTGTATCCAGCAGGTTTTGTATACATTTATAGTATCCTATATTACATTACCTCTAATGGACAAAACATACGACTGGCACAGTATATTTTCATGGTGTTTTATGTATTTCAATTGTACCTGACGTTCCAAATCTTTTGCAAAACAAAGAAGATCCCTCCGTATGCAGTAGTCTTAAGCACTTTAACCTCATACAGAATACATTCCATATTTGTTTTGCGTCTTTTTAACGATCCTATTGCTGTTCTACTATTCTATATTAGTATATCGTTATTTTTAAAGAACGAATGGATTGCAGGAAGCATATTCTATTCGCTGGCCGTCTCTGTTAAAATGAATATACTTTTATACGCCCCTTGTTTATTAATAGCATACTTGACTAATTTATCCTTCTTTGATACGATGCAAAATCTTTTTGTTTGTGGATTAGTGCAATTGATTTTGGGCTTACCATTTTTGTATCAGAATTACTGGTCTTATATAAAGGGTAGTTTTGATCTCGGGAGGGTTTTCGAATATAAATGGACTGTAAATTACAGATTTCTTGATAGGACCTTTTTTGAAAATAGATTTTTTCATATTAGTTTATTGGCGTTGCACATAATATTGTTATTAATATTTTTACCAGCGATCAAGAAATATCTTTCAAGTTATGCGAAGTTGTACAAAGTAATTGACCAATTGAGAAAAGATACAAAGAAAAAGAACGATAAAGTGCAGAAGGAATTGGAATCCCTGACTAAATCACAACAGAGATTCCTGGATAGCTTTGAAAAACAATTGAAAGTCTCTGATACCAGACAGAGAAGCGTTAAAAAAGGTACGCAAAGTAAATCTCCTGCTTCGAAAGACACTTACGAGATAGATTTTGCGAAGGTCGCACAGCTGTTCGTTTTACCATTCTTCATAACAAATTTGATTGGTATAACGTGTGCAAGATCGTTACATTATCAATTTTATAGTTGGTATTTTCACAGTTTATTATATCTAGTACATTGTACACCTTATCGGAAACCTGTTAATTTCTTAATACTGGCTGTTATTGAATTTTGTTGGAATACCTACCCAAGCACTGTATATTCTAGTGCGTTGTTACATGTTTGCCATATATTAATTGTTGGAGGTGTTTATATTGTTATGAATCGAAAGGCATAGCGGCATTATTTTTGTAAATATATTTCTACATACAAAGCGTATTTCATTTCAATAAAAATATACCCATCGGTTTCTTTTTAAATTAAGAGTATTGTACAGATATTTTAAATAACTCCAAAATTTTATTCTAATTTGGAATGGCACGGACACTGTTCATAAACAAAAGATATAAATCAGATTTTTCCCTGGTTTAGGAAAAAAAAGGCTATTGGTTCCTATATCCTGTCCAACGCTGAAGTGGAATAGATAATCATCTAAATATAGCTGTTAACTGGTGCTAACATATTTTTATCCTGCCAATTGCTCCAAATGTAATTTTAATTCTGATTAATTAACCGCAAGTTAAACTAGCTGGAGATGTATGTATGTTTACTAAATAGTTAATTTAATTGAGGATTAACTTAATCCAAGATTAAGTGTTCTATAAACAGAATATTGAGGGTTTAGCACGAAGCATAAAAAACACTGGGGCCAATGTCAATACCAGCGGGAAAAATCACCAAGTATGCTACAACAACATAGCCAAACGTTTGATTGGCAAATTACGCGAGACAATCAGTAGCTTCTATAGCTTAGCTTACTCGCCATGGACATGAAGGATGTGGTGCTCTCTATTGGCAGATTTATTTAGTTTAATTTAAGGATATCTGTAATTGAAAATAATAACAATTATAAAATGTAATACTTTATATTTAATTTATTACGTAAATTTGATAAACCATTAGTTAGATATCAAGTTTCTACTTGTTTTTGAAATTTAACTTCTCGTTAAGTGCGTTCTTGTTTTTAGGTATGTTATAGTTCGAGAATACAAGAAGTTATACAACTTCTTAATTGTTTATCGACGATAATAAATATGCAAAATTAAATGCGCGGCAGATAAATTAAAATTAGAAAATAAATAAATAAAAAAAACCGACTCAAAACTCAAAGCCAATACCGCGATTAGTTCGCATTTATTTCCGACGGCGGCGGCACAGTCGCTTTTGACGTTTTGAAATCTACATATCCAAATATGGGTTTTGTCCGATTGTTATGCATTTCTTAGCTGAAGAAAGGGTCCGCAAGTACTGAAGTCCGATGTGTACGTTTTGAAACGTCCCCCTTTCGATGTGATTTTTTGATGCCCGCTCGTTGCGAGTCCGTGTTTCGCATATTCACGTAAAGGTAAAGCGCTCAGCGGCCTAATCAAAACACGCTTCGCTAAGGTTATGTTATACTACTCTCGCCTCCCGATCGGCTTTTGAGGGGGGTTTGTGTGCGTGCATGTGTCTCCATACATGGTAAAGTGTGTCGTACGGTCTTTTGCAGATGTCTTTCCGCGTCGTTAGGAGTTCTAAGTTCCGTCACGTCTACGGTCAGGCCCTCAAGAGGGAACAATGTTACGACAATATAAGGGTCAGCAAAAGTTCGTGGGATTCCACATTTTGCGCCGTGAATCCCAAATTTTTGGCTATCATCGTTGAGAGTGCCGGCGGTGGAGCCTTCATTGTTTTACCATTAAATAGAATCGCACAGGTAAGTTCTATTTCCTAAATGGACCCCTTTTAACATCGCAAAGATGTACTTTTGAATATAAATTTGAATTCATTAAAAAGAAAAATTATCTTCAACTAAAGTCGCTATATTTTTAAATCTAATCCAGACGCAACGCCAAGATAATCAAATCAATTCTTCTGTTTTATGTTGAATAAATAAACAAATAATTAAGAATAATGGTCCAAAAGCGCATCCTTGCATTAAAAATAGGTTAGTTCATTTCTCAAAATAGAATTTATTTTATTTTCACGGTTTCATACACTAATTGTGTTGTAAACTACAATAATGATAATGCATTCACCTTATCAGGAAATACACATAGAGAAAACCTTTAAATACTTATAAAAACCCTGATAATTTCGTTATCAACATCCTTTTATGTACATTTATACATTTTACTCCCGCCGCGAAATACCTACACCAGCTTTTTCCATATTTTTATAAATAATCTGGACGGCTGCGGCAAGCATAAAGGTGCTACCTGTTAAAATATATCAATTATCTTCCATAGCATCATTTAACCATAAATAACGCCTCATAGAAGCTAATCATAACCATTCCTCTAAGCTGAAACCGCGTGAAAAATTGAAAGGACTTAGCAGACCGTTGTATACCGCGCTTATTTAACTGGCCATAAGTATATTTAGACAATCTTTTAAAACTAAATATTTGAAAAACTGCAACTTCTGTTGGCAAATATTCAAAAGCCTTAAAATAAGTTTTCACTAACCTAAAATAGTACGCGTCGTGTATGAAATATACATTTATATCCGTTTGCAAAGTACTCCCCGCAAAATACGGAATATCGTGGCGCTTGGAAACTCAAAATTTTGATCTCGCAGTTTTGTAAGCTCAATAAATTTTACACGAAAGAGAAGCAAGTTGATTACGATCATTTTGCATTAATTAGGGAATTTTTATAATGTTAAATATAGCATCTAGTCTTTCAATTCTTTAACAGCGGATTTTTTTGTAGGGATTCCACCTTAAAGAAATGTGAAATGCCCATTTATTAATACTTTCGAAAATAAAATGTTTGCCTTTTGTTTATCGCAATTTGGAAGAAATGAAACGTAAATTTAGTTGGTGCACCTGCGGTATCAAAATTATTAAATTGTGAAATGTTTTAAGTTTAAATTTTTATTTTTATTTTATCAAAGAATTTAATAAATCGAAAGAAAGCATCCAAATAAAGGTTCTTTTTACCTTCCTTAATTTCAACGATTTTCTGCAATTTTTTAGCATTGAAGATAAACAAAAAAAGAAATAAGACTCGCACTATTTTTTCCTTAAAAAAATATTTTTTTGATTAAGATAGTTTTCTCTCTCTCTGATCGAATTAGAAATACTTTATACTTATATTATTTATGCATAATGCTGGATATTGTTAGAGCCTTCGAAGGTGTTAATTGTTACGTAAAAGGGATAGGTTCTCGGGGTGCTATAAATGAGCTACTGCGATTCTTTTCTTTTGAAAATCGTCAACAGTTCACGTTTCTAGTTCCTTTCCTCGTTAGATCAATTACATTTGCTCATAGATTTCGGCTTTGGCCTATTCCGAGCCCTTTTCTGAGAGTCGTACTCTTGCCAGTCCTGCAGTTGACAGCGCATAGACTCTTCTTCCGCCTGACAGAATCTACATGCTGCTAACAGTGTCCCGTTAGCAGGCCCACTATTGTTCTTCAGGCAGAGATAGACTTCCTATCTCTGTTTAGTAGTTCCGCTGTAAGTGTAAGACTAAATAGACTCGTATTTTGTCGACTCCCGGGAAAACCAGCAGGCAGCACGAAGCCTTACTTACGAGGCGGGTAGACATGAGCCTGTCTATTCGCTGCAGTTTCATCTGCCTTTGTCCTCTCTAGTCATCTCTGTAGCAGATGAGTTCGGCGTTTATAGGCCGGCCTTTTTTACATTCTTTTCGAGTTCTTCGAACAGTTTCTGATAGTTTGCACCATGCGAGGTTGGCCTTTCACTAGTCTCCTGTCCGTCTGGCTATCGTTTTATCCAGATCGATTCAGGTAATTAATATAAAAATAGGAAAACTTATCGTCTCAAGTTTTTCTGAAATCTTATGCGACACTGAGAGAATGTGAGCAACATTTTTTTAATTTTTTTCCGGAGCTTCAAAGCTGATATATTTTGAAAGTTGAAAAACCTATTTCTATTGACGAATTTTATTTTGGTTTGAAGTATTTAAAAAAAATGCAATCATAAAATATTTGCATAATTTCAATTTATTTTTTCCTCATTTTCTTTGCGATAACGTTGAGAGTTAAAAAAAAAAAAAAAGTATAGAAAAAAGACGTATTTCCCTTTTTAGGTGTGGTACTCTTAGCTATACAACTCATCTAAATTATTTTTCAGGAAAAAAAACATAAATTATTCCACGAAAGTAGTTTTCAGGAGGTCTGAAGTTATTTATTATATGAACCAAAATTTACATCAAACTAAAAAAGATCTATTTGTTGAAAAATTTTTGTAATTTACAAAGCACAACATTCAAAAGCCTTTTCACAGTTTCATACATTTAAAGATGGATTTTCTCATATTTCATTCTAATTATCTCTCTATTTTTGATTAGTGTGAATATACTTAGTCACACTCACGTGTGACACCAACGTTGTTAAAACTTTGCAATGTCTAATCTATATTTTCTTTAATCTTGCAATGTTCAAACAATACCGGTGAAAAATGATTAGGCATAAACGCAATTTACCAGAATTTTTTAGATCTTGAATTGGCGATTTATCGTCTTAAAACCTCCGCCATAACGTCATTTAAACTCTTTTCCTAATTAACTTCCTTTAAATAATTGTTGCCTTCTTCGTTATATAAATGTAGTATACATCGTATATTGCATTAGAATTGTATTTGCCAGTAATTTACAACGTAGAAGCTGCCAGTGGTTAATTTAACCACAAGATTTCTATCAAACCTCGTATAGTAACTCGATACTATATCGCTTAAATATATAACACAGGTATATAACGTAGCTGTGATTTGTTTACCTATATAATATTTCGCTCGGTTTATCTGTAGATTTACCTTTTAAGGCGTTAAACAAATTGAAACACTACCGTCTATCAATGCAAGATAAGTCCGTCCATTACATTTTGCAATTTGATACTTGCAAATATTTAAAACTAGATATCCAGACAAACACGAATAAACATGGTATAATGTATAATGTTATTGATAAGTAACGTAAAATATTTGCTCTGGCTATATTTGTGATTATTAAATAAATGCTTTGTAAAGAGGACACGTTTGGCGATTTTTTTTGTTATTAAAAGATTTAAATAAAGAGTATGCAATAATTGTGTCAATTCGTTTATCTACGTACGAATCCCTCGGATCATCTAATTTAGATGGTTTAATGATTTGAGGATTTGAGGTTCATGTGTCGCATATATAATACTTTATTCAAAGCGATGATTTAGTAAATCGTAAAACACTGCATTCTTCCGTTAAGAGATATTCAATATCGGTATATGTTGATGAACGTCGAACTACGTGATTGTACGTGTAGAGAAGATTTTTCAAAAATCGAAAGGAGAGACGTAAAATTACTGATATTTTATAAACTCAAAGCTGTTGTAATATTAAAAAAAAAACACCAAAAAATTAGATGAATATAGCAGCAAGTAAATTAAGTAGATAGGTTAATAACTGTGTAACTTCTAATTTCAATTTGTTTTGGGTATTCGTTGCGCTACATTCCTTTTAGTCCGACTGCGCTGAGAATTCTTCTATTTTGCGCGTTTATTTTATCTTGGTTTGTTTAGAATCTTCAAAATGTTCTTATCTGTGTAATAATTTCGTCACGTGCGTGTAGAAACCATCCGGACAGTTTTTTGTTACATTTGCACAGAGTCAACAGGTAAAAGCTCAGAAAAATTCATCAAGTGCACTTGGCTTTTCGCCTGTATTTTGAATATACAATAGGAGATCACGACAAAATTTGGGCTCGGCAAAATCATTCTGGCCATTGTTATTTCTGTACAACGGATATCAAGGATTTTACCGGGATGTCAAGAAACAGAATCAAGTATTTTATATGGCATTCATTTCCTTCATTTCAACCAGTATCATCCTTATCTAAGGATTCTTCATTTTTGGTATGCGCTTGTGCTTCCTCGTGGAGTAAGTTTTCACTATAAAGCCTATTGCTTTTCGGGCGATCTATACAGTCCTTCATAGCACTAACGGAACAAAATTACGTGCTAACTGCCCTTTCAGTTACAGAAGAAGGTAACTAAGAGTATCGATAGCTATTTTGTTAATATCGGAACTTGTTATTTCAGGTGAAACTCGGAAAGTTTCACCTGAAATCACGAATTCCGGTTCTAATAAATAAATAGCAAGATTGACAGGTTTAATGCATTTTAATTCTTTTCCTTCAATAATCGTCTGAATTTTTTCATTTTTATTTTTATGCCCTGATAATGATGTAATTTTATTCGATAATATCAACTTGATGTAAAAAAAAAAACAGTTGAACGGTTTTGATATATCGAAGTTGTTGGATTCAAAGGTTATTAGCCATTTTGCAATCATTCCAGCAGTCCATAAATAATATGGTTTCAATATAAAAAAAAATGAAAAACCTTGTGAAAGAGGAAAATTGGCAATTGCGACGGTAAAATTTGGTAAAATTATCGTCCATGTGCGTAATGTTTGTTACATTCAACTGTTAAATGTCGCTTAAAATCTTAGACGAACCCCTTTATTCATCGATGGCCCGTGCACTTCAGCGGAAGTTCATGCAGTGGTCTCTAAATTCAGCTCTTATTTTTATCGATGAGTTCAGCGCTGATCCGTCGAATCCATCGGCTTTCTGAGCCAACGAATCCCGATGGATCTGAAAATCGGGAAGGGGGAATACAAACACTACGTCGATAATTGGCGGCAGTCGTCCGTAAATACATGTCAACATTAGGTAAAAATGGATAGTGGGTGATATGCTGTTATAGATTATTAGTAATTGATACTAATTCTGCTTTTTAAACCACTGATTCGAACTAATCGCTCCCATTCGAAATTACTAAAATGGTAAAAATAGTATTATCGAGAATGCGATTATATCGTTTATTAAACCCGTAGTGATTGTTAACAAATGTCAGGGGATATAGGAATTTGTTTAGACGCCAGAACATTAAGTACAAGAACCGACAAACAACACGAATTATCTGCCAATATTCACACTGATTTGAGCAAACTTAGTTTGTAGAAAACTTGTGTATTCCAAGCTGGATCTAAAACACAGCTTTTGTTTAATTCTCGTTTATCGAAGTTATGATGTTTTGTCGACTCTCGGGGACATCAGTGAGCAACACGAATCTATTCTTATGAGGCGAATAGACACGAGTCTATCTAGTCGCTGGAAAAAAGGAACAATTCAATTTGCTTTTGTCCTCTCTAGACTTATAACAATTCCTCGAACATGGGACACCCTGATGATTTTGGATGTACCTGAATGAGCACCTGCAAGTATTATCATTGCTCTTAGTCCGAATTGTGCTTCTAAAGAGATTCTAAAATTTTAAGATTTTATTTTGATATACTTTGATATATCATCTTTTTGTTTTAATTTTTAATTTAAAATGTTTTATGAATTGTTAAATTTATTCATTTAATTTTTTTCTATTTAAAATATATTTTTGTGGATTTGAAACAATTGCAAAAATTTTCTTTTTCGGTCAGGCTACTTTGATCACTATCATCAATGTAGCGACGTGAAAAAAAATCAGCGTTTAGATACTGTTCAAAGCGAGTCCTTTTTATAATCATGCGCATAATTTTTTGAATAACTTTTAATGCAGTAGAATGTAGTAAAATAGCAAAAAAATGCATTTGTAGTTAATTCACTCGATTGCATTTTATACAATTTTGTCCCGGTCTAACTGTGCCTAAAGCGCATGTACCTACTAACCAGAATAGAACTTGAACATCTGTATATATAATTCATTTCCACTGAATTTTCCTTTTAACTATTTTTAAAACTATATACCGTCAGACATGCTATGTATGTACTATTGGCTCTTATTCACACGGTGCCCAAAGTGTTCTGAAATGTCTAGCAGTGTCTAATGGATAAAGAATTTGCGTGAATTTAATACTTAAAATGCAAATGTTATCCGTTTTTCAAGGCTCGCACCCAAAGATTAAAACAGAAAAGACGTACCTTAATAGATAATAGTTAGTTAGTCACATACATTTTAATGCCTTCGTTAATTTTCGTTTTATCCCAAGTAGAGCGTACAAGGATTTGAATTTTATATTGTTTTACTTGACTTGGTTCGGCCGTAATTGTGTTGTGCTCTTTGCCTCGTTTTTTTTTTTTTTTTTTTTTTTACCAACGTTATTAAAATTTATAATTTGATTCTTAGTTTTCGGACTAATTTAGATCGAGTTTAAACAAGATGGTAGATGGTAATGAAGAAATAATCATAAATGTTCATGTAGAATTATTCTTTTGTTCATGAACTGTTTATTTAGTTACAGTTATCAGAATTTGCCCAGGTTATTGTGCGGATACTATCTTCCTAAACCACGAGAGAAATGTTTGTTTTAACAGTCACTTCAGTTGTAAATAAATTAAAATAATTATGGATGAAATGAAGCAAATTTTCCTAAATTTATTAAATAATTTTAATTTTTACTAATTGTAAGTGTGAAAATAGAAGGAAAACACGATTTTTTTTAGCTTTTAACATATATCTTGAAACACTTCAAAAAAATTAAGATCGACAATCTTTTCACTGTTAGATACGACGGTGGAATGAAAAGCTTTTAGCTTAATCGGAAGAATAACGAAAGTACAATACAACTTTACTTTATTCTTCTACATTATTTCCTTCTAAAGACATATACTTCCATTGCCGATGATGCTAAGACTTTGGGATTGAGTCCATAATTTTTTTCAGCAAATAATTTCAGGTTTGGGAAGAAGCTGCAGTTCGAGGGAGCTCTATCGAGCGAACAGAGCGCATGAAACACGACTTCAAACATCGATTGATAAACTCTGGTTATCAAGACGGCGACTTTCTTGGTTGTAGAACATATTCTTTTGCCTATATGTATATAATATACGCAATATACGTAATAGCGCCATGTGTCACTCGAAGCGTTATCTTTTTTATTTTTTATTTTATCTCCTTTTATTATTATTATTATTTTTTTTTTTGATTCAACTGATCCAGAAGGTTAGTGTAATCGTCCTGCCCTTTTTTACGCAATCTATTAACAAGGTACCTGTAGCGTCCCAAAAAAGGATGGTCATGATCTTTCTTGCAAATTGCTTTTTTTTTTCAATCCTGCCGTTAGCTGTCTATGCGCGTTGTGGAAACAATGTTGTAGAATAAAATAATACCTCGTTCACCATAAATTCTGGGCCTCTCGCCTGTCACAATTTTATTTCAAGTACAATAAATAATCTCCTACATGAAAAAAAAAATTGTCTAAGCGGCTTTAATAGATTCATTGCTTGCAAAGATCAAGATATCTATTACTTTTAATTGCTTTTATTTCGATAATCAACGCGTTTTTTAATATGACATGCTTGATTTTAAAAATACCAGCATTAATTTCTGAATAATCTACCTAAAACAAACAAAATTATCGTGCGATTCTCTTCAATATGTCTTATCTAAAGAATTTCTCGCTGAAATGATTTTGAATATGCGTCTTTCTTTCGTTTAAAGATTTGATAACACATTATTTAAAAGACCTGTTTTATGAAAGTAACTTCTTATCTTCGTAAAACTAGAATTCCGCAAATACTCCGTTTGTTACGCGTTCTGTAATTGTTAAGAAGGTTTTGTTAGGTTATTTATTTGAATCATGGGGTAATCGCGAGTTCATTGTTAAATTTCATGTTCCTATTTAATAATAATAATATTGCCATTGTTGTTCTTGTTAGCGATGAGCTTAGCGGAGCCAAGTTTTAACTATGAGGGGTTATTATTATTATTATTATTAAGTCGAGATAGAGAAGCTTTTCTAGATTTTGTTTTATAAATGTTTCGGTAAATCGAAAACACGTCCTTCAATAAATTTTGCCGTGAAACAAGGCAGACAAAGACTGTTGTGACGAAACGCTATAAACTTTTGTTGCTCTAAAGATATTCATTAAAAATAATGTGTAAACATTGTTTTCTTTTTTTTTTGATAGAATGCCAACCGCTACTTGGAGTGACTATCATTTTGCTACATAAACTGTCTAGCACGTATAAATAATAAACGGCGAAAATAATTTGACAAACGTTGACTCAAATTCAGTACGTATAAAACAAATAGCTTTGTTTTATAAACTAGTAAGTTTATAAAACAAAGTTATTAGCACGGTAAACTAATAAGTTAAGTTTTTGCAGCTGTAAAGGATTACCTGATTTTATCGTTTCAGTTATTAGAGCAGCTTCAGGGTAACTCAGTATTGTTGATTCCATATTTGCTAACTGTTTTATCATATCGCCTCTAGCTTTTATGATAATGCTTTTTCTTAAAAAAGGTTTGAAGAATAAATAAATAAATAAAAGTAAAAAATTATTGGGAAACAGGCTAAAAATACCTCTCTTGATACTTTGCTCCATTGACTTTATAGAATTGATGGAATCACCCGCTTTGCTCTTCACTAAATTTACCGACGTTTTCTAGAAATTTGTCCAAATGGTTTTGCAGAGGATGTAATTTATTACCTCCGTTCATACTTCGTACGAATTCTTTGTAATGTTCTACTTCATCGTTACCCAAGAAGTTCTTAACCATAACAGCAAAAGAGCACCAAACAAAAGCTTCATCGTGGTTTTTGCGAAATTTAAGAAGTTGATAAGCTTGCGAGTTTGAGGTCCTTTCCAATTTTTGCAAACTTACTTTGGGGAACGATCTGCAAATATATTTTAAGCATTTCCCTTTTTTACGTAAGAGTTTAACAAATTGTTTCATGAGCCCCAAGCTTACGTCAAGCGGAAGCAACATTATTTTATCCCGATCTAACAAAGACTCGTTTATGATGTTCGCTTCATCCAAAGTTAATTCTTGTCTAATAAACCACTTCTTTTTCGTCCAGTGATCTTACTTTGCTCTATTCTCGCACATATAGAAAATTTTGCTTTGTTGTCAAAGCAAAAATTTCACCATCTTTAAATTAACGCAAACGGCAATGATTTTGATGGTTATCTTGTATTAGCTTGTAAGGATCCCGGATACCTTAAAATTAAAGCTGTTTACAAAAAGTTCTCATTATTACAACAATATTTTCGTTGTTTGTAAACATTCCAACAAATGTACGTTACTTCTACCTAAAACGATGCGTATTTAAATGTTTAAAGGATGTAAACAGATCTTGCTTATGCCACGCAGTCTGTGGTTAGTTACCCGCAGTGATAAATCGTATTATATCAGTATAAAAAGTAAATAATTTTATCCGGATTATATCTGGAAGATAGTAAAATAAATGAAGCACTTCTAAGATCTCCTAAACAAATCTATTTTCCTCAATTCTTTTTAGGTAGGACGCATCCCTGCAGATCACCCCCTAGTAGGAGGCCACAAAGGTCCCGTCTTAGACATAGCATGGTGTCCGCACAACGATAACGTCATTGCTAGCGGTTCGGAAGATTGCGTGGTCAAAGTATGGCACATACCCGACCATGGCCTGATCAAAACCCTCACAGAACCCGTAGTCGATCTCATATACCATCAGAGAAGGGTCGGTTTGGTTCTATGGCACCCAACAGCTTTAAATGTATTGTTAACGGCCGGGAGCGATAATCAAGTAGTAATATGGAATGTTGGTAAGTAGTTTTTAAATTAAATTAATATCTTGGATCTTCTCAATTTTGTCTCGGGTATTTATATTAACAGGTTGTGGAACTCGTAAATTCATTTTACCTACAGTCGCCCGTATAAAAGTTTAAAAGATAACGGAGAGATTAGAAATCGATGCATGCGTTGGTGCTTTTTTTTTTAGTTCTTTGCACTCGATCTGTTTAGAATTAAATTTCCGTCGTATCTTATCGATTATATGCGGATAAGAAGTCGCCCGATGGATTTTCGTTAAATTCAGTTTAATTTCTCAATATAATAGTTGGCGTTTTGTTTTGCAAAATTAGCGTCTACGAATGTGATGGTCTCCTCGTTCAATGAATATCTCTGCCTTCCGATCAAAATTTGAGCTTAGGAAACAAAAAAACCTCTGGCGTGCCAGATTTTGCAAACAGAAAAGTCTAACTCGTGATTTTTTGTTATGGCGACCACTGAAGTGTTTTGTTGATAGAACAAAACGTTCTGTTTCTTCAAATTCTTCCAGCAGCTTATCAAGTAATGATGTCCCAGCTATTGGTTTTCCTTTCTTAAGTAGACGATTAACACAACTCCATGATGATCCCAAAAAAATAGACGCCCTCACTTTCCCGGTGGTTGGAACAGCCTTCGCTTTTTTCGGAGCCAATTCACCCTTTACAGTCCACTCATTCGGCTGTGTTTTAGCTTGAGGACTGCGCCGATGTGTACAAGATTAATCTACAGTTATTAATCGTTTTTGTTCTGGGTGAACAAGCGCAGGAACCAGCGCACGGTTAGCTTCTTTGCCCAAATCTTCATCTCTGTTTATCCATCGATTTTCAGTTAATGATTGAGCTGGTCTATTAAGTAGCATGATTTTGAATGATAGATAAAATTATTTAAATTTTCTTCAAAGCACTTAATTATTCCACGATTATTAAAAGATGTTCGTTTCGATATGGGACAGATTATGAGGTTTTTCTCTTTATTGTAGTAGAACCTCTTAAGCGAGAAGGTTGCAGAAGGTTGTCGATAATCTACTATCTGCTAACAACATTTTCTATTCTAGCAAACATGTTTAATGAAAAATGCACAAATAGATTTGAGACGCCGATGCTGACGAGAATAGATGGTTTTGAAGAGTCTTCCCAAATAATACTCCAGCATACCGAAGCGAAAAGACCACATCCGATACTGTGATAGGTAGACGGATAAGGCATTGTGAACCAGTTTCTCGCTAGCACATTCTCGCAATTATGGTCTTACGATTTTCTTTTGAGGCTACCTAAAACACTTAATGGAAAGGTCAAATATGAAACAAAAGTAACAACAGCGCAAAAAAGAACGTATGTGAAATTTCGTGGACAACGGATTTTCTGTTTTGTTGGCAGCAAGGTTGCGTCAGGCAAGATTTGGCTACACATTACACAGATGGTGAAAACGTTGAAAGAAATTTTATCATCATTATCGCCCTATTTCATCGAGGCTCCGTTATCTTGTTATTTTTATATAGGCGGCGATTCTTGGTAGAATAATTTACCTTAACCAGTTCCACAACCTATTAAAATAAATGCCGCGATTTTGGGCGTTGTTAATTTCTCAGTAAACATTATCTATCATATCGATAATTTAGAATTGTTATGTATTTAAAAATAAAATGACTCTAGGAAGTATTAACTATGTTTAGCTAAAATGTACATAACCAAGGCAGCCTCGGCGACCTTCTAGAAACTATGAGACATTTTATTGACAGGTGACAATTGGATATTTAAGGTTGTCACGGGGAAATAGATTTTGTTGTCATTCAAATTATGAAACTTGGTGATATTTTATGTAAACAAGATTTTCTTATGGGAGATTAGGACAATCTAATATTCTTCCGCGAACATCGACCATTTTAGCTATTTGTAGCCTTATATTTTTTTTGTAAGATAATTTAATCGGTTAATATACCGTACGTATAAGCTACGTACTTCAGTATCGAACATCTCGAAGAACTATCGAAGTATTTGTAAACATACATATTTATTCCTTTTCAAAATAGTTCTCTTTGAATATAGAGTAATTCTTTATTCTCTCCAAAATATTACAAAATTGTTTTGGCAAGTTAAAATGGCGAGACTGCCAAATTATTTTTGCGGTGTTTTTGAGAAATGACTTTATAAAATAAGCAAATTTTAGCTGCATTCGTCTATTTATGAAGTCCTCGTTTGGATGTTTTAACAACACTTTTTCTTTTTGATTTTCATATAAACATCTACCTTTTACTGATTTATCGGCATGTGATAATGTACTTCATACAGGGTTAGGTGCTTATCGAAATTCTTTCAAATATCTTCGATACAGCTAGGAAAGGGCGGTGTTTAATACAGTTTTACCAACAACAGTGGTTGAATGAGATGCCGATGTTGACATAAATTGCGAAATAAATTAGATACTTTTATCAATGAATGATACTCATGAATATCCCCCCAAAATTTAAATTAATTTAATTAAAATGAATAAAAACATACGTAAGTTTAAAGAGCCTTGAAAGTCTAAAGTACCGGTGAAAATCGCGCATTAATATCTTTTTCCCTTTTCAATCAAGGGTGCAACGGACAACGAATAAAAGTGGCAACGCTTATCAGAACATTCGGTATATTTGGAATAATTGAAATATTATTTGAAAATTAAATAATAATTAATTGAAAATGAAGTAAATAAAAGTAAATAATCGCTTAATTAAAATTTGATCAATAATTCAGGTACCGGAGAAGCCTTGGTTCACATAGAATGCCACCCTGACATTGTGTACAGCGCATGCTTCAATTGGGACGGTTCAAAACTATTAACAACATGCAAGGATAAGAAAATTAGGATTCTGAATCCTAGGACCGGTGAAGTTGAAAGCGACGCCATCTGTCACGAAGGTAACCAACTACCGTTAACTTTCGATTCTTCTTATCTTATTGACTTTATCAATTCTTATCAGGTACCAAAGCGACACGAGCGATCTTCCTCAGACACGGCCTAGTCTTCACAACGGGCTTTTCTAAGATGTCGGAAAGGCAGTACAGTTTAAGAACACCAGACGCGTTAGGCGAACCAATAGTGATGGTTGAATTGGACACCTCTAATGGAGTAATGTTCCCTTTGTACGATCCCGATACGAATTTAGTTTATTTATGTGGAAAGGGTGATTCAGTCATTCGGTTAGTTAAGTTCGATTTGAATTTGGACAATGAAAAATCCATTTTTGCCCTTGCAGATACTTTGAAATCACCCCAGAACCGCCTTTCGTCCATTACATCAACACCTTTCAGACGCCGGATCCTCAAAGGGGTATCGGAATGATGCCGAAGAGAGGATGTGACGTCACGTCGTGCGAAATCAGCAGATTTTATAGACTGAATAATTCCGGACTCTGTCAGGTAATTCCGATATGAAAATTATAAATATACAAAGGAGGTCTGAGCTTGACACAGAAACCAGTATTTTTTTTTTTTGGCATATTCGGTTGTATTTTATCTTCCTGTAAGTTGATGCATTTTTCCCCGTGATGCTCCGATTTCTTTAATCCCCCGAAATCTTCTCTCTATTCGATTAAAATCTGTCCTTCGAACGAAAGTTTAGACCTAAAAAGGACAGTCGTCGAGAGCTGGATCTGTTGAATCCTTATTCAGCAGATCTAGCTGACCATCCACCTTGGGTGGTTCATCAATTTGAATCCTAATTCATGAATTTTTGCCATGGTTCCCGCCACAGTGTAACACGTGATACTGCCTTGATGGAATATTCTGACGTCGTCGCACACTGATATCGGTTACAAAAGTAATTTTTTAATACGGAGAGAGGACCAAACCTTGTTGAAGTCGAGCGATGGAAGAGTCGTAATTAAATTTTCGTCAGTAGCTCTAATGATATCGTCGATGAGTGCTGCTAGGTTGTGGGATTAGTTGACACGTATCATTTTCGTATCGTATGTTGAAGGTTTCATCGAAGAAGTCTAATATTCAGAGTGAATTTATTATTTTTTATACTTATTATTATTGACCTTCAGGTAATAACGATGACGGTGCCCAGGAAGTCGGAACTTTTTCAAGAAGATCTCTACCCAGACACTTTGGGCGACACAGCTGCGTTATCTGCAGAAGAATGGATGGATGGAAAAGATGCCGAACCATTGTTAATCTCCTTAAAGGACGGATACAAACCCCCAGAGTCGAAAGCATCTATAACTGTCACGAAGAGAAGTAATATGTTGAATAAGATACCGCCTAAATCTAAGAGTGGTGGAGCGTCTCCCGTTTCGGTAAGCACAACAAAAAATGACCTTTAAGTAGAATGGAATTGTTGCATACTGGAGGTTGTTTATTCAAAATTAACGCCTTCTAAATTTCCTGTTTGAAACTTGTAATAAATATTGCTATGCTTCTACTCATTTCTTTTCTTTTATTAAAACAGGACAAAACGCTTCAAGAGTTCGCGGACGAAATTCGCAAATTGAAAGCGGTCATAGTCAAGCATGAGACGAGAATCTGCAAGCTCGAAGAGGAACTGGCCAGAGCGAAAGCCGCCAATGTAGATGAAGACGGTCCAGGCGGCGATGGACTGAATGCCAGCGTCCAAATGGCGTCCGACGAGGTCTAGCCCCCTCCACGATCATCTCAATCCCCCACCACCATAACTAACAGTTGATGGAAAAAGAGAAACTTTCGTTTTTTTTGGCTTTGAAGTTATTTTTTTGCTCAATAATTGTTAATCATCGTCTCTCGAGTTTTTTTTCTTTTTTTCTAACTCGGGAAACGGCCACGAGATGGCGTGTACCGCGCAAATAAATCGAAAAAAATATATAGTATAACACATTGTATTTTACCATAAATAAGTCATCGATTCTTGTAATTATTATTTCGTTATTATTCAGACAAATCGCGTATTTTTAACCATATTGTACGTATTTCATCGCTATTTTTCATTTTTCAGACAAAGAAATTAAGTTATGGAATAGTAAATTAAACGAGAAGAAAGTAACATATACATCCTGTTTCATCTATATATTGTTTCTTTCATTTTTTTTATACATACATATATGTAACATTATTATTTATTCTTGTTTTATGTTATCTTTAGGGAAATAATCATTTGTACCTAGACACCGCGGCTCAAACTAAAAGTAAAAGTAAGAACAATCTTTAAGAGAGCTTTTACGTTTTTGTGAAATGAATTTATGCTCTTATTAAAGTAGTATAAAAAGAAATGGTGTTAATTGTACACCTTGAGGTACTTCGAATTAATTTGACGAAAATTCATCCAATTTTTGTACTATTGAGTTAATTGAATATTTCTTTTTATTACCAAGAATCTAGTCATCAAATCTTATTTTAAATCCAGATATGTACCTTTTACGAAGGGTACAGGAGTAATTTTTTCAAGTTACATACTATGAAGGATTTTCCTCCCAGACTTTCTTGCTAATGGTACTAATAAAAATTACGTGTTTAAAGCCGCTGAAAATGATTTGAATTCATGTAAACATGACGTACGCAGGTTGAAAGAAACAATTTTGCAACCAATACGAAACACTCGAATTATATCCAACAATTGAATATAAAAGTTTTCTGTGGAAATTGAAATTGCGTTAAATTCAATGAAATTCTAAGACAGTACAGAGACAAAAGACTGTCGGTAAAATTAACCACCCCCCCTACAAAACGAAGAAATTAAGTACAACAAAACAATTTCACAATGACGTAAAAGTGTATATTAAAAATTAATTGACAATTTTCATACATTTTTTTATATACATATATATATAAATATATAATTGTGTATTCATTTGCAAATCAACTAATTTACCTAATGACGTAATTTTCCGAGTTTTTTTGCTTGGTGTTTAATAAAATACAGTAAAATAGGAAAATACTTGGCTGTATAGAAGTGTTGAGTTCCGAGAATATCTAACAAATACCAGTATCAATTCGTTCCTTTTTTTATTTGCTAATATTTATTTACAATAATTTAATTTTTTGCTTAATTTTCTGAAGATAGGGTGAAGAACGCCGCTAATGGCGAAGTCGTGCTTGACGGTGGTGATGGTGTTTTTGTTTTGAAGCTGGCGAAGATGGCAGCGGTATGTTGCGTTCAGGAAATACAATTGAGAGGAAATCATACTGCGCATCAAAAGTACCAAATCGTAATATAACATTTGTATCCGCAGAAATGTGTAGCTTTTTTCTGTCACCGTGGTATCGGATGAATATATTATTCGTTGTAGAACTTACCACTATTAAATGCGATGATCAATAATGTACTTCGCGTACAGTTTCAACGTCATAGAAGATAACATCTAAATTTTTAAAGATACTCGAAATTTTTGAGGACTTAACTCTTTTTAATCTGACTATATCGTAGTAAATACCCTTCTTATCTGCTGAATTCGTTATATAGGGTTTGAATAAAATTGTACCGTTGTTACCGTTAAATTATAACAGAACAAGCAATATAATAACACAAATAACAAATACTCAATATAGTGTTATTATATTATGCATTTAATTTAATGAAGTAAATTTATTCAATCAAGTTATTTGATTGTACCGACACCATTCTGCACCGCTCTGGATGTGGATCAGAGATTGTACCTTGGTTGGTTAGTAAGCTTTAATTTATTATAATTTCTTAGTTATTCAGAACTTATCTAGAAACAAGTATTTTACATGCCTTTTCAATGTCAATCATAAATTCAGAATCATCCTGTATAATTGGATATTACGCATATCAACATATACTATTTTCTTTGTTGGAAAATTCAAGGTAAATTATAATCTCTACCGTTCAATGACAATTTGACATTCTATCTGCTTCGAAATCCATATTTTCTAGAAGATCTCGTATTGAAAATTGATTGTTTTGATTACGTTATCACTTCCGAATTACAGCCAAAATAGTCCTATTTTCTTCTTTTTTTTTCTTTAGTTATTGCGATGTATATAAGATTTAGTGCATAAAATAATATTTGATTTAACTCTACTAGCGATCGGTGCTAAAAAAAAATATTAACATTATTTAATGAATTTCCTTCATGTAGTAGTTATAACGATTTATAAAATATTGAATTACAAGAGATATACGGAGATCCTTCCAAACAATTCTAAGTAACAGGGCATTACGATAAGGGTCTTTTCCGAAAAAAAATTTTGAGAAACCTATTTTAGAACGCATTAATTTTTAGATTAATTTGTATTTCTTTCTCAAATCTTTTCAATCTTTCTTAATAACAGTGATCTATCATAAATATAACCTTTATAGGGTGTTCGTTTAAAAATGTTTTAGTTTGAGAGCATTTTCGAAGGAGTACCCTTGGGATGTTTTCAAAGTGAAGTGCCTTTATTTAACGCACACATAGTAAATTGTAAATTGCCTTAAATGTGTATCAATTAAAGCAAATGTATATTAATCGAATATGACGAATGATGAACATATTTTGTAACTATCTGATGTTAATCAATTGCTGTTATATTACTTCCGCTATTAATTTGCTTGCTTTAAAAAAATATTTCTCTTTGTTATTGAAGTATTTTACAAGGGATGTAAAGGGTGATTCAGCTTAGGTTTCTTTCATCTGAAGAGAATGGCCGCTAAATTGATATTTTACGTTACGCTATCTTGTCAGAACCAGGCTTATATTCTACATTAAAGCCTTCTTTTTTCAAACATATAAAGTTCTTTTACTTTTAGCGAATCTCAGTTAATGTTATTCTTCTTCTTCTTCTACTTCTTTCTATGGAAACTTAAGTTGAATCATGTAACATCTACAGAATAAGGGCAGGTTCACATCAGCTGTGACGATTTGCTGTCGTCCTACGATATTCGCTGTAATCCCATTTTTTCTACAACACATCGAAGATTTATCGCATCCTTTACGTAGTATTTTGGCATCATCGTAAAATTTTGCAGTTCACTCCGATTGGTCCCACGAGGCCATCCTACGAGGACACCATTAGGCGAGCGACAACATTATCGTCTCTACACGTACCTTTTGGGGCGTGTCAGGTCTTCATATCGCTGCTACACAGCAAAACGGCTTAGATGTGAACCCAACTTAATGTAACAATTGAATAGTAATGAAAGCAAGGCTTAAGCTTTTATTGATGCAATCAACCCCTACAAATTATTTCAATATTCTTAACCTACTTGTTTAGTTAATGTACTTAACAGTCCACTAAGTGGCCGTAAAATAATAATATTTTCGTTCACGCAAGAAACTATTTTATTAAATTTTATCGATTGTACAAGACATTTTTCAAAAATCCATTATCACGCTATTTAGGGAAAAAGTGCCAAAAAGACGCTCTAATTTGCAATATACCTAACCTAAAATAAGTACGTTGTTAATTAAAGAATTTGTCTGTGATCATATTTTAATAACATGTACGTATACTTACCTTCAAAATTGGTAAATAGTGAAAAGGTTCAGAAAAAGAAAAGAAATTTCCGCCTGCTTCGATGCTTCGTTTAGTTTTGTGAATTTTTCTTTAAATATTTAGTGCCTTCGATCTTCAAGCGCAAAAATCTAGAGATCTATCTCGAGCGTTTAGGCAATAAACTGTCAAATGTATACTAAAGAAGAACGGGCAAAAAATTTACATAATGTACATAGGTAATAGAAAAGATTTGAATGAAATGCATTATTCGCGAAAAATAATATGAAATGTTTTTAAAAATTTATATAATGATGTATTTTTATGTAGTTGGATGAATATATAAACTAAGAGAAACACTGTTATATACTGATTGTCAATTGCTCAGGTATTGAGCAAGATGTTATCTTGAAAATAAACAAAATAAATATATGACTGGTTTGATGTTCGTTCTTTTTATTTTTGTAAGGTTAAATTGCAAATTAATCTGTTGTATTCCATGTTCTCTCCGATTAAGGAGCTACATATGTATCAAATCTTAGCCCCTTCAACTTAATCTTCATCTAATTAGGCGAGTACGCCAGACGAGGAACAACGACCATATTGTTTTTTTCCCCCGAAAACGGTTACAAACTTCCTTTTTAACCTCTTCCATCTTTCCGATTGATAGAAGTATCTATGCGAAATCTTTAATACCTCAGAATCAAGGTAATTTCCTCCAACATCCAGCCCGGCAGTCGATTTGATCCCGGCGACTTGCGGGCGCTTCTTGCCGATGATGTTCTGCCAATCTTGATCTCGACGCTAAGCACTTAGCTCGAGGTTGCATATGTACCAATCAGTAAGTCTGGGCGACCCGACATTTTTCGGTCGAATATCCTTGACCTTGTGTTAGCTAGGAATCTCGCTTTAGGAAAGGCAGTGTGTGACTTGTCGGGCTTTTGTGTTGGTTGACAAAAGGATACGACATTTATTCAAGGATCGACACAAACAACTAACTAAATAATGCCGCTGAAACGTTGACAAGCATGTTTGTAGCAACAATATCTGTCTCCAAAAATAGCGGCATGTGATTGCTGGAAGGGCACGCAACACCTTGTATCCGTTGGCCATGGTACTCTCGTTAACGCCGTGACTACATAAGTCCATGAAATGTTGAAACAATATAAGCGACACTAGTGGCGCGTTAATATCCGATTGTTGACCAGTGAAAATAGAAGCTTGCGATATTTTAAGAACGATATCGTAATTGAGAGTTGAATAAGGCGAAAGTTCACGCCGATTACTTAGAAAGTGTCTGCCGAGGTCTTACGACGGGAGATCTGGACCGTAAAATTCGTGTGATGTTGGGAGATGGCCGGGGTTCCCGGAGGCGAGGCAATTGCCACAGCAAACGATGGAGAAGTTCGGTGCCATCACTAAATGTCTTGAGATCCAACTTGGATGAATTTCTTAGTGTACGTGAATGACCTCTCTGGTTAGTCTTGTCGTTTACGTTGGAACACCGCGTTTTATTCGGGTAGTGGAAACGAGGAAATCATTGTTGCAGGCCTATAGCAAGCGATGGTTAGATCTTAAGATTATCGAAGATAAAAGCCTCGTACTTCGGTTTATTACAAGATGCCGAAAACAACAGTACCACTCTCCTTTGGTCTCCGCATTTATTCTCGGAGGAATTCGGAATTTTTGTCCAAAAGACTTTCAAACTTAATTAGAACACAGTCATTTTTTGCGTCTTCTATCGAACAAAGCTGTGCGTGTACATACTTCACAATTTACAGTGATTCTTCTAACGAGCGTGAAGAATTTTGCAATTTTTCTATTCCTTGCACCACTCCGATGAAATGCCCTGAACAATCACTTTTAACCTATCTTTCAAATTTTTTCTAATTTGTTTGGTAGCTGCACATTCTTTCGGATTGAATAAGAGAACCACCTTCTTTATACTCCCAAAAGTGGAAGTTTACTTATCAAAAAAGAAGCCATTGTTTAATTGTATTAAAAATATAGGATAACCTCTTTACATAATAGCGTTGATAGATATAGATATAATAGAAAAATAAAAAACGTGTTTATATTATTGGTAATTTTATTTTTACAATAAATACGACAAAAAAAAACACTTACTAAATTAGATTTAAATTAATAGGTCTACCTTGCATAAGTTGTTTATTTTTTTACAGCTGTTAAGTAAGTACTTGGTATTTCGTATCTGCTATACACAAAATATAATAATAAATGACTGTTTTAACATTATTTTATTTAACATTTGAAAAAATATTTACCTTACGAATGTGTAAAAATGCATTATTTTACAAATTGTTTGGAGCAATATTAAGTAGCTTAAAAAGAATTAAAATGTAAATGTGGTTACATACAGAAAAGAATAGCTGCAGCTTTACAGTGGAATCATCTCTGTCTTTTATAGCTTCCAACTATTAAATATGCTTAAAAAATGCCTTATGGTTACGCAAATACTATCCGTCGATAAGTCCGTTTAAATTTATAATAATGTACATTTATAATACATCACAAAAACATGATGGCCCTTCTATAGTAACTTTTAGGTTTAAATGTAGCTTGATATATTGGAAAAGTGCGTGGAATTTGACTATTAATCATGGTGAGTGGTGAAAAATATGCAATCGTTAAATATAGAATATCATATACAGCGTCTGCATATTTTTTGGCGAACGCTGTATATAGCGTTACAGTGGAGGTCAAAACAAATAACCGATACGTTGATCATTTGAGAATGTGGAAATATTAGGTATTAATAGAAGTAAATAAGATATTCACGGCGTCTAATCGTTGCTAAATTGTTATATTATTAATGTTATTAATATTATCGATATTCTATCGATTTATAACTTAGGCAACCATTGGTTAATGGAAAATTAAATTTTTCGTAGGCATTCACTAGTTACTCTTAAGCGTCACACACCAACGCGCTGCGCTGGTGGTAAAGATACTGGATACACGAAATGGCTTTTGGGCATGACTGTTTACTTTATTTATTTTATTAATGTTTATATCCATAAATAGCTATTAAATAAAAAAAAAGAGTTTCAAAGAAGTTTTTTTTTATATATATAGATAGTAATGTGCTTATTAAAAACATAAACATTTCGATAAAAAAAGTAACTTAATAAGTATAGAATAAACAATTTTTGAATTGAAAAAGCTTGAAAACTACAACTGATTGTTTTGACCACCACAACTTATGACTTGATAATTATTTACCAAATACAATACATTAAAATTAATGTCAGGTTACATTTGTGTAAAAAAAAAATAATTAAAATTAAGTATCTATGCTTGGACTAATTGAAAATAAAATAAATATCCGAAAAAAAATAACCTTTCAATCATACATTATAATGGTGAATATTATTTAGAATTGCACGCAATATCATTGTTGTTAAGTAATTGTTTATTTATGCACCTTTATCATATAAGTACGCAGTATTTTAATTGTTAATGTTAATTATTTAAGAAACCGGTCTAGTGATAAAAGAAAATGTTCTACCTATCATGTGCATTGCTTACCATAAATGTAAAATTTGGTGCATTCCTTCATATGATATAAATTTAAAACAATACAGAAACTTTTTGATTACAAAATGGCGATCTCAGAAAATAAAAAAAATATCTTCAGAAGGAGTTTGTTATTAAAATCACCCATTTTTGAATTCATGAACGATTTTCTAAAATATGACCTTAAGTCTACAATTAAAGTAATTTTTGAGATGTCGCTTTGGTACAAACTACTTCAACTAGAGACTATTTATTTCAATTTATTATTATGTTTTTTTTAATAATCAGGCCATTGCGAAAATTAACGAAACTTAATAAAACTTGTAGCATAAAGCTTTAAAATATTCTACCATCCAACAGTAAATAACTCAAAAGCTTATTCTTATCAATTGGCCATGAATTCTAAGGTTTTTTGAACACAAAGGTTCGCACCTTAAGGAACGGGGCAGCTACTGTCGAGACTTAATCACATCTCTGTATTTTTGAATTTTACAGGTGTACAATTCAAAAAAAAAAAAATTGTACAATAGGTGATATTGTTGACGAAGGATTATTCATATTTGACAAGACGTTGGGGCTATTTCCTTTGTTTGTTGGATTTTTAGCACTCGCCGTTTCGGCAGACATCCTTCTGCCGCCTTCGGGGTCGAAATATCCCCAACATCGACTCAAATATTAAACCGACGAATATTGCAACAGATACGATGAAATTTAACGAAGCGCTGATATCTTAATATTTAAAGTGCGAGTGGAGTATTTAAAATAGTGTAAATTCCAAGTTAATATCGCTCGTTTTTAATTGATGTGATGTTCCGCTTAATACTAAAATCGCCATTTTGTTCTCACAAGACAACACTTGCTATAACTTTTAATTTACAATCCTAACCGTTATATTTTACATCAATAAATTTGCGTTCTCGATAAATTATTAAAATGCTTGCGAAGTAATAATAATAATAAAATACAAAAAAATAGATATAATATCAATCAGAATTCCTAATATCTAATAATTTAAAACTCATAGGCAAGATATTTTCATTTATCCGGGGTTCAAATCTTTGGATAGGCAACGACTTTTTCCTAGTTTGCCTTCAGTACATGACAGATATTGTATATTATATATATATATATCTAGTCTTTATTTCATCAAATATAAAATATAGAATATATATATTTACCTACAGCTTCTCACACTAAAAAAATATGTCATATTATCAAGGTTCAAAATTCCAAAATATGAATAAATTCAACTACATATTGTCGATTGGTAATAAAAACAAACCATTGCACGCCGTTTTCCATCGTCGACTAATGAACGAACGCGACTCGCTACGGCGTAGGCCGGGATCTACGCGTCGAAAATTTTGGAATGTTGGTTTTTTTTTGTTTGCTTTATGTACTTTTTTTTATAAGGTAATTTTCCCAACTTTCTTTTTATTTAAGTAGTGCGCAATATTTCGAACTTCAAGTCTGTTTCTGATGGTATACGGGGCGTCCCGCAAGCTCTAGTAAGTACCTATCCGGATGATCTAACCATTCAGCCGCGCTTAGTTTGACGCATCGTTGTCTCTCTGCTTCCTTCACCTGCCATTTCTTAACGTCTAATTGGGCCTCCCTGCTAGACTGGTCACCGCAACCCCAGACTTCTATACAGCTTATACTGTAAGGGATTTTCCTAAATTCGAACTGGAAAATAAAAATTAATTAGAATTTAGGCAGAGGGGCGAGTTCCTCAGGTGGCTTTAGAATGGGGCGGCTAACCTTTTCGAATCCTTTATCTATGGCAATTATTGGAGCCCTTGGATCGCTACCGGCTCGTAATCCTTGGGGATAACCTCTGATAGTGGTGTTGAGGTATAACATCTTTGAGGTTTTCTCTAACATTTGGAATCTGTCGGAAATAAAAGAAATTGCGGAAGCTTAAAGATAAACTTTGGTTCATAATTGTTAGAGTTGTGATTCTTGTCCGGCTAAGAGGTCTGTTATTTTTGCGGCTTGTGATATTCATAGGTTGGCTTCTTTTGCAGTTATTATAAATTTTAGCGTGCATTGTGCTGTAATATTTGTTCGCCCTAAACATTTCGCTTTTAGATATTTTCTAAGAAATATCAATGTCTCCAAGTCGGACGAGGAAACAAGCAGTGGTCCATCTACCGGCGGCCGTAGTAAATAGTAATAAGAGTGTCATCCACAATTAAAATCGGCCTTCAGAACAGGAGTACAATTTTTAAATAGATTGATGGACTATGAAGCACATAGTCGTAATATACGATATATTTTGAATACGGACCTGCTAGCCGGATAAGTTCTAATCATTATATCTACAATACTCACTTTGGTAATAATTGGACTGCAGCGCAATCTTCCCCGCCCCAGTATTGATGAGACTCTTTCCATTCACAAGGCGAAGCTACACAAAACAACGAGTCATCGTTGGCTTTGATTAGGATCAAAGTAGGTCCTTTGTAGGCCAGTACGTGATGCAGGAATCTGTTAGCACCGAGCCCCATCTCGTTCGAGTCGTACAAAATTAACCAATGCGAAGGTACAGCGAATAGCAGTTTGGTAAGGAAGGACATGGTTGATAACCCTGAAATTATGAAAATTTGTCGGGAACTAAATTTCGTAATTTAGACAAATTTATTGAGCTACGCTTAGTCTCTTTATCAAAACGATATTTTCATTCAACCTATTGCCGCATATGTCGAAGCTATTTTGCAAACAATAGCGCAATAAAAACAAAGAGAAAACAATTATACGCGCTCGTTACGAACAGCGTCATATCGAGCAAAGCAATTGAATTTTATTACATAAGGAAATACCAATTACGAAGTATCAAGTGCTGAAATTGCAATTGGTAAACATTAAGACCGGTAAAATCTAAATAAAACCTGGTTTTACATATTCGGCTCGTTTACAAATATGTTACCTAACGATGCATTCGTGAAATTGAACAAAAAGTAAAGACAATTCTGTTACGTTATCGTGAATTCCAGAAAAAAAAATACTTTTCAATAAAAATCCAAACGACAAAAACGTGAATCACTTATTTGTCAATAGATGAGTATTGAATATTTATGAAAAAATATTATGAATATTTTTTTAATATAGAGAATGGCGTTAAATATATTCAATATACAGTGTGTTCACGGATCGATCTTAAAAGAATAAATTTTTTATTTTGGATTTCTCAGAAAATTTCACTATTGTTGATTTGCCTCGCTTGTTTTCAAACTTCAAAAACGCAAGTTACTTTGTATTTAATACGAACGGCGCGACAATGCGAGCTCTAAATTCATCGAAACTGCGTCTTATTTCTAGGATTGACAAGGACTGCACTGCATTTCGTATCCTATTATTTAATTGCTCTACATTAATGTTTAGTGGTTCACTGTAAACAATTTATTTTAAACGACCCCACCGATAAAAGTCCATTATTGTGAGATCAGGCGGCCATAAAGTGCTACCATCTCTCCCTATCCAGTTATCATGGAACTCTGTATTGAGCCACTGACGAACAATGAGTAGGGCAGGGATGGATCGCCTGCTCACACCATTATCGGGGAAGCTAGTCGCCTCTTTTTAACGACAAATGGATCGTAATTAATGGAGGAATTTCGTGGTCTCCAAGATCGCCTGATTTGACCTCTGTCGATTTTTTCTTGCGAAGTTATCTTAAAAATCGCATCTATTCGAAACGACGCGATAACGTTGAGGCTCACAAAAATGTAGCACGGAAGGAACAAGATCAAATAGATAACGGTGTCTTATTCAGAAATGTTAGAAATGTCCTGAAACGAACCGAAAAATGTATAGGCATTCCATTTAAAAAAGTTGCTATTTTGTCTACAAAATTGAAAACGCGATGTTCAATTGTTTTTTTCAGATTTGATCCCTGCAATCGGCGAAAAAATTCCTACAGTTTGCTAATTTAATCGATGATCTAGCTTCAAAAATAAATAATTTTTTTTATTAAAGATTCTGATTTAATATTTTTCCAAGATAAATCAATCCACTTACTTCAAGTTAAAAAAAAAAAAAAAAACCTCACCTGTACCACTATTACTCGGTGAATGGGGTTTCCGTGGCCTGGAATAGATTGGCGCCAAGGCTCCTGCCAATAACCAAGACATGCTCATTTGCAACAAGTGCGGATGCGGGACTTTATTTCCGAAAGGATTAGGCTGCTCAAGAACAGGCGTAGTGAGCTCCAAACCTAAAAAGATCGCGTATTGTGTTTGGATTTCTTTTTAAACATGCAATACAGCTACATCCAAAAGAAAAGAATGACATCTATGCGGTTTGCGGCTAATTAATAAAATAAGAAACAAATAGGTACAAAATATATACGGAATAAAACACGAAAACATAAACATAAATCTTGTGTACTGACAGCAAGGTGATTGTAACAGTTGCCAATAGCCGTGTAGTATTTCTTGTAACAAAAAAGAATAATTTAAATAAGCAAAAGCATGCTATTTACATCAATAAACATAATTTGGAGAACAGCTTAAAAAGTTAAGCAAAATACAATCTTCGGTAACCATCTAACTTTTTATCTCAGAAGAAAAGTCTTTCCCCTTTTTTAATCTGTAATTAAAAAAGCAACAACTTGGAACGAGAATTGAACCCATCTCATTGCTTAAATTTAAGGTTCGTACGAAGACGTGAAGAAATGGCTCCATGAATGGTTCGCGGCAAAAGAGGAAGATTTCCATTCAAATTACCCGAAACATGGGAAAAATGTATAACAAGCGATGGAGCATACTTTAAACAAAGCACTTTTTATTATTCTTCCGAACTTAACATGTTCGAATATTTTTATTATATTTGAATATTCAACAGAAATAATTTTTTTATTATTTTTTTTTTAAATTATTTTACAGTCCTCTAGCGCGTGCCACCATGCACTGCAATTCTTTCAATGTCAGCCTGCACGAACACTTTTCGTTAATTACATCTTTGAGGAATTTATGTATATACAAATATGAACAATTTTCCAAAATTAATTAAAACGCAATTTATCAAAATTAAACAAAACACTTGCAGATTGAAGGTGAACATTGAAAAAAAATGTAAGTTGAGATAACCGTGACACCTTTATGGTAAGTAAACAGAAGATAGCAACGCGAAAAGTACAGCCCACATAAATCAGAACGACTTCTATTGTAAAACAAGTTAATTTATTCTTAAGCATAATATTTATATTGCAGCAGAATTATGTCGCGTGCCTTGGTAGCTGTTAACGTAGCAAAATAGTTCAAGGTTAGTATTGAGGCACTTCGTATCAATTTTAGTCTTTCTAATTGTAACGATCCATGGTGACTTGAAAATCCTAAGTACCGTGGTAATTGTAAAGCCCCAAGCAGCGAATAGATAAATTAAAAGCATTTCTATGTATACAAATATATTTACAACATCTAGAACGTTTTGGGTTACCTTCACCAGGTCTATCACATTCGGCAACTGTGGAGAACAAACACAGTAACTTAGTAATGATAGAGGGTCATACTATACGAGGCTTGCGCAATAGGAACGTATCTACAGGGTGTAGTCACCTTTATTAATTTTCCGACAAAATTATAAAAAAATAAAAAATATGGGTTGTGCAATGGCTCGAGGAAGCATCACCACCTCAAAATCCATGATAGCGGAATCGAAATTTGAAAGATGAAGCATCGGTGGCATGTATAAGACGAATTCCTTTTTTTTTATTTATTTATTTATTTTGAACTAAGCTTAATCTCAGAATGATATTTACGATTTTTTTTGGGGCCTTCCAAATAAGTCTCTTGCACACCGCATACATCATGTTAATGCCTACGATACTCATAAGCTGAAACTGCTAGTTGTTAGAAAAGCAAATAAACATAGGACATCTCGATGTAGAAGTATGTACTGAAGACAAAAGCATTGTTTTTGAAGCAATGCTTCAAATTATTCAGCTAATCGATTACCGTGCGATTCAAAAAGATGAAGCTGCATTCTCGCAAATCACCACTGATGTCTATCACGTCTGAAGATGTTCAAGATCTTTCTCGAAGAATTTTGATTTATCATCAGCGATGGTATCTATTAAAGACGCTTGTGCTCCATTTATACATTTACATATAATATTCCTATTAAACAATCCTCGTATGTAACGCAATGGAAGAAATACCTACGGCGTATCTATAATATATACCTGCAACCAAGGGCGGTCCATCAGCTTCCAACGTCCTATACGACGTCGCCAAACAATGCACAGCGTATCTGTGGATCGGTAACAATAATCTCGGGGTGTTAGCGGCCAACCAATGGGAAACGAATTGCATGGACAGATGAGTCTTGGAATGGAAACAACTGTCGACGACTGCTTTCAAAGTCTTATTGATCATAAGGCACATTTGCGGACCTTCCGAATAGTGGTCCATGGCTATATGGTAGGATGTCATCAGTAAAGATCTTAAGCTTTCCGGTGTCATGAATTCGTTATCCGAATCTTCTTTGTATACGGAGTACATTTTTACTATGATGCCTATGGCCGAAGTGTCGTCTATGATCTGAAATTGAAGTCACGGTAAGGTATCAGATATACAAGGCGGCGCGAAAGTAATGTCATAATTTGAATTGGCTGCCATTTTGTTGTAAATGAAAAAAAAAGGTATGTTTTGGCTTGTTGACGACTAATTCTCTATGTATCTACATCATAATTTATGATGTAGACATTTGACTTTGACATTTATGATTCATAAATGTCAAAGCACAGTGACATTTGGCGCCAACTGGAAAAATGGTGGCCAATTCAAATTACGACATTACTTTTGCGCCATCTGTTATTAAGCGAATTATATAAAATCATTTTAAATCTTTAAACGGATCGAAGTTAACTAAGAAATTAATTAATTGATTAAGAAATATTATTACTTCTGTATGGATAATTAAAGGTAATTTATTAATCTCGTGTTAGATAATTATTTAAATTCCAAACAATAACAATGTCAGCATTAAACGGGAAAATATAAAAATAGATACAAGGGTGAAGAATAAATTTGCTCTTTTATTATTTTTTTTAATTACAAATTTAAAAAAAGAAAGGTTATTTTTTATGAGATATTTTTGTAAATTTCTTTTTTTTTTTATTTAATTTATTAAGTTTTTTATTTTTTTAAATTTTAAATTAATTAAAAACAAATAGGCCAATAAAGGTTTCTACAGTATTGGATAAACAGTAATTAATTATAATTACAGTTGGCTGTAAGCTGCAAGTATTTGTTGAACTGAAATTATCAACTTTAACTAATGTAACTATTAACTTTTATTCCAATTACAGTTAACTATGTATCCCTACCTATCTACAAGAAGTAATAAAAACCAACAATATTTTACAAGTACAAATTACTGTTAAGTTAAGTTACGTTAAGTTTCTAACGGAATCACGAAATAATTAATTGATAATTAAATATAATCGAATTGCAAAGTAAAGTAAGTTAATTATAAAGTAATTGAGATAAAATAATTTAATTTGAAGATAAATGAATAGAATCACAATGTAGCAAGTTAACGTTGTGATTAATTTATTTCGTAATTAATTACTTAATTCAATTAACTTCAAATTAATTCATGTCCAACGCTGTCTATTCTTGATTTTATGCAAAGTTTGTTACGAAAACCCGTTGAATTGTCTCCAATGATGAAAGGAGCTCGTTGCTAAGCAAAGTAATAATTACAATTGTCAATTTACCAATGGCATTCGAATTCTGTTTCTAAGAGCGTGAATTATTATAGTTATTTATTGTTATTAGATCTTGCATATCTAATATTTTCACTTTTCGTACTCGTTGTTATTTTCTTTTATTCGTTCCGGTTTTGTTAATCGTTGGTAGTTGTTTACTTTCTTTGCAGTTACTGTTTGTTTTTAATAGCCGTAAGATAAAGTTGAAGCGATTTCAAATTTTATCGTGCAACTTTTTGTAATCTTCTTTTTCACGCGGAACGGACAAAATGGCCTTAACTTATTTATTTATGAAAAGTGTGTTATATGATTGGAATCGTTGAAAGCCGTTTCGAACGTTTTCAAACAAAAAAGGGAAACAAACAAAATGCTCATCCAATTTAGGTCGCAGTACTGCCTCGTTTTTCCCCATTTAATCGTTTATCTCCGCGAATCTCCGAGATACCCGTACTAAACATCGGGAAAAAACTGCCCGTATATATATTTACTTGCTTAGATAGTACTAAATTAACAGCGAAGTAGGCATTTCTCTAGTTACGTTTGAAACAGTCGGATATTGTTTATCGCCATTGATTTTTTTACGTCTACATTCCCGAAGCTATTGTAGCGGAACCAAAAATAGCTACACTATATCTTCCGCCCCCAAAATCAAAAATAAATTATGAAAATAAATATATTTAAAAAATGGACGAGCTCCAACGATGTCAAGAGAACAATGGGCTATTTTCGCATATCTTTCATTTGCAAATAAAACTTCTCTAACTTATAAAAATCATCGGTTCTTCGTCCAAAATATTCGTTAAAAATTACACTCTAAAAAAACGAAAAAAAAAAAACAGAAGCTTACAAGTTTTTTAAAAGAAGAAACTGTCGTTTTTACAAACCGATAAAAATAAAAAAATAAAAAATAAAATAAAAAACGTTATTTGCTTGCGACAATATGCCTGAATGTAATTCAATAGCTCACGACGAAAACATAATTTGTTACGCAACTGTTTTATCTTGCGATAAAATTATACATGTTAGATGTGACCAACGGTGACATTATTGACAAACGCCATTAGCACATTCGACACAATCTGAGTTAGGGGATTAACTAAATAAATGGAACTGGCTGGAAATAACGTTGTATTTAAACGTTAGAAAAGTGCTGTTGCAGACCTGGAGCAAAGGACTCTGCAAGAGAGTACTTTCTTATCTAAGTTTAAAACATGCTGTTGCCCATCGGATATCCTATAAAGATGCCGAGTATTTAAAATTCCCTGAACCTTCTAGTTAATTAACGTCTTTTCACGTAGATGCTTGTGGCAAGATTATTAGGATCAATGTAAGTTCATGTATGGGCAAAGATATAAGATTATCCCAAGAATACGCTTAAGTATTTAGATAATGTTAGCGGAAGTATAGCATATTCTCTTCAAATCAAATATAAACAAGATTTATTTTGACGACACCTAGTACTAAGGCAAGTAATAATGAGACTATGATGTTCTTCAAAGAAGTTTGTATGATTAATAAGGTAAGAAGGGATTAGGTGAAATTGAATCCCAAAGGGCATAGAAAGAATTCTTTTTATAGTTTTTTTAACATCCAATAATAAGTATGGGGCACTTATGTATCAACCATTAGACACGTTATAGAAATATTTTTCACAAAGTCGAAACAAGAACAAGTAATAACTTCTTCTGTACACCCCGACAAAGTAAGAAGTGCTGAATCTTCCACATTGAACCACTTCACTTTCTAAATTCTTGATTCTAATGAGTTTCTTGGAAGGTATTAATGTTTCAAAAATTCTTTGGATTTGTTTAAGGGCTCTTGAACATGCCAACGTATTTTCAAAACGAACTTTGTTGAATCTTGGATTCAAAACTGTTGCCACGAAACATCAAACGAGCTTCTTCAATGTGTCCAAAGCGTTTCTATATTTCATCATTCTTCAACGTCTCATTGCGCGTATTCATCTGATTCATCGTCTAACGATTGTCAAACAAAAAAATCCGTGCACAACGATTTTTATCACCCGAAGAAGCAGTTGAAGCTTTCAAAAGCCCCGGAGAAGACGTTTCAAGGATTGTTTTTTTCGTTGTTTTTGTAAAAAGTCGAAAGGTATCCTTTTCCCTTTACGGTAGTCCACATTTAAATTAAAAAAAAAACAATATTTTTTCCAGCTTATAAGCGATAAAAATCTTAAGATAATACAGCTACATATCAACAGATTGCATTTTGATTATAGACGACGTGTTAGAATAGGTTTTGTTCAAATTTTAACGGCGATTTACACGCAAATTAGCAAATCCTTTGCACAAGTATTATAAAATTATTTAATTAACATGGAACACTAAACAAAATATTTTTTTTTCCATTTCTTCCTAATGATTAGCTTGGCTCTTAGATTGTGCATAATCAACCACTATTAAACTTTCGACCTCACCTAATGAAAGTTTTTCTAGATAATTCTGCAACATGCAAGATTGTAATTAATTTTAATTTGTTAATCATGTCATTAAAGAAAAAATACAATTAACTATTAAATGCTTCCCAGCTTAAACCTTCGTTTTATATACAACGCTCGAATAAAGCTGAAAAGCACTGGCGATAAAATTTCAAGGTGAAAATTCAATAAAGTAGTTTTCTTTTGAATTGTAAAAGCAGGCTTTCCATATTTCGAATCGGTCCCATTACCCATATTTGTTCTAACTAAAAGCCGTTTTCGTTTTATACACGCAGTTGCCTATAAATAATGGAATTGCGTCTAACCTGAGCAGAGAGGAATGTTTTTAATATATCCGTTCGTAACTTGTACGCATCTATGGCAGCGGAATAATTGCTTTATCGCAATCCAGTGATTACCTGGTGAATCATGTAGTAAAAATATGAGAAACCGAATGTGTATATGCATACACGCATAAATAATAAACATATATATAATGTCATTGTACAATATTTTATCATTATACTTAAGTACGTACATATGTATGTTTTATGTACGTATTGTCTTATTTTCGGTTTTATAAAGTATCTCGAAAAATAGGAAAAATATCAACAAATCTGATAAGGATGTTACGAAGTTTTTGGTTGGTTATTGTTTGTTTACCACATTAGGAAGAGAATATCTTTTAATTTGGCCCGAAGTATTGTCTTGTTATATTTAAAGTTGCTTAGTTTTAATTTCTTAATACCGTATTTATTTCTTTTCATTTAGACGGTGTGTTTGTTAGAAATAAATTTTGTTTTTAACATTTAAATGGCTAGACTGCATTAGGTGCAAGTGTAATTAACGTTACTGTAGTTGTTTTACATCCAAATATAATAGCAGGAAAACCATATCTAACAGTAAGTAGCGGCCTTGAACGGTTACTTAATGAGAAGAAAGTTAAAGATATTTCAGATAATTCAAAGTAGGAGAGTGCAACGTCCAACTAAAAAAGTTAAAAAATTTACAACTAATCATGTACCTATGGATGCACCAAACGACCGATTAATGGATAGTAAGTTGCTAAGTGATGTCAAGATACTTGCGATTAAATTGTGGCCTCCTAGTGCTAAAAGTGCCTCTGAAAGGCCTACTCGAAAAAAAGCTAAAAATGAAAACATATTTAATTTTTAATTCAATAAAAGCAGTTAAGTTTTATTTTTTATTGATTATCCTTTTCAAAATAAAAATTCATAAAAAAATAAAAAATAGCGTTAGAAGGCGCTATGTTTTATGTCATTATGTCAGGCTTGTATTTAGGTGTTTATTCTATCGTTTGAAGTTGAAGAAGAAGAAACTTCTCGTTTTTCTTTTTTTCTCTCTAAAAAATGTCCAAAAAAACTCGAAACGATACATCCAAGGCAGTAGCTTTAATGGAAGATGGCCATAGCGAATATTATTATAAAATCACTAAAACTGAAATCGTGCCGATTTGCGCAACGTATTATTGCCGCATAAATCCGGGTTTTACCTTACTCCACCTCCACCAGATAGCCGGAAAACAATTTGAAGAAATTAGAAAGAGCGATTTGCTCCATGCAATATTGTGGAAAGAATCAGCTACCAAGAAGGCTCCGTTATGGTTTTTGAATTGGTGGTGATTGAAGAGGTGCTATGATAGTTGCGAGGTACATGAACACCATCTTGCAAGAGCACGTGGTTCCTTTCGATCCATTTATAAGGACCAGTTTTATTTTTACGGACGATGAAATGCGTCCGCGCCATGCCCGGATCGACAACGGATGTTTAGATAAGGTCGGGATTGTGCATACGAATTGGCCAGCTTGACTTCAATTTTGCGGTTTCTTCTTTTTCGAGGAATAGATAAGTATCCGATATCGGTTGACGAAGCAAATCGATTGAGCACATCGACAACTAGCCGAAGCTGATTTAATGTCTAGAAAACCGGCCCAATGCTGACAGCTATCCGTGGAACATCGTGGAGCTCGACTAGTTTTTGCACAAAATCTCGGAAACTGGGATCGCGCCGATTGGCGCAACGTATTATTGCCGGGTAAACGTAAATTCAAGTTTTGCCTTAGTCCACCAGATAGCCGGAAAGGAATTTTAAGAAGCTAGAGAGTGCGATTTGTCCAATGCAATATTATTAAAAGAATCAGGTACTAAGGTGGCCTCATTATGGTTTGCATTGATATAGATGTGGAAGTTAGCACATGGTTCCTTTTGATTCATTTATAGAGCTTATGGCAACTGGCCAGCTTGACTTCAATTTTGTAGTTTCTTCCTTTTTGAGGAATAGGCATCCGATATCGGTTGAGGAAACGAATCAATTGAGCGCAACGACTATCGGTCGAAGCTAATTTAATGTTTAGTAGTAGGACGTCCGCATCACGTTCCGATCGTCAGCGGATGTTTTGATAAGATCGAGACTGTGCTTGTGAATAGGCCAGTTTGACTTCATTCCAATTACCTAGGACGGACTAGGAAGACAGAATCGAGCACGTAACAACTTGGGTGAATTTGTTGCGCCGCTTCAGGCAGGATGGGAGGAATTGGACTAAAATGAAAAATGTAATTAATTCCATGCCGAGACGCATACTAGCTATCAGAATGGCTGTAGGAGCATTAGTTGCAATAAGTATCTTAAAATGTTGTTATTATTGTTTTATGTATTAATTAAACCCTTTTTCTAAATTCCAAAATAATCCAATGTAATTCTACAAATTAATATGCTCTTCCTTGCAAATGTTTTTATTGGATATTATCGATTCCTTTTAAATTTATTACTAACTATTCATGAAGACACGTTCAAATCGATCGATTTTTTTTGTGTCCGAATGTGAATGGATCAAATAAAGTTACCTGTCTTACTTGCATCCATTACCAGCATCTTTTATGTTTTAGGCAACAGTTGTCTTCAACTTTTTCAACTACCAGCACTTCTTCTTATTGTCATTTTTTTTATTTAAAAATGCATTTTTGTGATAAAAAAAATTCTGTTAAGAACCACTGCTTGGGAGCACCGAAGAATTCAAGCTTCAGCAAAAAATAACGAACCCTGGCGCCTCCTTTAACTGTTCAAGTTCCGTGATATCTCTACCGATATAAGAGCATAACACATACAAGCAAATTTACTTACCGTTAGAAATTTTTCGCATTGTGCCTTAAAATCATCACTGGGGATATAGCTTTTAGAACAGGCGGCATTCCTGTGGAAGTAGTTATATAGTTTTTCGGCCAATAGTTGATATCTGGGGAACAGATAACGCTAAACACACCGAAAAATATGTTAATGCTTCTAAACGAATACTTTTTAACAGGCATCTTACTGTAAATGTCCCCAGACCTATGCCGTTTATACCTTCTTCCTCAGAGGACTTTTCGGATAAGATCTGCAAGAAAAAAAAAATAAGTAGAAATATAGGTTGCGTTAGGAAGCGTTGAAAGAAATTCAGCCGTCCAAAACGTCAGCGCGGCAAATGATAGCTTATAATCCACATAGATATGGTCTACCTTGGCTTTAACTTACGTAGACGCGTTGCCTTTCGAATGCAAGAGTTTAATGACGGCTTGATTTTCGATTTTTACTGTTTTTACAGAAACGATAATATCGACGGATCCCAACGACAACTTAGCGTCCAGCATAACTAGAATGTTACGTTAAAAAATGTTGAAAGGCATTTTTTAACATAAACTATAGTTCATGTTGATTTTACTTTTGAAGTATTAGTTCCGCTGTTAGGTTAAAAAAATGCATTGTAATCGTAATTTCAATAAGCACTAATATATATTAATTTTTGTTACATATTTATTACCTTTACTTTGATATTTTGTCTAAAAAGACCTTGAATTAATGGAAATTGAGATGCTGCAAAAAACAATTTTAGAACGACACCTAACAACGCTATTCTTTTTTTGGAAACGACGTACAGCGCCATAAATTTTTGAAAAATTATCACGAAACAGAACCGGTTATATTTATTTCCATATAAATCATATAAAAGAATATGTATATTAAAAGTACTGGATCCAGGTTGCCTCTATTTACATAGGTCATCTTAATACAAAAAAAAAAAATAATTAAAAGAGGGTCTTTTTCTCACAAGTTCTTTACTATCGAGGCACTTTAAAATAATAATTTTCTTTCTCAAAAATTTGAACCCCAAAATTTTTAATTTTTTTAAGGGCGAATACGCCAAAACCAATAAATTCTTCACAGACAATATGTTCGAATATAGGACAATTTTGCCACTGGGGATACATATCAAGATAATCGACGGAAATTAGAGCGCTGTCGGTTTTCTGTCCGTTTTTCACGTTGTTTTTCGGTTTTTCTATATCTCGGCATCTGAGCGAGCTAGGAGTTCAAGCTTGGACTCCTTCGAAAGATCTCGACGAGTACTCTAAAGGAGAAATAAAGGGTTCCGGTAGGTCGCCATCGATCCGCCGGTTAATTCCCTATCGGAAACAGGAGAGACATTCGAATACTGCGGGGGGAGTTTTACTTCCGCTTTTCCGGGAAGTAGCTTACTTAAGTAGCTGACTTTGTTATTTGAAAAACAAAGTCCTGAATGTGTTAATGGATTTTTGGAAGACGTTTGCAGAAAACCGCGCAATAAACGTTTTTAATACGAATTGGCAATAATTTTTCACTTCCACGAACGGCCAAAGTTCTGTCCAATCTTGTTGCGTATTTTTCAATATTTTTTGAGCATTTAGTCGGATGTTAATCTGGGGCTTTCCATCGGCCATTAAATGTAAATTTTTGATCAGATACAAATAGCGACAAATACAAACATTTTGCATCACCTTCGAATGTTCAATAGCCGAACATTTTTTTTTTTTCTAATGACGTTTTGGATTTTGGAAACTATGATATTTTAGTCCGAGATTATTCCAAATGGACCAACAATAAGATTCCAATTTGATCTAAAGGTACCATTCCATACGCAGTACATCAGAAAAAAAATTAAATTAAAAGATTAGCGACTTTACATAGAATAAATTTAAAATCGCGTGAAATATAATCTTGATAATCTGATAAAAGAAACAAGATAGTGAAGTAGCGATAAAGAGATTAAAGAAGATTAAAATGCTGAAAGGAGGTACTAGGAAAAAGATCAATTTTGCAATCACTGATATTTCATCATATTTATTGCTGGAGGCAAACAGTTAGTAATCATCAATCATTCTCTAAAAAAATATATATGCATTATTCCAACAATTTAAAATATATTCTCGAAAGCAAGTAGTTCTTGCGTAAAAACAAAAACTAATTTGCGCAATTAAATCTAATGTTACATAAAAACAAGGTAAACAAATCATTAGGTTGCATCGTTTTAAAATACAGCTATGTGAATATGTATTAGGCTCTTCGAAGAAGACCCGGTATTACAAAATCCCTGCTTATTTCGGGTAATTCCCTAAACAGATGTCTACACACAGGATTATAATAAGTGGACACGCGAAGTTTTACGGCAGCAATTCATTGCAGAGCAAATATTGAAGTTTTTTCTTCTTTAAGATTTCTTGAAGCGTATTGAAGTTTACATCTAGGTAAGTTACTGGATAATAGATCATTCAATAACGTTTGCAATTATGCTTAAAAAACGCGAACTAATCATGGTTGAAGGCGCCCAAATTATATTACTTAGTATGCCAAAACGTGCAAGATGTCTAATAAAAGCAGCTGGTGGACCAATAAAATATCCTATATATCGTTTGATTATTATACAAAGAAAAATTGGGGGTGTCTAATACATATTCACATAGCTGTATAAAAAAACAACAACACTTATATACCTATTTAAATTTGGTATTTTAATGCTATGACAACCAGTTTAGCGAGATTTCACGTGCAAAGCACGTGCTTTTTTTCGAAAAAACGGACTATCGTCAACCGCTTTGTACACGAATAAAAACAATGTTATTTTATTATTATTATTTTTTTCTCCTCGAAATTATACGTTTTGAGGTATGGCAGGTAGAATTGTAGTTCATCAACTTCGAAATGATCACTTGTTTATTTCAAAAAAGACGACAATAAAATTACTTTACTAATTAAATTCATGTTCCATATGAATGTTAGTAACTACCCGGCATACTGATTCACCACAAAAATAATATGTAATTATGTAAGAAATTGCGCGTAATGCGTAAGGTAAATTAACATAATATAAGGTTGTTTCCAAAGAGAAATTAATTTGTTGAAGAATCCAAAACTGTTTTGACCTAGACATCATAAACGAATACGTTTCGCATTTATGGAAATGAATTTTATATTTATTAATATGCAACCTGAATAAACGACGCAAAATTACCTTGATTTTGCAACTCTTATCTGTGAATCTTTTAATTTTTCTTTACTTTAAATACCTCGTGATCAATTAAAGAAAAAAAATAATAAATTATTTCGTAAATAGCGGTGATGTTATGAAAATTCTCATAATTCCCATCGTTCTTTTTTGCAATTGGTAATTTTGAACGGTGCCAATTTTAAGAAATCCGATGATTTCAAACGCTTTCGCAGAAGATTGGACATCGACGCGCGTCGAATAAAGCGCGCCATTTTCAAAAAAACAAAAGCTCGACTCGGCCAACTGGACAATGCGGTTGGAAAGTTGGACTATTTACTCGTTTGTAAAAGTACAAGACGTACCGTAACAATCCCTTCGGCGTGCGAATGAAAATGTGTCAGAACGTTAATGTTCTACCCGACTTCCGATACGATAGGAGAAATCTTACCTTGGCTAATTTGTCCACAGGTGACATGACCGTTTGCGTTTGGAAATTTTCTTGAACGTCTGTGCCAGACGACGATCTGGACAGTTCGTCCTTCTGTATCGAGTCCGTGGTGTCCGCGCTCATCGAGATCACACTTCCTTTTTTCGAGCCGCCACCGTGCGAATGATGGTTCCCCATGATAAATAACGATCTTTTTTTCTTATTGTTTAGGCGTTACTAGAGCCACATCTTCGTTGTATACCTTGCTTCCGTCAGTTGAACACAACGACTGCCACTATGTTGGTTTATTCGTTGGTCACACTGGATTATCAGCTGTTTTACAATTGAACTAATACTCATTTGTGCCAATGAATAGAAGAATTAATCTAAAACGATGAGCTTGAGGTTTGTCCGGTAAAGCAATTTTTGCTATGTTCCGAAATTCAATACTCCAAGATGCCTACTGCACCTTATTAGCAATAATTTTAGAATGAAGATAACAAATTGTAGCTTTACAAAACAACATATGTTACAGTTATTAGGCAAATAATTGTTTAAATCTACATGAGATCACTAGTTGGTACGATTAACATCAGTTACGTATTCCTCATTTCATGATGGTTTTCTGGAATACAGTGACGGGGAATTACCAGTTAGGGGGAATTAATATGTCCCATTTAGTTTTACGTAAAAACTGGTGCAGGTCGAATTAATACGAGCAAGCCCGCGACTGTTTTAACCAATAAAATTGCAATTTTCTCTTCAAAATTACAAAATATGACGTTGTTTTCAGAATAATTAAAAATAAAGTGTCGGAAAAGGAAGATTTACTTGAAATTGTATTCAGGTAGCTTTATGCACAATAATAAATGATTTGGTGCGCATTTTTAAACGATGGATAATCTTGAATACCAACCTTGACCAAGCCTTTTCTTTGTTGTACAATATTGGTAGGACTGCGATACGGTGTTTATCAAGTGTCTTCTTTTAAATAAGTTATTGCTCTGTCATTACCACTTGAAATAACTTATAGAAATGTCCCAAAAAGTAGCGGTTGTTACTGGAAGTAATAAGGGCATTGGTTATGCCATTGTCAAAGGATTGTGTGAAAAGTATCCAGGAAAAGTATATTTAACTTCAAGAGATGAAGCGAGAGGCCAGGCCGCTGTTGCAAGTCTACAAGCACTGGGTTTGAAGCCCTCATTCTTTCAACTAGACATCAACGACCAATCGAGTGTAGATAAATTTAAAGACTACATTCGACAAACATATGGAACTCTTGATATCTTAATTAACAATGCTGCAATTGCTTTTAATATGGATGCCACGGATCCCTTTGATGTACAAGCTGAAGTTACTGTAAATACTAATTATTTTGGTACCCTAAGAGTATCGGAGGCATTGATCCCATTACTAGGACATGGTGCAAAACTCGTAAATGTTTCTAGTTCGGCGGGACATTTATCGAGGATACCTTCGGAGGAACTTCGAAAGAAATTTTCAGATCCAAATCTTACGGTGCCGGAATTAAATAAGCTGATGAACCAGTTCGTTACGGCTGCCAAGCAGGATTCCAATATTGCAACCACGTGGGGCACTTCGACATATGTTGTTTCTAAAGTAGGGGTGAGTGCCTTAACAAGAGTTCATCAAAAGATGTTAGATGAGGAAACCTCATCGAGAAATATATATGTAAATTGTGTACATCCTGGATACGTTGATACCGATATGACTAATCATAAAGGACCTTTAACAATAGAAGAAGGTGCCGTTGGACCATTATACTTAGCTTTAGAGGAGCATGGCTTGAAAGGTCAATATGTTTGGAGAGATTGTTCTGTTGTCGATTGGCTTGCGCCAAAGGTTCCTTCATAGTTTCATCAATGGACGAGTGCTTCATTTCCTGTTTTACATTTTCTGCCTGTTATGATATATGTTAATATTAAGATATGTGTTATTAAAATACATTTGTTGGTTAATTAAATATTAAATGGTTTAATTAAAATGTATATTTTTCTGGTAGAGTACATTTGCATTGCTTTTTGAAATAAATAAAATTTAAATCAAAATCGTTTTTAATTTAATTACATGACAGAAAAATTGTAATTGTTAAATAATTGTCAAACTGTTCATGATGTCATAATATTTATTTATACATTTCTGACAAGAAACATAACCTTAACATATTTTTTAGTTTTTGTCTGCTTTAGCTAACCTTAAAATATATAATCGGCATATTTCAATTAATTTTGCTTTATAATACATTTTATCGGAGCTATCACTGAAAGATTGTCAATGTTAATAAAAATCTTTTTTTATCACAGAATTATACTTTATTTCAGAGATAACATACATATCAAGTAAATTACATGATTTATTTGAACAATACAATTACTAAACACATTTATTCTATCTCAGGTAATTACAAACTTATTCTACGTAATTTTACGGCAAAAATTGTATATTCTGAAGTTCGTGCGATAAAGATACATCAACAAATAATATATTTAATCTACCTTTTACGTCGATTTTTTGATTTTCTCTTATTTTGTGGAGCTTCCCCTACCGTTATAGTACCGCTGGCTATTTCCTCGCGATCTTCCGACTTCTCAATAACTCTCTGGGCGTCAATATAAAACATAAGATCTCTTATTTGTTCTTTTAGGTCAAGGATCTCTTGATCTCTAGTTGTCTTGATTTCAGTCAACTTTTCTTCTAATTTTGCTACCTTAGCTTGCCATTGTTGTTGGTTGTTCCTCAGAGCTTTGCCTAATTGTCGCTCTTCGTTTAGTTCATTTACTGTTGCCAATAATCTGCGTTGAAAAAAAATTAATTATCGAAAAGGTATGTACATTGAAATTTGTTCTTTGCATACTTCGAGGCTTGCTGAGCTACTTTCTTCTCGTGATTTTGCTTCTCCTTCATAACATTGGATAATTTTGATTTTAATTGCTTATTTTCCTCAGCTATTGAGGTTAATTTATCTCTAAGAGCTTTCGTTTCTTCACCAGCTTGATAATCTAATCTGTAATGGATATAAATATATGTGATACACATTCAACTGATTAAAAAACAAATATTACATACTGTGCTAGCTTGTCTTCGAAATACAACCTTTGTTCTTCAAGTTGTGAAGTTAATAAGTAGGTAAATTCCAGCTGAACAGAATCTACTTTTTCTTGTGTGCCATCGGATTCAGAAGGCGGACCTTCGGATGGGACTAATTTACCATCACCCTTATTCTGGAGAAGTCGGTGGACAAAATTATCACCCTTATAGTCCCAAACTCTATGCGAACCTAATTGCAAAGCATAGCAATGTCCCGATTCTCGATAGTGGGAATGTGCATGACCTCCTTGATACCTAAGTTTAAATAATTCAAATATACTTGATGTAAAAGTGAAAAATAATTACCTCCCACAACCAACGTGGCCACAAATTAAACATATCCAAAGGGCATCGGGGGAAGGTCCAGATTTACCGCATCTATCACATTCAGAATTTTCAGCTTGTTCGGGACTTTGTACGCAGCGACAAACTGGACACGTGGAATCGCCCCATTGTTCTAAACAGCTCGCGTGGAAGGCATGGTTACACAAAATGGTTAACACACCATCGATAGACTCATCCATACGTTCTATAAAAGAATTTATTTAAATTTATGATTAGAAATTATCCATTTTAATGTTTTACCTAAACAAACTGGACAGGTTGGTAATTCTGTATGGCCGGGAGGGGGAAAACCATCGTTTGCCCATTCAACCTGAGAAACCCAAACTGCCCTACATAAAATATCAGGTTCTAAGGTGTTGAAAGGAGCTCCGTTGAACGTTAAGAAGAATTCTTTAGCTGCTGGGTGATTTCTAAACCTGGTATTTTAAAAGAACTGTTACTATTAGTCGATTTGATCACTACTTCAATTTGATAATTGTCAAAGTGACATCTTGTTAATTACCTAAAGTGTATCTTTTAAAAAAAGGAAATTTGAATTTGGAATAACCACTTACGTTAACAATGCCATGTATTGATTAGGCGTCGAATCCCTCAAGACTCTAATATGTGCAATTTCAGCATGACAAGGTGCTGTGAAATTCAGTAAATCGTGGCATGTCATTGAATTTGGTACACCCAGTAAGCATAGAGTTAGTGCTTCTTCGCTACTTGTTAGTACACTAAAAAAAAAAAATGGATTTTAAATATCTTTCCAAACTAAAATACTTGGAAAACATACTCTTCCTTATACAAATGTAAAATCCCCTTCGTTAATTCAACAAAAGGATTTCCACTGAAGAAGCCAATCTCGGTTTTTGAGTCTTCGACGATAGCTGCATCTGTCATCGGGGTTGTCTCTCTAGATTGCTCCGGGAGTAAACCCCAATCGCTGCGAGGTGATTCTAATCGACTTGGGAACGTTTCAACACTGATATCACGAATATGACGTTGTCCACGGCTTTTAGCAGTACAGTTGGTGTTGTCAATAGCTTCTGCACCTTCAACATCTACAAGAGAGATGATTAACCAAAATAATAAGATCCGTAGAAATAATAAATCAAGCTTACCTTTGAATTCTGAAGAATTCTCAACTTCTACGCGTAAAACGCATTTCTTTACAAGATCTGACATGATCGTTGTATCACATTTAATTAAAACACAATAACATTTAATTTGGAATGGGAAATGAACAGATTTGACAAGCATGACAGATTATAGAATGGGTACATTTTCCCTAATTAACATTTGATCTAATTGGAATAGTACTAGTATCACTTTTTTAGATTAGCGGGAAAATCGAAAGTATTATGGATTATTACTCCGGTCATAGTTCTTTTTTTCCAGATTTTAAAGAAATTAAATTTGAACATTGTGCGTATGAGACAGGTTTGATAACAAGACTCATTGCATGTTTTAACTGTATAAATAGTAAGAAAATAGCATTTTTTTTTAATAAAGAGAATGTAATCTGGTAAACCAGCGTATTTATCTAAAATCTTTTAATTCTAGGGATAAAAAATGCTGATAATTAGCATCTGATATTCTTTTAAAATTAAAACGTCATCGTTTAATGCAATTTAATTTTATTTTTATAGTCCAAACAATTTTTCATACAAAATTAGCAAATCATTCTAGTATTAAAACATAAAACAATAATATAATAGAGTAATTGTAAATCTAATATATATTAATTTATTCAACGATAAAAAAGCTATATGTACTAAAAAATAAATCACAACACTTGTTTTGCGTTTGTTTTTTCAACTTTTACAAAATAGAAAAAAAAAAAATAATCAGAGCACCTTTTTTGAAAGTAGGACAAAAGAAATTAGTCAATAAAATCTACTAGTGGAAGATACACTTAAACCATTCGAGATTGGAAGATTAGCATAATTGGTTTTATATCTACGATTAGACTAACAATAAGATAATTTCAACGTTCTAATATCGCTACAATTAAGAAGTTTATAAAAGAAATGCATCTTTCTTGGAATAGTGTATGCATAACGCTTTCATCAGGAATAACTTCCGTTAAATAATAAATAATTCTAAATATACAGACATATATTACTATTATATAAAAATATAATACGTTTATATTCTTTTTAGAGACACTTATATATTTCTTCATATAAATACATGTTAGAGCAGAACAAATTGACGTAATAAAAAATATATAAATACTTATCCAGTTACTACATTAGGTAATATTTGCACTTAAGGAAAGTATAACTACCATAAAAATCTCTTATTACACTTCGTTACGACATCGACGATTTAAATGAACGGCCAAAAAAAATCTGAGATGTCATTCGTCGTCCAATTAATTTGCGTGATTTTGGCGGGTCATTTAAATTCTTACAGTCAAATCGAGGTACTAATTCATAGTAAAACGCATGGAATTGTATAAAAGGTATCTTTTTCTTTTATCTAATTGACTTACTGTACTAATACTAGATAATTGCGACGAGGAAATTTTATCATATGCTATATACAGGTGACTTTTTTTTAAATCTATAATAAACATAAGAGAAATAAACTCGAATATACAGTAATGTATATCCAATAATTTCTTCTTGATTTTTACAAGGTTTCTTCTAGGATATCCGACAAAAGTATTACACAATTTAATTTTTTGAGTAAAAATTTAACAAGAAACTACAGAAATTCTTATTTGAATTTAACGATATAGCCAAAAAAATGATATAGCTTATGCTGATGACTAATGTAATAAAACCAAGCTGAAGTTTTTCAATTAAGAAATGAAGGGTGTAAGATGCTGTAATTTCAAGAAGAATTAGCTGTTAAGGTGTAGCAGAGTCGATGGAGGATAATTCCATATAAAATGTTAATTTCTGCGAAGGATTCGATTGGGTGGAATGGATGGATTGAACATTCGAACATTCATCATTAATTTCAGTTAATAGTCTTACAAATATATTTGTAACCGTCGGAAATAAATCCTTTTATTTTATAAACATTAAATTATTAACATTAAAATAACAATACTTTAGTTCGGGTGTGTTTCAAATATAAAAAAAAATCTACTTGTATAAAGCATAACTAAAAAGTATATATTGGAAATGATTGCGCAGGTAATGTTTGACAATTTTTAACTAATATAAGTTAAGAAACAACAGCAATAGCATATATAATATATATATATTTTTAAACATTTGCTAAATATTTAATTTATTCTTCTTGTTTTAATAATTCTAACAACAGTATAACAATATAACAATTTTGGCACAATTTTAACACCGTATTTAGAAATCACCTCTCGAAAACGGTTATTAAAGTGATTTCTCGAGAAGATATATGTCGGTTAGGTTTGTGTAGTAATGCAAATTTCAATATCGTGCTGTTTAAACCAAATAGAACTTATATTAGTAAAAAACGAAAGTATTGTAGATCACAAAATTAAATACAAGAAATATACTTCATTACATTACGTTAAGTTACCTACTACTACTGGCTTCCTTCTCTTTGTCCTTCTTCATCTTCAACGATTGTCTCATGTGTTCAACCTCAAAATCTCTTTCGGTTACGTTCAATCGGCTTATATTCAAAATCAAATATTCTTCGCTCAAAACATTGGACGGTGGCTTCTTTAACAATTGCAGAGTCTCGTATAATCCAGGGCATTTCTTTCGTGAATCGCTTTTCCCCAAGCACCCGATTAGTATGACCAGGGCGGTCTTGAATAGCACCTTAACACCTTCGCAAAGGAAAATATCCCAGATCCGCAGCAAACTATCCCACGGTAATGTTCTTGTGAACGCGCAAAGGAACCATTCCGTACAATAGAACATGGGTTCGGCGTTGACCTTCTTCAAATGTTTGTACGCTGGCATGCATAACTTCTTCAATAGAGCTTGTAAGATCATGCCATCACGCCGGACTACTTCCATCGACGGGGAATAGTAATTTTCTAGGTAATTGTCGGAGATACGAACTAGACACCAGAATGCTTGCACTGCTGGCATGTGCATTAGAAGGAAAGCTGCCACGGGGGCTTGCGCTTGGCAATAGCCAGCTGTCGGATTGTATATTGTATATGCTTTTAGTACGTTTAATAACTCTTGCTGCCTGTTAAAAAAAAAAAAAAGAAGAGCGGTTAAAATACAGAGTAAATAAATATTTTTTTTTGTAATTAAGCTTTTTGTAATTTAGTTCTCTTTAAAATTGTACAAAGTGTGTCAAAAGATATGATACATATATATACATATATATATATATATCCCCGGATTGAGTTCACAATTGGTATGATGGACCAAAACTTTTCAAATTGGAATTTCATATTTTGTGATTGCGTCCCGTATGACTGCACGCGCGTCTCCGTGACGCAACAGGGACAGCCGTCGGTCCGCGCCTTGCTCGTAAGTAATAATAAAGATGTTTCTAATATTTTCAACTTGTACTATCAAAGTAGGCCGATCGTTGTGAAAATTTGTGTAATTCTATAACTTTTCTCTTTGAACAACTTTGAGGTGCTATGAACGGAAAATGTACTTTACCTGAAACGAAAATAGGTTTTGGTTAAATGTAGAACCCTACTTTGTTTTTAAAAAATCAAAGCAAACTAAAAATAAGTTTCAGACCAAACAAAGAAATAACATTCCAATTCGAAAATTTTTGGAGCTGTGAACTCAATTCGGGGACATACTGTATATTACAACGGCAAATACGAGATCGTTTTTGCGTTGATATGATCTATTTTGCTTTTCCACTTCATTGGATGTAATCCATCCGGTTGAAATTAGGAAAATTGAAGAAAATTCTCTACAGCGATATGATCATCTGACGGGATATTTGATTGAAAAGTCGAAAAAAAAAAAAATCTACGTTACTAACCCGGGTTTCTCTTCGGAGATAAACATTTCGTGATATGGAAACTGCCTGTGGAGATCTTTCTTGATTTCTTCTAGTGATTTTGTGTCACATGTCTGCGTTACGAGGGTTTCGTATTTAACTTCGCAATTCTCACTTAGGATATTACCACCGCACAAATAGGACCATGCCTTCGGTCTGATCGACATCGGAATGCCTGTAAAATTAAAGGAGGAAAAAAACGGATGATATCGTTAATTCAAAACAGAAAATAATAGGCGCTTTTCAAACAGCCCTCGTAATTAACGAATTACGTAAACTTCAATATTATCCTTGGCATATTGCTGTATCTTGCACTCAATTATTAAAACGAACCTATTATATAAGGTCGTTATCAAACCTGCTAAAAAGAATGATATTTACTTTTGAATTTGTACCTGACTTTGCGCATAATTCCTTTTAGAAACAAGTTGGGAAAAGCCCGTCCTAAAATATTCATGTTCATGAAGGTCCCATATGCAATATACACCCAGAAAAAAAAAAAAAACTAATGATAATTTCCTTATTTCTACGCATCAAAGATATTTATGGCTATAAAAGAAGACATTTTCTAAATTAATCGCCTTGAAGACTTTTCAACGCAATACGAAGGCTTCAGTTATAAGTTCGTATTTGAGTAAAATCGGACTCGGAGAATCGATTCCGCCCATCCTCGTTTATTTTTCGAATTATACCCAGAAAGAGGTTGAAGGTAGGTATCGAAGTTTTCCAATAATCGAAAATTTATAGCTCGCTTACCGTAAGGGATAGGAAACCGAGGTAACTTTTAATGGATTCGATGTATCAAAATCTATAAACGAAACTGTTAGTTGGTGAGATATAGGAAATTTGGAGAAACGGAGAAGGAACGGAAATTCGAACGATTTCAAAAATGTGTTAAAACATATATTTAGGTGCCGATTACAGGGCTTGCGGGCATTTTGCGGTATTTTCGCGGTCTTTGAGACATTTCACATTGGATGTAATTATTTTTCGTAAATTTGGTAGATAAATATCGTCCCAGAAACATTACAATTCTATTGCAAAACCGTTTACATTTCGAGCCATATTCAAAATAACGCTTTAAAAGACTTATACACCCCGTTGGGCCATCACCACATGGTAACAAAAGATGGTCCTAAGGTTCGCCTTGCCCAAATATTTTTGAGCGATCATTACCTCCATATAAAAGTAAAGCAATAAGTTGTTGTGCTTGCGTAAAATGATTTCAGACAAATTGTGGTATTCAACTCTTTTATTTTGATTTAGAATGGCGGATAATTAGTTCCTCAATTATACCTTCAAAACTATTGAAAATAATGTACATATGACTATTTGGATTATATCAATAGAAGCAATATACAGCATGTTCGATAAAAAAAAATTCCAAAAACTTCAGGTTTCTAATGCTCTTTTGATTGTTACAGTATTACCTTCGGGAGATTCAAAGAAAATACAAAGAAAATTATAGAACTATATAAAAAAAGAATTATAAAAGCATGGAGGGGCTTATACAGTCTATAGTCTACTTTTATAATTTTTAAATTCGCATCAATCGTAATATAAAATAAACAATGGGCTATTGTATTTAAAAAATTTAATTTTAGATGCTTTGAACTTACACTAAACTGAAGTTTTATTTAAATCACATGCGCATAATTGAATTTTAATAAATACATCGTCGTAATTCTTAAGATGGTTTCTTTGTTGTGCTAGCCTTGATAATATTTTCATCGAATTGGTCATGATTCAATTAGCTGAAGTTCAAATTTTCAAGAAAAGGCCTTTTTACAACCTACAATGCATATAACGAATGGTTTCAACCAATGAACCCGGATACTATGTTTTTATAAGTTTGAAAAGTATTCTTCCACAAGAACATTGTGTATAAAGTTACATTGAAGATATCGCTTTCTAGGGTTTATCATACACACAATTTTCCACATCTTTGGCAGCCATGATATGGAGTTGTATGTCCGCCAGTGGTTTCGGCTAATTGGAATCGATGAAGAGAAAGGTATATGCTGCAAGATATCAAGAAATTTTGCAGTTGATTGCCCAGTATTGAAAACTTACACTGAAGAGACGCCAACAGGATGCGTCTCACGTCACATCATGCATTCAACCAAACAATGGTTTTCGAACAAAATATAATACTTTAGTCATGATGCTCAAGTAGCCAGGATTTAAATGTCATCAAGAACATATGCCATAAAAAGCTTCTTGATTTTTCTGATATTTTTCTGATTTAAAAGTTGAGAGATATTTGTGCTGACTTATTAGTTAGATTAATTTAATCTAGCATTCCAACCTTTAAGATTTTTGAACGGTGACCATAACTTACTAACCAAACACTAACCATGACATGGTCCATACTTGGAACACGTTTAGTTTTAACTGACTCTGACCGTAGCAGAAAATCCTTACATATTAAGACCAATGAAATATTATAATATGCTAAATATAATTAAATTTAAAGAGGAAAATAACAAATCTTAACAACTTATTTTGTTTTAAGTACGAGTAGTTCATATATCATATAAGCATTCAATTGCCATTGTATTTTTCAACAAACAATAGAAATACTATTTATCATAAGATTCCTTTGATTAACTACCTACGTATATTTTCTCACAAATAAAATAATTCTTTATATTCTACTCATGAATAATTATCTTCAAGAAATACGTGATAGCTTATCAGAACAGAAAAGTTGACATAAATTCAAATATATTACCTATCATCTCCCAACCTATTTGATTAATCCGATTACTTTACTATCTGTATCAAATTATTTGGTCAGTTAAAGGTCATAGGCCTTCTATAAATTAATAGAACCAATTAATTTAGCAATCGACGACATGATAAACGGATGTTACTGACATCATTAAAGTTTATTTACCTTTGTAGCACCTAGCCCTTAGCTTCTTGTAGTTTTTAAGTGTGTAATAGTCCCATCTCTTCAGCATATCCAACCATTTCCTTTCCCTTCGGATAACCGTCTCCGGTGATGGCCCATCCCTCTGGTCCACCAAATCTGATTCGCAGGATGTTTTTAGGAACCCGTACTTGTCCACTGAACAAATGCTGCTAACCTCACTGGCCGTGGAAGCTGCCATAGTGTTGGAAATAGATTCTTGTTGATGTTGCTGTTGTAATTCCCGAACTCAGACGCATGAACACCTACTCGAAAGTGACATTTTTGGCCCGTAAACAAACACCCACTAACAAACCAGTACTGTTCGAGTCGATTTTTCGATTTCTTCGACTAAAATCGAAGGACCATACGCCGCTCTCGGTATTGCCATTTGCGAAGGGCACACGCGTATTGACGATCTGGATGATTTTTTAGGGGATACACGTGTTTAGCGTAACAACACAGGACGTGTCTTGTGTTTTAAATAGCGTCGTTATAAATAAATATTTACCGTGGGCGAGTCTAGGATTGTTTTTTGGTTGACAAGTGACACAATAATAAGAAGTTAGTTCCACTTTACTTCAAAGTAACAGAGTGGACAAGTGCCGCCAATGGTCTCCCAATATTAACACAAAAAATTACTAATTTCTCAAATGTTTTCCATAAATGTATTTTTTTTATATATAAAGTGTATTTATGTATTATATGAGATATTTGGGAAATAATGAAACCATACATTTATTATAGTTGCGTTTTTTTTCTTTTATCTTTCTTTTTAAAATATTGCATTTTTTTACTAGTTAGTTATTTTTGTCGTATTTCTCCATTTTGATCATCTTATTTAAGAAGTTCACAGCTTTTTATTATTCAAAATTAAATATTTAATTAAATTAAGCCGGACGATCTCACCAGCTGTTACAACTTATTTTTAACAAGTATTAACTAAGCAAACAGTATTAAATATAGTTCAAAGTGCATCTTGAACTTTGTAAATTTACAATTTTAACAAGCACATTTCAAGAAAGGCGCAACAATGGCCCTCTTCAATAGATTATTACCAAAATTTAGTTAATACTTTATCATTTAAAATTGGTTTCCATTTATTTATTTGTTCATATTTTAGTTACTCCGTTTAAGGCTAGAGGTATTGCTTCATTAGCTGCATTGCCGGAAACACATCAGCTATTACAAAAAACATGTAGAGACTTTGCAGAAGGAGAACTTAAACCTATAGCTGCGAAAATCGACAGGGAGCATTTGTACCCGAAAGAGCAGATTAAAAAGATGGGAGAGCTCGGTTTAATGGCTGTGGCTGTACCTGAAGAGTTGGGAGGTACCGGTCTAGATTACGTTGCATATGCAATAGCCATGGAAGAAATATCAAGGGGGTAATGAATACATCGCCTATACATTTATTTTTTTTTGCTTTTTTTCCTTGAATATGTTTTGATAGATGTGCTAGTTGTGGCGTTATAATGTCTGTGAATAACTCTTTGTATCTGGGTCCATTGCAGCAGTTTGGAAACAAGGAACAGAAGGAAAAATATATTCGGCCATTTACGGATGGATCAAAAGTGAGTATTTTTAAGTATACTTATTTAGTTAATCCAAAAATAGATTTAAGAGATATATTTAAAATTTCTTATAATGTTTAAAATTATAGGTTAGGCTCAAAACCTTATTCTGGCTTTGACAGTTCATCTCAAATTAATGCTTGTTTGTGTATGAGGGTTGGTAAATCTGCATATTTGTTTTTCCCGGGGAAAATCCTAAATTTAAACGTAGAATAAAATACAAACACATTTTTTAACCTTAGGTGGGTTGTTTCGCATTGTCTGAACCTGGAAATGGTAGTGACGCAGGTGCAGCTTCTACAACGGCAATGTTAACGGGAAGTTCATACCTCTTAAACGGCACAAAATCATGGATTACAAACGGGTATGAAAGTGAAGCCTCTGTAGTATTTGCAACTACCGACAAAGCTTTGAAACATAAGGGTAGAATAGATAAGCAAATTATATGTTATTTAAAAGTATTTTGATTGTCCCGCAGGTATTTCTGCTATTATCGTACCGAAACCAACGGCTGGTCTAGATTTAGGCAAAAAGGAGGATAAATTGGGTATTAGGGGTTCGTCCACGTGTTCTTTAATATTTGAAGATTGTAAGGTGCCAAAAGAGAACTTATTGGGTGAGCCCGGGATGGGTTTCAAGGTTACAATACTCATGGTTTCATATCAACAAGGATCCTTACGATTATCAATTAACTTATAGATTGCCATGATGACACTGGATGCTGGTAGGATCGGAATAGCTTCGCAAGCTTTGGGAATCGCCCAAGCGTCTTTAGAAGTCGCTGTGGAATATGCAACGAAAAGATTAGCCTTTGGGAAACCTTTAACTAAGTTGCAAACTATACAAAATAAACTCGCAGATATGTCCATGCAATTGGAAGCTGCTAGATTATTGACTTGGAGAGCAGCTTGGTTAAAAGACAACAAAAAACACTTCACCAAAGAAGCTGCAATGGCTAAATTGGCTGCTAGCGAAGCTGCTACTTATTTAGCTCATCAATGCATTCAAATATTAGGAGGAATGGGGTATAAATTTATTTTCCATACTAACTCGAACTAGTTTGCAATTTGAGATTTCCTTTTTTTTTCTAGTTACGTATCGGAGATGCCAGCGGAGAGGTTTTATAGGGACGCAAGGATTACAGAAATATACGAGGGTACATCAGAAATACAACGACTTGTCATAGCTGGGAATCTTCTTAAGGAATTATCTTGAATATATTTTAGTATGTCTATAAGACTGATTTTATTTCTTCTTCAGTATACATTGAATGTATTTTTTAAACTATTAATTCAGGAATAAGCAATATATTTATAATAGTAATAATGTTGTACCTTCAAAAAGTAAAAAGTCTTCTTTATTAAAAGAAATTGTTTGATATGGATACGTTTTAAATACATCAATTGGGAAACGTGAAATGTAATTTTTATTTGTTTATTGATATATTTAAAAGTGAAGAAAAACCGATAAAAATCACTTATGCAGGCATCCCTTTACATGTTTTTTTCTTTCAAGTAATTGCATAATTTTAAAGGCTTATATCCGCTATAGTTTTCGAGATCACCCGGCACAAAGGTTTTGTTATTAACTCGATTTATCGGGCGGCGACAGTCTCTGAACTTGATAAACTTTCGAGTTAAATCACTCTTCTTAATAATGGTTTTCATAACGAGAATATTAACATTTATCGATTCATCAACTAACTATACTACCACCAATTTAGCTATCCCTTATCTTCCCTATATCTACAAGGTAACGGATAGAATCTTGAACATCTTGAAAAAACAAAACATCTAAACGATCTTTCAAGTCCTCCCAAAGGTTTCAGAAATTCTTCCGTTTTACAAAGACAAATTTCTCTTCTTAGCGAGCAAAGGTGTTTAAAGAATCTCTGGTTCGTGGGGTTTGGGGCATCCTCGCGAAACAAGACGCTCTGTTAGAAATCGTTTGACTGAACACGAACGTTGCGAGTTCGGCTATCGCTGAACATTATTATTCAGTGTAACTTCATTACTCTGTAATTTTTCCCATTATTACAAGCCAATAATTCGTCATAAGAATGTCAATAGGGATGCAGGTTATCCCTTATACATATCGTAGACATACGGAAACCCTTCATCCGTAACGATCACTTCTCGTTCAACAGTGACCGCCAGCATAAAAGCGTGCTACTCCCGTCGTATCTCCGCAGTTGATTTTCGCCTCTGGCATGGCTTTCACGTTAACCTAATGTGCTAACTACGGCCTAGCACTTCTTCTCCTGAGGAAGCCCCATATGATTGTGAATGAAACGTCGAGTTTTCGTTTAACCATAACGCGGTCCAAGCCGGGAACACGTCTAGTTTTAACTGACAAACTGAATTGGCGAAATCGACATTACAACTTTTCTACTAGAATTTTTCAAAATGTTTCATCTAATAATGGTTTAATTTTTATTAACAAGTTGCTGCTCTGTAAGAGGATGGTACCATATTCTAGGGTTGTTCTGCGAAACCGGTTAACTCGGCTACTGAGAAATATAGTACAGATTTTACCTGATACAGGGTATCCCAGGGATTTAATAAATAACAAAAGAATATAATGTAAACACAAATATTACATCACATTAAATTATTTTATTTTATTCATCTTCATACCATTTTTTTATCACTATTATTTCTTTTTTTTTTTGGAGTACACTTCAACATATATTAAAGTAATAAATATTTCAATATTTATACGATAATTCTTAAACAAAGAGAATGTAAGACAAAAACAATTTTAACAATAAAGTTCAGTTATATCATGGTTCATCCTTTTTCATTCCTTTCTTGTGTTCAACGTATACTTATCTTACTTATTTAACAATATCTTCGCTAATAGTACGTGAATGAAAATATTATAAGAACTATACATATATATGTATTTATATTATTGTATATATAGTATATCACTGATAATCCTCTTGTTAAGAGATTAAAGTTTAAATTAATTAAAACAAACGAAGAAACAAAAAAAGAACGGGTAAGTTATATATATAAAAAAAAAACGAAAAAAAAAAATTGTAAATAAATTAACTAATAGGCGATGGGAATTGATAATGTTTGGAATTTAGATATGTAATGTTATAATTATAAATAAGTAATTTACCGTATATACAAAATTTATCAAAACCCACGTTATATTTAATGTTAATGATAAAAAAGGAAAATAAAATTAGTACAGTTTACAACAAAATATACCCTCCCTATAAAATAGGAAAAAGAAAAAAAAACTGATAAGCAGCTGTTAAGAGACTTTATATAATTATTTAAAGTTAAGAGATGTAAATTGTGGAAAATTTCTAAAATCGGCAATCTAAAATGCCAATTTGTTTATTTATCGATAAATTTGAAATTGAATTAATATCTAATATAGCAACAAATATCGAACAAAAAAAGGTTGAGATTGCACATCGAACACAAACAACCGTTGCCGATTTCGTAATAAGAAACATTACATTTTAACTTGTTTTTTTTTTAAATTTTGACCACTTAACTAGAAATGCATTCTACGAAAATATTTTACTTTCATTTTTATTCTAATAATTCAGGAAGGTATTTCGTTATTGTTATTATAAACTGTGGAATCAAATAAAAGGACTAAAATAAATAATAAAATCTACAAGAAAAAGGAACAGGTAATTTTTAAAAACGGTTTATATAAAATAATAAATATATTCTATACGTACTGCTCTCTTGTAAAAAAAATAAACCATAAAAATAATATTTCAAGGTACTATTTTCGTTTTCTCTGCACTGATAGATAATTCTGTTTAATTCATTTCTACCGTAAGAACTTTCATATTTAGAGTATAGGTTGATTATTTACAGATTTCAACTACATTTGGCTTGTGGGTGCGTTCGTAAGGGAGTCTGGAAGTTCTGGAATAAATTCGAAGGTGGTACGATCATAGAAGCTATTGTGAATCCCTTACTGGAAATACGTAGAAATAAAAAGAAATACGAATGGATGCGGAGGATACTGGATGTTGGGGAAACCTCCAATTGTAGCATAAAATAATAATAAAAAAAATTGGGACAAACGGACTAAAATAAATAAGTGATAATTTTAAAGATTATAGGAGATAATCATACTGTGATATTAATAAGAAATCGCAGTATCTTTAAACAGTAGCTGGATACATTTAAGAAGGCAATTTCACAAAAAAAAATTATTTTCTTGATTGCGCATTAAGTTGGCAGCGTTGAACAATTTAGTAGAAGTTATCTGCTTCCGTATCTATATCCTACATATAAAATTTCCAACGGTATAATTTTGGGTGTCTCACGTTGTAACTAGGCGAAATAGTTCAATATATATATTTCGAAGGGAGAAAAGTCAATGAGATCATTTTTTGCAGCGACTAGACAAACTCGTGTCTATTCGGCTCATAAGAAAGAGTTCGTGTTGCCTACTGGTTTCCCCGAGTCGACAAAACACGAGTCTGTCTAGTCGCTGTAAAACAGGTATGATTTCACTCGCTTTTGTCTTCTGTATAAATATCGAATGTCGTATAACATTGTTCAGCGTTGAATCGGTAAATTTTAAAGAAATATACCAATATACAATGTTTGTAGATCTCTTTTAATAATACAATGACGCTTTACATCAAACGCAAGTGTTATTTAACATATAGGGTGTTCTACGATTTCCATTAAAGCTTAAAGCAATAGCATTGCTCTATGCTCTTTGAACAAAAAAAATCTCGAACCGGTTAAAAGGAATATTGATATGATTATGAAATTATGAGTATCTTACTTTACCCTCAAAGTTATTAGGTTGTTCTATATTTAAACTGTTCCAATTATTTTAATTTGCTATATAGCAACCAATAGAATTTTAGTCTATATTGCTGATTCTGGGCCGCCAAATTGTGAACCTCCAAAATTGGCTACATTTTCTAATTTTACTTGCAACGGGGGTGCAAGACAGAGCGCCCTTTCTGATATATCCTTTAAAAATTCAATCGATTCATAAATACATTTATATTACGTAATCATTGCAAATATATAGTTTAAATATCTTACATCTTTTGAAATCAATTATATATCTTATATCTCACATTTAACATAACCTATAATAGATTAAAGTCGCGGCGCTGGTTGTTATGGTAATGACATGACGTCTGGCCAAACAACCAATCACAAGCTAACCAATGTATATGCATTTTGTACACACTATTTCTGCGACCAATACATTAACTATCAAGGCGAATGTTGCCGTTTAGTATAGATTTTTGCCGCGTCTTTATATAGCGGTAATGGTGACTAAAAATGATCGGTATTAGTGTAATTTTAAAAAGTGACTATTTAGTATCGATCATCTTGAAAAAGAAAAAAAAATTAAAATAAATGGGTTACGTAGGCGATAACTAAAATTGTAACAAATGACGAAAAGGAGAACTGAAAATAGGACGTCTATATTTTATTTACTTGCATGATTTTGATTTCGTCTTTTTTTTTGTACAAATAGCATCTTATTCTAATTTCCAAATTTGAAGTACTTCCTTAATCAAGCAGTATTAATAGAAACATTGTATTCTTTAGAAGATAATCGACCCAAGTAAAACTTCAATTTTCAGCAAGCCCTCCTGATCTGAAACGACTAATAAACGATGCATACCAGCCTTTGTTTACTGTATATTAATAGAAATGGGCCGTATAAGTCAGGCCTTACATTTTAATTTATCTCGTTAAAGTAATTGTAACAGTATTGCCAAATTTATTTTTCGCCTCCTTTGCGTTGTAAACGAAAAATTAAGTAATTTCTTTTTTTTGTTCAAAACGTACAGGAAAATACGTGGAACTTGGTGGAAATTCTGGAATACTTTGCATACTTTGATTTTCGCCATGTTACATCATGACACATATATATTTCTACTCCATTATTAAATTGTATATATATATATATCTTATTTATATTTTCCATTTTCAAAAACGTTATAATAGCAATAATAATAGTTAATAACCGTAAAGCGATTTTCCTGTATTTATACGCTGATCCTTTGAAAATTTCTCCAACACAGATAATAATATTCAAACTGCTAAAACGCCATAGGATAGAGACCCATTCCATATAATCGGTAAGAATCACTAATAATGATGATTTACATGCGATACTGCATTGGGAAGCGTAAAATATATTATCAGTAAAGTTTATTACATTTATATCATTAAATCATTATTTATTTTGTACATATTCAACCGCGAAAATTCAAAGGAAAAAGTGCTAATAAGATATTCGCCTGGAATAAACTTGATTTTCCCGTGAGCTTTAGCTAAAAGATGGAATAATAATAAGTTAGCCTACTAAACAAATTATTAAGCTATCCGCATTTGCAATCTTTACGTAGAAGCGTAATTCTTAAATGACCTATTCCGACTTTGTATTTCGAAAGGTAAAGTGTTAAATCGCTGGTTTTCAACGATTGAAATCGAGCATTTGAATAAGAACAATTGATTTGAAATGTTGCGATTATTCTTTAGTGATTTGATAAGGGTACAATGGCGGGATTAAAATTTACAATTAAAAACAGGAAGTTTAATTATGAACCTGTTGAATTGATGACTTAGTTAAAAAAAATGTACAACGATTAATAATATCAAATTTATTAAATATAATTTTTAAACTTAGCTTGTTGAAAATAAAAACTATGGAAAAAAATATATTAATTTTATAAAATTGATAACTAGCCATATTTAAAGTTTTTTTTTAATTTAACTTTTTTTTTTGAGTTAGACAGAAAAATGTGAATAGATGTTTTCAGTAAACCTAAGCTCTCTTCCAAATTCTGTTTTACCCGACTTTTTAATTTAAAAAAGCTAGAGAGTGGACACTAAACTAGTTTAATATCATAAACACTCAGTAAATTGACAATATTTACTGAGAGTTATGGGCGGTAGGTCAAATTAAGTAGCGTAAACTAGGTCAGCATATAAAGGGGACTATTTCAAGTAAAAAGTCGCAAACAAAATTAAAGAAAAATTTCAAATAGAAGCAATAATGTCAAAAAATTTAGATATAAGTCAAGATTATTTGTTAAAGTTTGAATAATTTGAAAAAAAAAGGTAATTTGTGAAATTTTCAAACTTGATAAAAAAAAAAAATTCTCATAAAGATCACAGATGCAGCAGCAAAAAAATAGTAACTAAAATAATTTCACTAAAAGAAACATTCTTCGCCTTATTACATAAGAACTAACAAAAGTACAAAAAAAAATTCATCCTAACAATTTAATTTTTGGTTTCATTTCTTTCTCTATTTACCATTTATATAGTATAATATTCAACCGTTTCACTTTATTTTTCTCTTTTTAACTAATATATCGTCGCCTCCGGTATTCCGCACTGGCCTATCGTGACGCGATGCATAGCCATCTCTGATATACCATGATAATGTACGAAAGCCCCGCCTAGGACGAAGACGTGGAATATTTGATGGGAATGGAACCATATATCGCATTTACCGGGGAACCATCGTTCGGGAACCCTCAGCGCGTACAGCATCGCTCCGACTATGTACAGCAATCCCATAAGGACCAGCCAACCTAAGCTTTTCTGGCTAAGCTTGTTAAACCATCCTTCTACGATGCCGTAGTGAATAGCTGGAATAATTCCGGATAAGCCGAAGGTCATGAAGACCGCAGCTCTGAATGGTCTCCATGTAGATTCGGAGAATTTGTCCCATAAGCTCACCATGATGCTCGTGACGCCCAAAGCGCAGACTACGCTGAGATATACGACCTTGGGTCTGAAGTGGCAGTAGAAGCCGTAGTATAGCCACGGTACGAAGGATCCCATGATAAGCAACGCTATGCCGCAGTAGTCTAGTTTCGAAAAAAGCTTTCCTATGAATTGGGAATGACAGTTGACTGTGTGGAACATGAAGGAGAAGCCCAAGCAGATGATGGCGCCGGCGAAGAAGGCGCCGAATACGATTTTTTCTTGAATTTCCAGATCTATTGATGGTCTCATTAGAAAATATACCGCTATACCTGTAAGAAAAAATCATGCTTCAACAATAATTTTCAATTTTTGGAAATGTTTAATTAAATAAAAAAAGAATCATTTTTTTTCTTTGCTCGTTTTATTATTATTATTATTAAATACGCCTATGCTAGTAACACATTGAATATTAAACAGCCAGCTACTGCGGGTTTGTTGGGAAAATATTCATTAAAAATTCCTAGGTCTCGGAATCTTCTGTGAATCTTCGTTTGCTATATTTAGACAGTTTCTATAAAGCAATATGCGGGTACAAAAGTAAACCACACAACTTATTTAAAAAGCAAGTAGAGAGATCGTAAGTTATTATACGAGGGTAGTCTGAAAAGTGTTAAGCCGCAATACGAAAATTTTATGCCGATCGATGAGAGTGCTTTTGTAAAAATGGAAAAAAATCCAATCCGTGGGTCGTCAAATTCTTACATTTGAAAACCAATACACCCATGCGGGTTTTTGTTGTACAATAGGCTGTTTGTTAATTTAAATAGTTACTCAATAGTAATAATTGTTTCTATTTATATTTATTTTGTTTTCTTATCGTTTGTAGTCTATTATCCTTATAAGGTAGCTCTAATCAATAGAGATTATTATTAAAATTATCAACTTCCTGTTACAAGCAAAAAATTTAAATTTACTTTTTTTTTTATTACAGCTATCAGTAAAGTACTTTTATTTTACAAAATAACAAGTGAAGTTATTCAAAAATTTCAGGATATGTAAAGAACACAATTGCTGACAAACGAATAGCAATGCATCCTGAAAGATTAATGCACCACTTTCCATTTTGGAATAGAATCCTTGAAATGAATTTACAAGTAAGTTTTTGCAAAAAGACCACGAATACCATCCGGAGGAAACCTCAATTTTATCAATAAGTGCATACAGTTCTTGATAGTCTGTTGTTTGCACGCAAAGAAATGTTAGGCAAGATGGCGAATTTTGATATTACATTTTCCGTTATCTTGTCCTTTCCAATCCTTTCACCAAGAAATCACGGATAAAGAGGATGATTCTTTACAATTTTAAGTGTGACTTAACCCGCAAAGATATTTTCGAGGAAATCAATCCAGCGTTTGGTGAGAAATCGTACTCGTCGGCTGGGTGGGAAACGTGGGTAGTTTGTGAAAAAGAGCCGAAATAAAATGATCGTCGCCGCATTTTTTGGAATTACAAAACAAGTTCTCCAAACTGCTCGGGCAAAATGTCCAAGAGAATGGATCATTTTACACCAAGAAAATGCTCGGACGCCGAATATTTGAATGCCCAAGACGTAGAAATAATGACCAACTCGTCCCCTAGTCCAAAAGCAACATCTAATGATTTCTTTTTTTTCCGCGTGTAAAGAAGCGAAAGAAGCGCTTGACGCATTTAAAATTAAATAAATAATTTAAGGAGAGAAGATCGCGTAAAATGTTTTGAAAGTTGGTTTTTACGGATGCACCGAGTGGAAAGTCATAAATAAATGTAACTTGTACATTACTGTACTAGGGTCAGCGGAAAGAGAACAGGCCTGGTAATTTCTTTTATTCCTCACGAAGCGGTCTATGCGTAATAGTCTTAGTTGTTATATCGCAAATATTTGCATAAAAAATAAGTATTGCTTTTAAGAAAAAATAAAAAATAAACTTAGTATTCCTTTGTTGTTAATCTGAATACTTCAATATATATACCTAATTTGTTTTATGAAACGTTAAACTAAAACTTTTTAGCGACTGTAATTTGTTTATCGATAATTTATGACGTAACAGTCAAGAATCCCGGTCTCGTTTTTGCTTTATCGCATTTACTTAAGTTACTCGACGATTTAACGGGTAAAATGTTCGTGTTATCTTGAAGTAACATGCTTCTGATATCCAGTAAGGTCAAGTGCACGATAAATACATATAAATTTAATAAAATCACCACTTTATTAGTCGATACGAATGGGTAATTGATTTAACTTAAAAAAAATTCTCGGTGATTGCTTCAAAGTACAGTTTAAATTTTCTCTTACAACGAATTCGATTACAGCGAATCATTTGAAAAGAACAAAAAAAACTTAACAAATCATCTTCTCGAAACTCGTTATAACTGGAGACCATCATGATTTTTAAACGTATTTTTTTTTTCTATTAAAAACTCACCTATAAACGCTACACATCCCAAAAGATGGGTCCATATATTCGCGGTTTCAGTGTGCAACCTAAAGATGCTCCTGAAGCAAGCTCTGAAGGAAGGTAACGGTGGTCTATGGCCGTGAGTTAAGAAGTCGTTATCTTGAAGCCAGGCTGGTAGATGATGGAAGTTACATACGGACCATCCAACTTTTATCAATTTTCTTACGACTACTTCTGCTTGTCCAGCTGCATTCTGAGCTAGTGTTGCGATATCTAGCTCGTCACCTATAAGAGAAAACATTGCTAAATCTTGTGTTTTTGGGAAATGATACCGTCGAGATTTAGAATTTTGAAAAATGTACAATAGTGAGAAAAAGTATCTTAAAGAAAAAAAAATATATCCAAATCTGCAATTCACTTGGTATTTCCGATGTAATTAAATGGTTGAAAAAAAAAAAAAACCTTGTTCAAGACGGATATACAAATCATTGCAGACTTCGAATCGGCCAAGGCAAAAATTCATAAATATAGTTTTTGTGAATTTATCTTAATATGATCTCAAGAGCGCCGATTACTTTTGGACTACATTATTTGGACGAAGGAGGCCAAATTTACAAGAAATGGTCTGCTCAACCTTTCCCAGGTCGAGGGCACACTACATTCTCGTTCGTTTTTTTTTTTTTTCGCAGATATTACCAAAAATATATTTTTTTTGCAACCTGAGACATTGGTTTCTTTCAATTATTTGTTAATAAAAGCATCTTTCTAGCTTCTCTATTAGAGATTTTTTTTTTTTATTTTGCGATTGGGGTGTATCTGCGACGTGTTGTGGTTTACGACGTTTCGTACAAGAAATAAATAAAATTTTTTAAAAACAATTGTATTTCTAATAATTTATCCGAACAATTTATTTGTTTATTTATCGCTCAGTGAAATGCAATACAGGAATTTCTACCTCGTCCAAAGTACACTGGAATAAATGAATTGCAACAGTTATTAAACATTGTATTTTTAACAATTTTTCTTTCCATTTTTCAAACGGATCTTTCACATAATCGATCTTCGTTATTGAATTAGAAAAAGAAATCTTTATTGAGAATATTATAAAAATATACACATTTACACGATAATAGAGGTTCCGTTTACGGTTCTTGAAAAAGAAGAAGAAAAAAAAACAAACTACAAATATCAAATTCAAAATACGTATTTACAATAATGCATAAAATTTATTTGAATTAATAGCAAATTGAGATAATTGGAGGTTCAGATGAGGGAAGCTCCAATTTAAAGCTTTAAAAATAAATGGCAAAAAAAAGAAACAAATGATTATGTGAAAAGTATTGCCAACACTAGTTGTACAAAATTTCCTCCTACAAAGTATAAAGTCCATTCCTAATTTTCACTAAATAACTCATTTAAAACCTGCAGCATAAAATTAATTAATCAACCTTTTTTTTCTTTTTTTTTTCAACATCGGTTGTTGGACAGAAATAATTAATGTTTCAAATGTTCAAAATTAAAACATTTAGATGTTGCAACATTTCATAAATATATTTACGTTAATACAACATTTTGCAATTTAAAGTTATGCATTATATACAAGAATCATCTAAATTTTGATAAAAACCGCAAGATTACACAAGAAAAATAAATTTATTTCATGTGGATTATCGAACTGGCGTAGTTTAGTGGGCGATTTTAATTTGTTTATTTCAATATTTAAAATACAGGAATAAAACAATTTTTTTTTTGTATTAATTCCATTAAAATCGCTTTCGACGTAAATAATGAAAAGCAAGGCTTGATAAGATTAAGGAAGCATCTCGCTGGAAAATAGAAATATTACAGATATTTCTGTTTACATTAGATAAAAATCATAAATTAGGTTTAAGGTGCTAAATTTCATTAAATTTTACCAGATATTTAAATTTGGCGCCATTCTTAAAGCAATTTTAATTGGTTTATTTGTAAAGCAATTGATATTTGATTAAAAGGAATATAGGTCAGCTTACATGGAATTGTGAATTAACACAAAGAGGAATTTTAACACTACGTAGTTTGACATTTTAGTGTTACGATACCTGTACCTAAAACAGCAGCCTTCAAGACGTCACTCATTTCAGATTCGAGTACCTGTTCATCTTCCGGCGTTGATGGTAAAGGACATCCAACGCAATCTTCTTCAACCTAAAATAGATTATCGTTTATGATGATGTCCTTGTAATCGTTGAAATAGATGACTTACTAATGAATTAACATCCTCCTCTAAGAGATCTTTAATTTCCGATGTAATCGATTCTGTTTCGGGATCCCAAAACTTCCTCTTCCTAAGACCACCCTCGATGACATCTTCGAATGACTTTAAAGAGTCCTCCGCATCGCTGTAGTAGGACATCTTTCTCGTAATACCTTTCGACTGTTATAATCACAAATAAGTGGTGGGTGATACGCCTGATATAAGATTTTGCTTGGATTAGAAAAAAACACGCACTATTAATAACAGGTTATAATAGGTTCTCCGTTATTGCTATTCATATCTACCGTTTTTATACTTGGCAAAATCTTCTGTCTGTAATCTTATCGAAAATTTTCAAACAATAATCTCATTTTTTTTTTGGTCGCGTAAAACACGTCTCTGCGTATTATTCGAATATCACTAATAGAAAAAACAATCCACTTACGTTGGTGTTTGCGTTATACAATAGGTTTTTCGCACTTTCTAATACACATTTGTTAGGATGTACATCGGGACCAACTACTATAATTTCGGATTTTCGCTGGACTTGATGGTGTCTCTATTCCTTTTGGGGATTGATCTACGACGTTGTTATTCGAAAACTCAATGTCGTATCGCGATTACACTGGAATTTACATGAGAAGACGATCGAAGTCCTGATCAATTTTTGTCCTAACAAGTTGTGACGTGTGTAATGTGACCCCCACGCCATCAGCTGTGGCAGCTATGCATCAGCTGTAGCATAGCTGTAGTACCATAGAGTATACAGATGCGAAGCTCTCTAGTCGTTCTTTGATATGTGTCAAATTTCACAATCTTCAAATAAGAACGCCATGTTGTTAGTGGTGTGCGTGCGTTAGAATTTAAATCTGCATTAAGCAGGTTCGGCGCATATTGATTTTAGTGCAAGAATTTTTGGGAATTTGCATATAAAATGTATTAAATAAACAGCAAGTGATTCCCTGAAATGATACATTTCGCAAAAATTTGCATTTACTGACCGCGTTGGGAAAAAATGGCCATTAACGCAAGCACTGAGTGGTTACAATTCATTTATTTATAAATGTTCTAATTTTAAGAGCTTGAGTGGCGTCTCCTCTTGTAAAATAGAAAATTTTAATATTCAATAAACATTTCCGTAGAAAATAACAGCGAGCTTCAGTTAGTTTTCAGTGGTAATTTTAAAGAAACTACTTGCAGTTTCGTAGCTAAGTTATAGAAATTTTCAAAAAATACATTGCATAATGTCAAACGACACGAAAATATTGGTACAATCCGCACCATAACATAAGTTTAATTGATTAATCCGGAACAGCTGTTTCGAGGATCCATCAATCTATTTGCCCATACTTCTATGTCGTTTATCATACGATCTCGCGCTCAGACAAATGTTGCTCATTGTTTGCCTTTGTAAATATTTCTTAATACAAGCGTATTAACTTTTAAATTTTTTAAATTTATAATATAGTAATTGAATTGACGTTGGTTTTCTTGTATTTTCGTTTTATAATCTTTATCCCGTCTCAATATGTTTACTAAAACACTGTTAAAAACCATGTAAAATAATAGTTTCCAATGTTTTCGATGTGTACACCGTTCAGAATATGGCCACTTAACGCGTGTATTTAAAAATTCGAATTATATACTTTTATCTGTGATAGTACTATTCCGCTTGTTCGTTTTTACAACTTTCAACTCGGTATCAAAGTACAATTGGGGCAAATTCAAGTTGGAACGAGTTAAAAGTTAATACCTTGGCTTTAAGAGCGATTTTTTAAACGTTATTCTTGGTTAAAATATCTTTACTATCTGGCATCTGGGATTTGTAGCACATGCCTGATAGATTATCTCTTTAATTAAACCGATTAGGTAACTTAATTAATTCCTGTTACGTTTAAAAACTATATTTAACTAATGAAATCGAAAACATTTTATTCTTTTTTCACGTTTTTTTAGATGCATTTCTTACTTACCTACAAATGTTATTGTACAAACATTTTAGTCAAAGCTACAAATAATATTAAACAAACAGGCTTCTTATTACAGTTAGTAACTGTTTAGAACATTTAAAATTGTTACACCGTAAATAATTAGCATATTGTTAATGGGAACATGTTTCTGTACTTTCGACTGATGGACTTATTTGGAATTTGACCCCCAACTCACCATTTGATGATTAGTTATCTATAGCGGGTTTCCTTTCTTGAAATGCACAACTGCATAATTCTTTTTTCCTTTAATTTTTTTTTTTAGTCGATATGTTCTTAGATTAATAATACAATTAAAGACAGTAGAATAATATGGTAAACAACACAGAAATATTGGCACATTCCGCATCATACAAGTTTAATTAATTAATCCGAATGATATGTGAGAAAACTCTATTAATATTAGTTTTTTTGTCCACTTCATTCGGTTGAAAATGAGAATCGACGAATCCTCGAAACAACTGTTCCGGATTGATAATTAAACTTGTGTGGTGGAGAGCGTGCTGATACTTCTATATTAAATGTACTTTTTTTAATGTAATGTTAATATAGTTAATCTTCAGTTCTTTCTTTATTTACTTTTAACTTAAAAAAAAATCGATATTGACTTTACAACTACTAAAATTAGAAATAAGTGTAGCTACTTTCTTTTATTTTTAATGCTTGACCTTTAATTGGGTCTACTTGCAATAATTTTTAATAAATTAGTTTCATCAGAAATACTGCAACGACATGATAGGCATAATTGAGTGCTTATTGAATGAATTTAATTGCTGACTTTCGTAGACTGGAAACGTGATATTAATGTAAAGTACAATTAATTACATTCTATAGAGTTGTTGTAGGTGTTTTAAAATATAAAATAAAGATGTTTCATTTAAGATTTTGTAAAATTATGGACCAGGTCCTCCCGCTTATTGTTGTATAAATAAATAAATGTAATCAGCGTGAAATGCAGATAATATAAGCGATAAAGTAATTGAAGGAAAGAAAATGAAAATAGGGAATTCAGATTATTTCTATTCTGCATGTACGCACCATCTCTGCAAGAACTGTGGTATTTAAGCATATTAGTTATTACATCGTTTAATAGATGGCGCAGCAGCGATTCAAAATTAGATTAATTAATAGGATAATATAGTAGATGGCGGAGAGGTCGATCGTTTTGAAAATTGGAAGAATTTTGAATTCATCATTCAACACTTGCTGCGTTCTAAACGAACGTTATCTAATAGTATCAAAACAAATTTTATGGGAAAGACCTCATTTTCGTACCAGTCTCTTCCGCGGGTGGAGGATATTGCAAAAACTATGCTTCGGACAGGTTGGAACAGAAACCCGAACCTACGTAATGATCTATTGTTGACGGAGAACGATACATTGAAAAAAAAAATAACAAAGATGAGTAAGGTAACAGTTCCGCCCGAATTTAACGGATCGAGTTGTGAATACGGCCTGATTCTTTATCCTAGAAGAAACATCCTCGAGAACGCAGACCGTGGATGACAATTGAGAATTTGTTGGCCGTAATGAGGTATGGTGTAGTGTACGTATGTGTATGTACGGTAACTGTGCTGTAATAAATCAAATCCGTCAAAAATTTATTTTGCGTAAGATTTTTATTACCGGCAACGTTTTTAAATATATAGGGTACGATGATTTAGTTCTTTCGTATGAGTCTTAATACACGCCAATGGCTTTTTTTTGGCTTCAGAATTAATTAATGTATTGTAGGTAGAACTATTCTAGAACTAGAATAGATAGTTTATTCTAACTCGGTCTTTAAATTTACATTCTTGATCTATAGATAAGGCTAATAGATATGTGGATCCCTTCGGCTCTGTCCGCTTTTTTAGCATGTCACTGCGGGCATTCGAAGATGATCCGCCCGTCCGTAGAGATCCCTCATATTAATGAAAACTTATTAAAGAAGTGAAAAATTCATATTTCCTTTGATTATTGATTGGTGCCAGTGGCGTAGCTAGCGGGAGTTGCTGGAGGCCGTCCGCCACGATTTAAAAAATTAAAAATTTAAGAAGATATATGAAAAAAAAGGTTTTCCCCAATATTGAGGCTGGGTGGCTCTAGATTTTTGGAAGTCCATCGAGGAACTGGATTTTTTTAATCTACTGAAGTCCTACAATAGGTAACACTAAACTAAACAATCTTGATGTATTGAATATCGAGATTAAAGGTGCCATTTTTGCTTTCACAGTTGTTAAAGTCGCTGTTTCTTCAATGTTTAATGGAATTTCTATTTTGTTTTCGAATGTAATAGTTTTAATGAGACGAGATCCACGTTTGATGTTACAAAACACATTTAGCTAACTTAATGAAGCAAGAACAATGGAAAATACGCTTTTAGTATAAAATAAGCCCGTGAAGGTTCATAATTTTAATATTTAACTTTACGTTATATTAAAAAAAAATCCTGAGAAGCAAGGTGAATATTTGACGACCGATATTTAATTTAGGAAATTACAACTGAGATACGACTGAAATTGTTCTGGAGATTGCTATAGGAAAGGATTACATTAAATCGGAAGCTATATCGGATGAGGACACTAGAAAACCAGGAAGGACAAGGGCGGGTGGAACCATCACTCATTAACAGCGACCAGACCGACTCGTGCTTTGTCGACTCTCGGGGATACCAATAGGCACACGGAACCTTTTTCACTAGACGAACAGGCTCGAGTCTGTCTAGTCGCCGCAAAAGAGCAACAATTCCACCCGCCTTTGTTCTCTCTACTCGTAACTAAGATAATTAAAACAAAAGCTTAAGCTACTTAAAACGAATTTATATCTACGAGAGGAATTTTGACGTTGAACGAGCGGATATACCGAACTTACTATGCGTTGAGGTAAAATTAAATTATTCTGACGTTCGTGTATGTATATTGTCCGGATTTTGTCCAGAGTTGGATAAACATCATCTGGTGACCCTACCGTCGAACAAATAAGGTTAAAAAATTTAAAAGTAGTTGTTTGTTCGCTAGTTTGGGTATAAAAAAAAGAAAAAACGTTTCGAGGAAGCAGGTGTTATAAATATTCATCGTTCTAATCAAGCATTCCTATTTTAAGCTTGGTTAATACCTTGTAGTTTTCTTTATACATTAAGATACAAACAAAAGGCGGTAAGGATACCTTTATAGAAAATGGCGAATAGCAAATAATTTACTATTATAATAATTATCTATTTTTTTAGTGTATGTTTAATGTTAATTTGTAGCAAATGTTAACTCGTTGCTAAAGTAACACCGTTCTGATGAAAAGTAGCCAATTTTGCCAAGCCAAACGGTGAGAGGTTACATTTAAGCTTTTCTTTAACGAGCTAAAACGACTTTAATATCGCTGAAGATATAATTTTATATTTTCTGCAGTTAGCAATATGAGCGTAGCCAGAATTTTGAAGAGGGTATGGCTCCTTCCTGCCCCTCTCTGGCTACGTCTTTAGCTAGTCTAACTAATTTCAGACCGTATTTTTTCAAGTATAACAATTTTAAGATATTCACAATTCGAATGCTAAATTAGCACCCCTCGTATATTCCTAGCTACCGTCCGCTGTTCTCTTTAACACAACTAGCGTCTTCTAAACGCTCACCTTCCCTTGTTGACATTTCGGCGGCGCTGGTGAATTGTTACGCCAGCTTTCGCAAGACCAATTCATCATGCGAGGTCTTTACCGGTAAAATCGGAATAATAAGCGAACAACTCGGTTGAACGGCGCTTACGAGAACTTGAATAGGCAATCGCGATGTTGTTAAATGTCGTGTATACAAATTCGTACGATTTTTTTGAGAAGATTTATTAACTAAACGGATATATTGACAGCAGAATCGTGATGGAGATAAGAGGTGGTCCGTCCCTTGAGAAGCTTATTGACCTGTCGAGGTTCTTGTTGCGTTTGCGGTGCTAGGAAATTGTTGTTATTTATTGTTACATAATAAGTGGCTAATGTGAGAGAACTTTTAAGTTGGTTTGTTATCTCGTCGTATATGTTACATGCGTAACGAGTTTACGCTGAGACGAGATTGATTAGTCAAATTTCTAAAGAGATGTTGTTCGGTATTGTTACGTTATGCAAGCAATGCGTTAATAAAATAGGCGGTTTGAAATAACTTTTTGTTAAATAAATTGAATTGCAATGATTGTAAATGTTCGATATTTTAAAAACAATTAATTTTAATTTTAAAATGTTATTCTACGAGAAGATGGAATTATACTAAAAGAATATCACGCAGAAACACCGTTTAAATAAACGTGGTAAGAGGGCCTCCGCTTGACCGAGCAGATGGCTGTATATTCTAATCCCACTACAATCAATTTTTTTTAGTGGCTCCGATATACTTTCTAGCCACCATTCGTGGTTATGGTATAAATAACTGGGTTTCACCAAGGAATATTTTACATACATAATTTGCGGGTTATGATGTTTATATATCTCGTTGGGCCGTCACCACACTAAAAGAACGAATGAGTTTAAAATAATTAGTTAGAATATTAAAGAACAAAATGGAATTAAAAGTCACCCTAACAAAGAAAATAATTAAAAGATGAATATCTGATTATGTATGCTTTATGACGTAAGAAGCGCCTCACTTAAAATGATGAAAACAAGAGATTTTACAAATACAAAATTTAAACAAATATAAAATTAAGAATACCAATAATTTAATTAATCTGTTAAGTTAATCTGAAATAGTTTGTCTATTTTGTTTGGGGCATCGTTTGGTTTTTGATGGTGTGCTTCTTCTTATAAATACCATGTATTTATCATTGTAAGGTTGTTGCAACTTTAGTCTTCTATTTTTTCCATGTCTTCTACTATGCTGCTTTAGTAGGTTCTCTTTCTTGTTTCTCCAGATCTTTCAGTTAAAGATGTTGCAGATGTAAGTTTTCTGCCTTATTGACTGTTGTTATTTCTCTTTAACGGAGATGTCTTTAGTAGCCCTTTGCTTGCGTTCCTTATTCTCAAGGCGTCCATTCTTTCGATTAGCTTCGTTTTTCCATGTCAAAGAATGGTATTATTGCTGCCTTCATTTGTTTTGTTTCATTTTTATTTTAAGTAAGTTTGAAGACGATAATTAAATACGATAATTAAAAGACGATGAAATTAATCGAAAAAGAAAAAAAATGTCACCGATTGTCTATAATTTCAACAAAATCATTTTTGGAGTCGTTGTATAATCTATAGAAAAATTTTCGTTGATATTTCAGTTAAACTCACCCCTTATTAAGAGATTCTGTTTGTTCCTTCAATTAATTTGAGAAGTGTGTATTCTTCTTATATGTAATCTTGGATCTAAAAATCGATCTATACAATGGATACGTTCAATATTAGCTAAATCGAAAAAGTTCAAGTTGAACAAGTCCAAACCTAACGAATTATACAGCCTTCCTCAATATGTGACACTTTATTCTACGTGGATGATGTCTCAAGGTTATTTCGTCTATCTGGAAACTTTTGCTATAAGATAACGTCCTAATTTGCAATTTTTTTTCACAAATCAATCAGGTTTTAATAGAAAAAAGTAGTACCTTATTTCTTATTCGTTGAATCAAATGAATATCATGCGATCTTTACTTAATTTTAATTTAAAAAATGAAAGTGAAAAGCCATCTGCAATTTAATATGACAATGGTTTTACGATAAATAACTTGCGAAAAAAAAAAAAATCTAGGATCCATTCATTCTTATTAGCAAATATTTTGGCGATTTGTAATGTTAACAGGTTTACATTTAATATTTGTAGTAGGTAGCTTATATGTGTGTAATATATAAAGATTCTCATCACTCATGACACACCTAAATGCTTCAATTGGAATGATATTCTCCATTAAAAAAAAAAAAGACAAAACTATAAGATCGTAAAATCTTGAAGCTTGAATTGTAAAACTAGTTTAGATTCAATAAAACCCACATAAATTTACATAGATACATATATCGCGTTGAAAAGTCAGACCTTTATGGATACAAAATAGCTTAAATGTTATTGAATATTCTATTAAAATAAAGATAAATAAAATAATGCAAGTTGGTAACCAATAATATTCTTAAGTAAATAAATAAATTCGATAAAAATATTTAATATTTTATTTTATACATAAAAAAATGTTTACATCAGGTAAAGATGGCTTCTTGCCTTTTTTAGGCTTTAATAGAATCAGTGGCATTGAAGTATTAATAATCTTTCTAAAACATCTTATTCTTGTACGTAGCTTGTTTGTGAATTAAAAGATTCTCCGTATTTGACTCGATGGCTACAATATATGTGTACGGACTCTGTCGGAGGTGAATTAACATATCCGTTACATCTTAAATGCCTGTAATCGTGACATCAGAAACAAATAAATTTGTCAAAGAACTATCTACTTTTTGGAAATTTGAATTTTAAATTAACGTTACGCGATAGGTAGGTTTGTTCTTGAAATTTCTTGTGCAAACGAAATATGCATATGTAGATAACTATGTCAGAGGTAAAACAAGAACTAATTGGATATTAACAAAAATTAGTTGGTATTAGGATGTTTAATTTTGTATCTTTGGAAGGTTCTTTTTATTACGTAGAAGCAAGTATGTTCTTTTTTTTATTATTTATTTACTTTTATTTCTTAACATAATTTCTCTCTAAGTTCGTACATTTTTCGCAGTGATGCTCCTACCTCTTTAATCCGTTTAAATACTAGTTGACACCTTGTTGTATAAAATAGACGTTCATCGATATGATTGTTGTTCATTCGATGAAAATCTCTGCACGCGTTAAGCATATAAAATCTGCAGTAGCAGAAGATCTGCAGTAACATGGAGACCACCAGATAACCTTCAGGAACGTTAAGGTATTAGCCAAGATCAGTCACTATTAGCCGAGGATAATACGCGAATCGTTAGAAATAATGAAGGACGCCAACAACTTCAATCGCGAAGACGGGTACAAGATCAGCAACGCGTGGAAGTTAGTACTGCAGAGCCGTTATACAGTAAACGACGTGATTCATCGGAATGGAACGGTTATGGATCAGCAAAGCGGAACAGAAATAGGATATATGATCAGGAGCAAGAGACAACATCATCAATCTTTAGAAATTTTCCGAAGAAGCTGACAGCATGATCACTGAAACGTCAAGTAAAATATAAATTACACGAGAACACCCGAAAGAAATTTCTGCTATGAAAATCTCTAAGTTTCGATGAAAATTTTCAGCCTGGTTAACAGGAAAAAACTACCGTGGACCAAATTTGGCGAATAGGGTCCATCAATTCGAATCCTGATTCCTGAATTTTTGCCATGAAGAATTTTTGTCAAGCTTCGAAAGCATGACAGTGCATCCAAGTAATATCTACAGTTATTAATCGACGCTAAAGCTCCAATTATTTCGCTTAAATTGCTTTAACAAGGCATCCTATGACCGGCATTGAGTAACTTCGGCATCCCATGACCGGTTGACTTTTTCATGCTCGAATTATCAATCATAAGATTTAATTTAATTAATTAAACCTTATGATTTAATTAATTTATTTACTTATTTAATTAATTTCCATTGGTTAATTTCCAACGAGCCGGAGCCTGCTACACTCGCAGAATTGTTGCATATTTACTTGTTTTTAATTCAGCTCGTTTCAATTTTTCAATTCAAACAGCTCGTAAAGCTGTGCCGATGAGCTGTAAACATCTCCGCAGATGGCGGCGCCGATAATTTCATATTGATCCCCTTAATATTCCCGCAGATTGTTGTAAAATATTAGTAAATTAAGTTTAAAGGTTTCATCGGGTTCATTAGGATTTTCAGGACTCTCCACTGCAATATTTTGTCTCGTTTTCAGTGAATGGGGCAAAGTTTACGGTATACTGAAACCACTGAAACTGAATTGAAGTAATTCAATCACATTTTTGTATTTTGCATGCTTTAACAAAGGTTTCTTTGTTTTTGAAGGAAGCTCCTTTAGGATCGTCGATCGATAAGTCGCAAACGTTGACAGAATTAATTCGCCTGGGGATGTTGACTTGAAAACCAATATTTCAGGATATCCTCTTTGAAAAGGCAGCCACTGCGTGGAGTGGATATCCCGCACAGAATACTCCAACAATTTCTGGGTTAATTGCAACCGTTGTACATTTAAACAAAATTCATGTTTTGCGAACATTTACTTCCTCGTTTTTGCAATAGTGTAAATTTAGACTTTTCCCCCGACGGTATCTGTTAAATTTAACCAAGGTCGTGCATAACTTTCAGCGCACAAATGCATAAAACGATCGTAATTAACATTAGGTAATTGAAAAAATTCTAAAGAAGGATGTTAAGTGTGAACTTTCTGCGAACGAAATTTTTCGTATGCAATCGCAGCTAATTATTAGAAAAAAAAAGAATCTCACACAATTAAACTCGTAATCTAGACGCGAATTTTTTGTTAAAGCCTATGCTCTTGCGACATACGTTACTTCTCACATTTATCAATGCTTATATGCAATTAAAATTAAATTGGTGTAGTTATGCGGTGGTTTAATAACGATAGGAACCAGAAAACTTATTCAATTTATTTAATTATAACCCAGCACCCGGTTGTATTGTTAATTTCCGATTTCGATTAACTCTGGGAATAATATTAAATGCTAAAAATTATTTTTAATGCGTACTTTCCTTGAAATTAAGGGTGTTCCGGGTCTGAAGTCGTTTGGGTTAAAATTAAAACTTGACGTTTCGCCCACAATCGTATTGGTCTTCTTCAGGAGAAGGAAGAAATTGATAGGTAACAGTCAACACGGTAACTCAACGTGTAAACCACGCCAGAGACGAAACTAACTGAACGGAAAGCAGTTGATCACGGTAAAACTGCTTCGTTTTTATTTTAGTCGATATTTTGTGGTTCAAATCCGGAACACGTTCAGTTCAACTGATCCTGGCCGTGGAAATTATGAATTTGCTAAGTAGCCTCATGTACTCATTGTATCATTGAAGAATTAACAATCACCAGGACGAGCTTACTGTGAACGTGTGGTTGATGGCTACTTTCTTGGACCTTTGAATTGGACCATTTTGAATATTAATACCGATCGTATAGTCAACAAGATATTCCAACGCCGATTTTCCTGATTTTTCAATTTATGGCAGAAATAAATAATGTTCCAGAATTTTTGAAGCTCGTGATAGGTTTCTGAATAATCAAGAGAGTTCTTCAACCAATAATCAGAAGGTTAGAATTGTGTATCCGAGAAGACACCCTATATATGATCTAAATTAGTTCCTAATTAGAGAGGACAAAAGCGGGTGGAATTATTATTCATTTGCAGCGATTAGACAGACTCGTATTTTGTCAGTCCAAACCGCGTAATTCATAAAAAAAAGTTACCGCAAGCAAAACAAATTAACAGAATTTGCTTTTTGAGTTCTAAGCAAGTTGGCCAATGTTTGAAAATGGATTCTTAATAGGCCCTTGGAATATCTCGTTTTTATTAATTTGTCCGTTTCTCAATCTCCTCAAATATAAAAAATATTCAGGTTGGCTCTACGAAATTCGGGCACTCTAATTAACTAACCGAAAATAATCTTTAAATGCTTTTACCTTCACAGGGCGATTATCCATGGGGTGGCGCAACTAAGTCAACTTATTTTAAATAGAGTACGTTGTATATTGTATCATCTTTATATTCTATAGTAAATTCTCAGTTTTTTTAAGTGTAGATTTTACCTTGGTCCAAATGTTGTGAAGATATTTATAATAAAAGAAAATGCTTTGCGGGTGTTTATAAACATTTTTAGCGTATCTCCATATTTCGATGGAACGGCTTGTCATTATGCAGGTTGTTCAAAAAAAATTGCCAAAATCAACGACATTTTATTGCTGATAATTTGATGATTTTATATGGCACACCCTGAATATTCTGCCGGATTACTTCACGTTTTAAATAATTGTTAGCTGATTCTACTTAAAAGCGGCACCCATCCATTAAGAGAACGTGATGAATGAATGAAACGTTGCCCGTTAAGATGAATTTAAATATTTACCGAACTTGAATCGAAAGCTTCATGAAGACACGTCAAGTGCCTTGGTCGCGGCAAATTTCTAAAACGGATAAAGAATTCGAAAAACGAGAACATTCTCACGTAAATAATTGTTCAACTTTCGGAGAGCAACAACGTCCTGTCGACTTGGTTCCTGCTTTTGATAATGAAACATCACAACGACATTCTCTCACTGTCACGATCCTCGGACAGGACCGCCCAAGACAGCAACCGATTGATCAAGAAAGATCGAGGTGATCGCAAGATTTAGACACCTTTTCAAAGATTTCACTTCAACAAATTCTGCATGGATCTCACATTTTTCAATTCAAGAAGAAAAGCCGTCAATTTGTCGTGTGGGGTTTCAAGATGAAGAGGACTTAACGAACTTGCGTGAAGAATCGTGCCAAAGGAAACGGTGGTAATTTTTAGAAGATCGCAGAACGATTAAAGCCGATTGTTATGCAACCGTTTGCAAACGATTAAAAACCAACCCGTAACGACGAACCATTCTCCACCACGATAACGCGAGTTCATATGCAGCTCAAGAGCAGCCAAAAAACAACCGCCATAACGATTCCCTTGAACAGCTTCTAGTTCTCAAAGCCCGCAAGTCAACGCTCCGTATATTTTAATAATTTTATGAAATATTCCCAGCGGTAAATAAATTAATCTTTACATTAGAATATTACGAAACCGATTCATTTTCGAAAAAACAACAATTTTAAACAACTAGAGTGTATACTTATATCTACGTTTGATAAAAACATAGAAAGTCCGCGAATTTACATTGTAGCAGCCAGCCGAGTAGAGTTACGTAAGCCAGAACTGTTTTGCTCGCAAATTACTTCCGAAACATAGTACCCTATAAAATATCTCCCTATCTAAACTATAAATACAGTGTGGTGTAGAAAGAATTTAGCTTTACTCTTTAATTAATCATTTTATAATGTTTTTTTCTTCTTCTTTTCGTCGCTTTTAAATTGTATAATATCAATGAATTTCACAGCTTATCGTTATGATTAATTTTAATGTAGAAGGTCGTTCGGAAAAACTCACCGTGTCTGAATTGTTATGCGTATCTGCTTGTGGTTTAGAAAAGTAAGTGCTTAAACATGGCATGAATTGCATTCTCCGGGATTTTGTTCTTTGTTTTATTTTTTTGATTTATTTATATCGTTGACTAATGAATATATTATGTAATTTCGTCTTTTCCACGTGATTTTACGTAAAGTACAGCTATGTGAATATGTATTAGGCGCCCTTAATTTTTCTTCGGATGTCCACAAATAAATTATACATCAATAAAACGACAAAGTAAATATGACATACAGGATATTTTATTCATATTTTCAACTTGAAGAATATCTTAACAACTCAAATGACAACAAAGAGGTACTTCGTCGAGGACATGGACCATAATAGCATCGCAGAGGCTTCAGGCTCTTCAAAGACGTGCTACGTGACGATGAAAGAAAAGCTTCGAGCTCTTTATGGATGATGGCAAAGAATTTTCTTGGAAACCACAAAGACCACAATGACTGGTTTGAACGATTTTGAATGGGTTAAACCGTGGAAGAAAGACTCAATATTTCAGATAAACTGGAAGTAGTACATGGTTTTTCATTGTCATTTTCGAAGCAGTGCCATAATCTTTAATTTTTTTAAGTTTTCAGCATCTCTAGGTCTTAACATTTGGGATGGTTTCAATTTATAATGCTTCCAATTGTTCTTCTTCAGAATTCTTGAAATTGAAATCTTTGCTGCACGAGCACTCAGCGAAAATTCTTTAGAGGAAAGACACTTATCGACATTAACATCAGCCAAAATTAACTCCCTTGTTTTTTCATTATTCTTGTTGTACTTCTTTGATGTTGCCGCAGCGAATGAACCTGAGTTCTTTAGATTTTTGTCTAATCGCAATATCGTTTTACGATTAGGTATTCGCCTTTCAGAGATATTCAGCCGCGTATGTTTAACGCGCAAATTCTATGTTCTTATAGGACTTGATATACGTATAAAGTAAGTCGCATTTTTCAAAATTTTTTAGCAATATTGACGCTAATGAACATACCGTATGATTCACCGCACGGCGAAATCATTAAGAATTAGCGTATCTTCTTTCAGAAATCTCTCGAGCAGTGCCATAATCTTTAATTTTTTTAAGTTTTCAGGTGTTAAAATAATAAGATTAAATTTTACTTTTATGAGAAGCCATATCGCTTTTATATACGTAACATAGTATACGCACGTTTTTTGAGCATACCCTGTACACTCATGTACACTTTCAACGTACAGAAAGAATAATATGGAACATCTAAAGTTAGTCGCGACAAATTAAAATTATCTATCTTCTCTATATGGGAAACTCGTACGTCACATTAATGTATGCACAACCAACGAGAAGGAATCCTACATACAACCTCTTTAGAGCACGCCACTATTCTCAAATGAATCACACGTCAATGGTAAAAGATGCTCTCCACTAGGTAATAAATATCCTTCTCAAACATCTGCACTAGATAATTACCCAACTGTGGAGCTTGTAATTGAGCCATAATTGTATGCGAAACGCTTTTAAGGTTACTAGTTACGGTAGGATCAGAGGAAATTCCTTAGGAATCTCATCATGAGATTTCCTACTACGACCTTAGCGATTAGTAGCGTTAGTTGAATTAACAGAGACGTATTAGACGATAAAAGTAGCTTTATTATGGAGGTCAACGCTGTTGTAATTACAAATAATACTTGTTAAACGGATTTGGGTGGCTCCTAGGTCTACCTCTCGGACGATGACTAGGCGTCGGGTGCAAGATCTTGTCGATTTCGTAATCTATACATCTCATCGGGATTAACAACGGGGAGGATGGCGTCTTGCTATCGGTAGCGCATAAAGTATTTGGGGTAATTTGGTTTTGACACAGGATTTGTTTGGGAGTTAAAAAATTTTGTTGGTAATTGTTTATTTCTGGGCGACATTTAGGGCTCAAGCTAGTTAATCCATCTGCATTTCTGTTAAGTACTTTATTATCGTCTTCATCGTCTGTGATATCTATAATTTCGTTTTTGATCAATCTCGTAAGATTAGGTCCGCCGGGTTGGCTGTGAATCGTTGCCATGGGCAATCCGCTGGCTGTCATGCGTATTACGTACTCCTCTAGGATAATTTCCGTTTCAGATTTGGGCGGTCGACTTTTGTTAAATACAAATCCTTCGTCCATCATTTCCTAATCGGTTTAATTAACTTAAACTATTTTGAATTGTCAAATTCTGATGACGTTTCTAGGATGATGTAATAACAACTTGAAGATAGACGCGAATGTCAGTAGCGGGGTAAAAGTTCGATTGGCAACCTCTGTAATATATGTGTCGCACTGCAACTACGCGGGTTCTTTATAGAAATTGTTCCTGCAAATAAATTTAATTTTTCTACGATTTTCCGTTGGCTACCGTTATCCATCGAGCTGTTCCCAACGAGGCTAGTACACACCAACAAATTGTTATAAACCACCTTCTCACATCTTCAAAATTTCAAAATTCAAGCACAAGAACGTAGAAGAATGAAAAAAGCATAAAAAAATCTATTATTCTCACGTGAACACCTAGCAAAGACGAATTACAAAATTAATAAGACATAGAAGGAGCATGTTCCTTATAGTTCCATGAAAAGTTTTCAAGTTACGAAAATGGTAACCTTCTGTAATTTTTTGCTAAGACTGACGTTTTTTTTTTTTTATTTTTGTAGAATGGCATTTTTTTAATATGTACGTTTCCATTAATTTTGTTCTTTTATTTTAAAGTTTAGCAAAGGTTCAGTAAATATAAATAAACAGTAGAAATTTTACATTCAGATAAGCTCTTTTCGTTTGTTTTATTAAATAAATAAAATTTTTCAAATAAAAATATCTGGGCAATACTTTTACCAGCATTGTTGTGCTTACTCTCTATGCTATGGCGAAAGTCTTTTTCGATCAAGTCTACAAGTTTTTCTCAACATCTTTTATCTTCCGCCCCGATCATCGCAGCGTGGTAAGCTATTTCTCTAAAAGATTGAAGAAGATAGCCAAAGAAAATTGAATCGCTGGTGACGTTTGTTGGCTCATAGTGAAGAATATACGAAGTACTCAAGAAGAAAAGCCAACTCCCGCATATTAATCCTTTCAGGGGACGATTATTAAAAAAATCGTTCCGCGTAGGTCCGACGAAAGGAGGGTCGCTGTGGGAGCAGGACGAGACCGAATCATTGGTTCTTACCACTAGAAAGAAACGCAAAAATTAGATTGAGAATCTTAAGACCAATAAGGCCCTTGTGTGCGACATGATATAAACAAAGCTCTTAAACACCTTCCTTGTAGAGAAATTGACCTTCTTCAGCTTCTTATAAACACTGTTCTTCGCGACCACCTGAAAGCATGTGTTTGCGGTAGTGATCACCAGGCGCAATAAGGAAGACCATCATTGAAGAATAGGATGAATTTTATATATAAAAATGTTCCTTTTTTTCTAAGACCAGGTATTTATCGGACTCTTCTCGTACGTGCATTATCAGCGGTGACATGGGGAAAAGCCGACAAGGCTTTACACAAGGGCAAATGAGCTAATTAGCCGCTTATTTCTGCCCAACCTTACTCCATTATCAATATGACTTTCAAAAGCAGTAGAATATATGTTTATTATCATCATCAAAAGTAAATATTTAACATAAAACGTCTTCTATTACGTTCGCACTTTACATAATCCTATGTACTTATATATATATATATATATATATATATATATATATATATATATTTATTCTGCGTAATATAGTATATATTATATATATACTATATATATATATATATATATATATATATATATATATATATATATATATATATATATATATATATATATATATATATAATACGTATTTTCGTAGATTGAAAACGAAAACGATCTTAACAATAGACAATATAAATTTTGCAACGCACTCTGGCAATGTGCGGGCAATATGGAAGGTGAATCTTCTCCTATGCAAATGGAGTTTCAGCGGGATCCTTTGCACCATTTCATTATTGAATGTAATATGCTAATAAACCTAGATATTATAAAAAAATTCTAGCTATTGTATTACGTTAAACATAAAGTCAATAACGTAATAAATAATAGAATATTATACCTTTTATTTTCCTTCGTGGATATATTGACAGATCTCTTCTATTGGGCAAGTGGATTGCTTAGCTTAATGTTAATCGATTGTAAAGTTGTAACTTTTAGAGGTGACGGCCGGCAATAATATGTAGCGATAACATAATTTCACTTTCCTCTTTATGAAATGTACGTACTACGTTTGCTATGGGAGAGTAATTGAATGTTTATACATATTCTTTTTAAGCTGACGCAGTTGCGTTGTCCACCATGTCAACGGAATTCAGGTATTTATGTTGCTTATTTAAGTGCTATACCCTGTAAAAGGTCACAATTTCCCAGTGTTAACGTATTTTACGGGGGAAATTAAAAAATTGCAACATTTTGTAAGTACAGACATACATAGTTACGTACGTTTGATGTACGTACCGCGAATGTTGGCATAAATACCGAAAGCAGGTACTGATTGCTTCTTTCTGACTGTTGGAAAATAATTATGGCAGAAAATCTTATTCTTTGAGATTAAGTTTCTTTGCGTTGAAGGATGTCCTTCCAAATGTGAGATTCCAACACGGTTGTTTGTTAAACCTCAAAAATTATGTTTCAATTTAGTAGAACTTGCAAAAACTCGCGGATAAACGTGATTGTTGAAGATTTTAAAAATAAAATATGTTTTAGTAAAAAATTAAACCTTCAGAAAACAAAGGAAATTCGAAGTGAGAGCGAAAAAATATTTGAGCGTAATGATCTCAACGATGATGAATTCCTAAAGTTTACAGGACGTCAGTACGGAGTCAATTTTTACGAAGATGCTGTTTAACAGTAGCTTGCGTTCTGTAAAAAAATGGGAAAAATCGAATATTGAGATATTGTATTCTTGCATCTGAGAGACAGAAATTAATGCAAAGATGGACGCTGATTTGTGACATTTCCGGCATCTGAATTTAAACGTGCTCACATCAGCTTGGTTGGCGATGAATCTTCGGAACGGTCAAAAATTGCAACCAATATCGATAATATCGGAAAATCATTGATTTAAGATTTTAACATGAAAAAGCCAACCATGTTCAGGACTAAAAACGTGTTTGAATGAATACCGCTTGAAAAAGGATAGAGCAATAGCGAAGACAAATTATGCATCGCTACTTGATAAGCTTAAGGCAAAGTTGTGTTTCACTAAGATAGCGCACAATTTCACATTTACGCTAAGGATCCACGGATTGTGGTTCGAATTGCTGGACCATCCACCCTATTCATTAGATTTCGTGTCCAAAGACTTTTTTCTGCTTCCTAAGCTCAAAGTTTCGTTCAGAGGATAGAGATTTTCGTCGAATGAGGAGGCCATCACATTCTGACACGTTTATTTTGCAGGAAAAGGATCACGGCGGCAAATTTAGGCAGATTAAAAAGATGGGCGTACAGATTTACAAAGGAGATTATATGAAGAAATAAAACTGAATTTGACTTTTTTTGACAACTTTTCAGGTGTAGCCAATCACTAAGACACTAATTCCGGTTCTCGTCAGGGAAAAATTCAACCATTTGGAGAGTCACAAAATGGAGCTTTGTTAACAGTAAACTACATTCTTTAAATCTGTTCGTATTAAAAATTTGAATAAGCGTCGTGAAGTTATTAATAGCAAGTAAGGTGTTAATGCAAAAAGGGGCGCTAGTATCCGTTCGTCTGATTACGGCCTGTATTTCCTGCATCCGAAGAGTAGGTGATTGAGGATTCCTTCTATTTGGCATTTCTCGCATGGCGAAGAGTCTTTTGCTCCAATTCGATAAAGATGTGGTTTCACCCAACAATGTCCGATACGCAAGTAGTTGGAAGTAACTTCACATCTTGTCTATCCAAGAAATATGTAGATGCTAAAAGTCTAGGCCGACGTGCTTTTATATCCTAAAAAGTTAAAGACGTAAAAATGTTACTCCACGTTTGTCACTTTTTCAGAAAAAAAAAAAATTAGAAAAATTAAGCTTAACTTTAAAAGTAGAATGGTTGCGTTCAAATTTTGTTACTCGGTCTGCTTCTTCGCCTCCTGGAATTTCTACAAGACTGTGCTATTTTCCCAAAGGTAAGGTTTGTCCCTTATCACGTAGGGCGCGAACAATCTTTGTAACTTGCCATAGCAGCACCATTCTCGCGTTTCCTCCTTGTTAGAATTAGCGCCTCGACTGAGTTGTTTGGAATTAGTGACTGCGATGAACTTTGGCATGTTATTCATTTCGATTTCTTTTAATTTACACGTGAAAATGAAGGCATAATATGCTTCGGTGCAGGCTACATTGATGCCAAGAGCAGGAAAAAATACGCCAAACGATTCCTCCTAACTGAACCATCGATGGAAAGGGAATGTGATTCGGCGACATTCTACAAAGTTATCATTTCTAATATTCCTTAGAAGGAGCAAAGTCGTAATATTCCAATTCCACTGTGGATAGCGATAAATTGTTTGCACTCCCTTAAAAAGTTTAGAAGTATCGGAAGAATTTTATGCGTATTCCTTTGAGGAAGTTAACCAGTAGGAGTTTCTACATTTTTAGCTGTAAGACTTCTTCCAATTGAAAGTCTTTTGATAAGACGTTTGCCGATTAAAAATGTTGCTCGGGAATTAGAATAAATTATGTACGCCTGTTTTGTGTATAAAATCTTGAATGATTTCCACGGTAGCGCAAGTAACAATTTACTTATTGCATAAAACTTTTTGAGATTCCTTTCCCTTTGAAAATTAAATCTTCCATTCAAATTTGAATTAATTTGCATTAATAACCATAATCGATGAAACAAAATAAACAAACTACGCTTTATGGTATGTGCAAATAGTAAAAGCATCCATAATATAATAAATGTAAACTGGTACACTAAAAATATTAAATTGTCATAGAAGATTAAAGTATCGTTAGCGTAATTGGAAATTACCGATAGACACAGGCGAATTTGGGTCACACCTATTAAACATTTCGATCTGTTTACGGCAAGTTCTTGCCTTTTTGCGACCGTTAAATATGCTTCAGTAAACGCCTGATTAAGTAGTCACCTTCGGTTTGGACTGCGGTAGTTGTTGCCGTTTGGAATTCTCTGACGAGATTACACAATCTTGGTTAGTTAGTCACGTGCTTGGTCAATTGGATTATTGCTGGTTATTTAGGATTTTGTACAAGGTTTGTCTTTTTTGGCTGTATCTGTCAATTATAAGTTATTTCGATTTCATCCATTAATCGATGCAAACAATAGAAGTATTTGGCTTTAATTTCTACAAGGTGGCGCAAAAGTAATGTTATAATTTGAATTTGTTATAATTGAAAAAAGAAAGAGCTCCGTTTTCATAAAAAGTTTATTTGATGACATTAATTGAAAAAAATTATATCGTTTAAATGGTCACCTTTCGACTTGTTGCGTAATTGCGCTCGTTTTACGGCATTTCGAATTGTTGCTCGCAAAATATCTGGCTCCAGATTAGCGATTTTTGCTTCGATGTTAGCTTGCAAGGTACGTGGTTCGTTGTGGTAAACGCGAGATTTTAAGAAGAACGACGGCAAAATTCACGCTGCGCTAAAACAACAGACTTGAAATTTGTCAAAGGCGGGTGGATTTATTTCTTTTTTGCAACGACTAGACAGACTCGTGTCTATTCGCCTCATGAAAATGGATTCGTGTTGCCTATTAGTGTCCCCGAAAGTCGACAAAACATGAGTCTGCCTAGTCTCTGCAAACAAATAATAATTTCATCCGCTTTTGTTCTCTCTAGTGATCGGGGCCTGCCATCTCTTTTGTGTTTTCCAAGCATCATTAAATTTCAGTAAAATCGTTTGTTACTTTCGTTTTGCTGAATCGACGAAATCAGGAAAATCAATCGACAACTTCGCATCGTCCTTCATCATCATGGAAAACTTCATCGGAAATAGGAATGGCTGGTTGACCAAGTGCTGCAAAAAAAATGTTCGCCGCATTTGCTCTTTTTATCAGACAATCTCACACCTTGTGAGTGACGATTATGGTGATTTCACCGAAATATCAGCCGAATTGAATTGGCGCTACAAAGGAAAAATGGAACTAAAGCATCCTTGCGGACTACTGCAGCAGCAGCAAAAAAAATGTTTAGAATTTCGAAGGCGTTTTATCCAAGAAGCTTGTGTTTCTGCGAAATTAGCAGGAAAGATGAGATTAGTCCACGTAACTTTCGAAAAGTTTCAATTTTATATATCAGCGAGGCAGAAAAATATGGAATTAATGTTAGTTAATCGTGCTTTTACTTTTTTCTATGGCTACCGTATCCTGCAAATAAACTTCTCCGCATTTTAAGGATCGATTTACGGTTGTATTTTGGCTAAATACCGGAATTAAAGGCGTCTTATTATCGGGTACATAGAGTGGATATTGCGCGGATCACTGACGTTATCATTGAAGAGAATTAAATAATTGTAGCTGCGCTGAGTTTAGAGAACCGACGATTGGGTATCTAAACACATTACCACAAAGCTTCACTTAAATTGAAGGGTACCAATTTACGGTCTTTCGTTGTAAGCCAGGGTAACGGGATTATTCCGAAAAAAGATGATATAAATTGAGAGGAGGCGTTCAGAAACACATTAACAGACAGGATGCGTTTATGGCTATAGAATGACGGGGCTCTCGATATCCGGTGGTGTAATCGCAACTTATAAAACTGTTTATCATCGAGCGAACATATAATAACAACATTATTAATTAGCAATTTGCAGCAATTAAAAAAATGTTAACGATAAATAAAATTTAATTACATAAGCAAATTCCTTTTTTGTACCTTTATCCTTTACCATTCATTGTGATTAATACAGGATGCTGTTACTTACATATACATATATATTTTACAATTCCTATTATGATTATAACGTAACATAATATCCGCGATCCTAATAATAAATGTAATTATAATCATTCAAAAATAAAGTAAACAAAAAATAACATTACCTATCCAACGAGTCGAATTACAGCTATAGAATTACTCATTCCATCCAACCTTTCTCCTCTCAATACTCAACGAAGAAGATTTCTAACCGTTAAATTAATATAATAAGCTATGGAAAATAATAAAAAAAAGCTAATGGCATCGTGTGCTATATGCTAAAAGTCAAGGATTCCCGATATAATCGAAATTTTCGTGTTTTCAGCCACCTCTCGATTATTTAGTAAAACAAACGATTATCATTTTGTTAATTTAAGATCGATTAAGATCCTGCACGTGCTAAAATGTACGCGTTGCTCTTTACGTTGCATTTGGAAATGACGTTAAATACGCGTATACTAGCGTATGGCATTGTGTTACTTACACAGATATGGGTCTAAGAGACGTATTATTTAGATAGGAGGACCTTGAACTGAAGAGGATAATACACTGGATCTTCGTTTGGAACTCTTTTTTTTTTTGCTTTCACCGCGGTATCGCATTGATTGTTTTAACCTTTGCCAGGTGTCTCGCATAAAAGGATCCACAAAATCAAATGAAATAGGTTGATAACATTATATCGATTGATGTAAATGTTGGGAATAGTATTTCGGAGATGTTCTTTTCATTTGATTTTCGGCATCCACACATTATCGATAACTTTCTTTATCCTTTTCCTTTATTTAAGTGCTACCGACTTGTCTGTCGTACTTTAAATTTTAATAAAACTTAAAAGTCAAACGAAACATATGCCAAAGTCGTTACATCGAATGCTTAAACTTAAAAGGCAAATATGAAAGCGAAATCGTTTCGTAAAGTTTATAACACCGTGCTCGCGCATATCCCTAAAGAAAGAAGCCTAAACGACTTAAATCAAGGGAACGTGCTGAGCATTTTATAGAACCATCTAGTACCCGTCATATCATCACCCATAATACATCAGCTTCGTCAAATGGTAGCTTCCCGTGTTAGTGTTACGAGCACTGGTGTTGTCTTGTTGAAATTTGTCGCAAATTTACATTTATCACTCTCAAGCAAAAGAGGTAGTTGATGCATAAAAAATTCCACGTATTACGGTCCCGTTAAAGAATATGGGGCTATCAATTGATCTACCAATATTCCAGATTTGTGCTAATCCGTGGAAATTAGCTTTTGTCTTCGTAAGTTATGACGATTCCGTTGTTTGAAGGGTTGCTCTCATCAAACTACAGAATCGAGCTAGGAAATTTGGCATTTGTGAATGAAATTCCGTGAAATCTTTAATGATAAGATTAATTTTACGAATCTCATCGCCATCGCAAAGCCTTATGCACCAAATTTATCTTATTTATTAGATTTTAATATCTTATGAATTGAATTAATTGGTTTAGCACAATCTACAGATCTGAGGCACGTGTAAAGGCTCTAACATTGGCTAGTATACCCATTCTGTTGGTTTCATTTGTTTTTGTTCTACTTCGATTTTCATATTTACCATCAGGAATCAAATGGTCAGTACTTTTTAACGTATTAGTCGCATAAATAAATTTATTTTCTAGAATAACATCGAAGAAGAAATGTTACAATGCTTGTTCGGCTCTTGTATTCTCTTTTCACGGATTTAATTTCGACTAAATTTTCGATAAGTTCATCTTCGCAACCATGAATGATAAACGATTTTATCATTATACTTTATTTTTTTAAAACGACAATTTATCGGAGGTCATTATTACTAGAGAGGACAAAAGCGAGTGAAATCATACCTGTTTTGCAGCTAGACTAGAGAGACTCGTGTTTTGTCGAATGGCAACACACGAGTCTAATCCTTCTTATTAGACGAATAGACACGAGTCTGTCTAATCGCTGCAAAATGATTTCACTCGCTTTTGTCCTCTCTACTAATAACTAGAGAGAACAAAGGCGGGTGGAATTACTAGCCTTATTAATTACTAGCCAAAATTCTTTTCAAGAATGGTCTATATATTTTACTTGGAAAAATGCTTCTATCTACATTTAAATTTGTCGTTTCCGAAATAATTAAAAAATTATGAAATACACTATTTATTAGTAACAACCAATCAGAGTTTTTTTTTACATAAAGTACTCTATATAACTTTATTATTTAACTATAATACTCACGGTATAATTGCTTTAAACTTCAGTTGAAATATCTAATTATAATTAGGAAATTGCCCAAAATTAGAAACTTACAAAAAGAACAAGTAAATTTGCCAACAGATTTCATATTATTTCATAAAATTTGAACACTGTTTTATTTAAAAAAAAAAACGATTACTTTCTCCTTATTGTATTAAAAAGAAAAAAAATATATTAAGTTGTAAATCGGGACAATTAATTATTAAAAGCATGCAAATTCAAGTAAGGACAATACAATACAATGTGACAAATTCGAAATGATTACATCGGAACGAAATGGATGAGAACGGCCTTATTATTCAGAAAACCGAATCTTACTCGGATCAGAAGCAACGAAGTAATTTTAGTTTAAGAAGCCGACGCCAATAAACAATATATTGAAGTATTTGACCCTGCAAAAAGTTAATTTTGTACGCAATAAGTACAAGAGATCTTGTGGTTGATTAGGAATATTGCGATTTTATGCTTCTGCACTATTGTATGATACAGTTATGCATAAATTCAGTGTTTAAAGCCGGAACGGTACTGGTTAACGCTGGTAAATAATATCTGATTCGTATTATTTACGCCTTTTTTTTCAAGCATTGTTTAACTCAAGAAAATATTTGTAACAGCGAACTCTTATTTGGATTATTCTTTAAATATCGTAACATTATTGTTGAAGGGGCGTGCAATTCTTACCTTACGTTAGACTGAGCCTTACGAGGTTCTAGAAGTGAATATAGCAAAATATTTCAGGAATAAAATATTGTTTTCTAAAATTCGAGGTCTTTATTAATTAAAGTTTTTGACTAGCTATTCTCGTTTTGGATTTAATAAATAGAGAGGAGAAATCATACCTTTTTCGCGATTAGACAGACTCGTGTCTATTCGTCTAATAAGAAAAGGTTCGTGTGTCCCCGAGAGCCGACAAAATACGAGTCTGTCTAGTCGCTGCAAAATAGATATGATTTCGCTCGCTTTTGTCCTCTTTACTCATAAACCATACACTAGTTTGGCAAAAAAAATCTTTATATTACAACTTATATGTTAATTTAATTTATTATAAATATTACATATAACCCAGTTACCTTATCCACGTAGCAAGATTGCTGAAAAATTTGCAGCATTAGGTATATTTCCAGATTTGTCTCGCTGAACCGCGTTCGCCATGATGGAAAAAATATTCTTATATTTAGAGAATGACCGTTGTAAGACACGCGTAATTTAATTAATTCTTATAAACAGATAATAGCTCAGATGCACCATCACTAATTTGTACGGATCTGATAAAACCAGAATTTTTCGCACAACGCACATATTCTTTCTATCGCTTGTGGTACGTAGCGATGGATGTACATCATTCACAATCTGCACCGACTGCACAAATGACAAGGCAGTATTTTGAAATTTTTCTTTTCGCGTCAAATAAACCGGCATAATTGCCGTAAATAGTCATTAAATCTATTTCAACGGAAGTATCTTTAAATTTCGTTGGCTGCAGATTGAATTGTAAAACCATCAATTTTATTCGTTCGAAATGTTTTGGATAGTAGCGAGCTGCTTTCAACCATGATTGCCAACTTGTGAGAATCACCTCTTCAATATTCGAAATTAACGTATTCACCTCTGGATAACATTTGGGAATCGTTTGCGTCAGATGATGTAAAGGATGAGCTCTGCACGTCAAACGTAAAAATTTGCTGAGAATCCTGTTTTAGGAAGCGGTCCACGCAACGCATCGTTGCCGTTCCATAGCTCATAAACATCAACAGGTGACACTTCAAATTTCTGTAACGTATCCAACACTATCCTCGTAATCGACAGTAAAGCCAACATAAATTGCTGTGTTGATGGCGACACCACTTTTTCGATTTGTGTTATGCCGGAAATTCGCCGATATACTTTTTTATAATTTGAAGCGATGGTCGCCTTTTGCACTTCTATATGTCCAACATATTATGAGTTAAACAAACGACGTTCGACTAACTCGCGTCGAGACCCAAGATGAGCTAATACAAAATGTGACTTCTTTGTTTCCTGCGTTGTACGTGATGTTGCGTATTGGATACGGTTACACACTGGCTCAAATATAATAAGAATAGACCACGTTCTACGTAAAATTGTAACATTTGAAAGAACCTAGAAGTCGTTAGAAAGCGTTGAGAGAAGCCAATATCTCATTTCAAACTCAGCCTAATTTTTTAACAATTTGACGTATAAAATGCAAAGTTTCCCGATTTTCCTCGATAACCCGATATTATCTAAACTGATCGCTTCTAAAGTGGTTGTTCAGATGTCCAGATACTCGTTTAAGTCAAATTTTTATTAACGTAAGAATTAATTTATTTTAAGCGAAAAAGTACGCTAAGTAACATTGTAAAATAACGAAAGGGTAAGAAAAGTCACGAATAGAGATGACAAAGTTAGGTGGAATTATTGTTTTTTTGCAGCGACTAGATAGACTCGTGTCTATTCGCCTCATGTGAATGGATTCGTATTGCCTACTGGTGTCCGCGAGAGTCGACAAAATACGATTCTTTCTAGTCTCTGCAAAAAAAAGAGTAATAATTCCATCCATCCGCCTTCGTCCTCTCTAGTCACGAAAGTAGAGAGTGAATATGAAGACCATTATGCTCTAGACATTTTTTATACTTCGTTCCGACAGAGCTACAAACTCAAGGTGTCCAAGTTTTCCATTTAATGATATTCGCAGATTCAACATTATTTGGTCTAAAATTAAATACTTCGTTCTCGGTGGCACTCGGCAAACAAAAACCAGCGGGAATAAGGTCGGGTGATCTCGCAAGCGATTGCATTGGTTAATTATTTGAAAGCGTTCTCTTGTTGAAGTGTTGCACATCACCAGTGTTGTGGACTGGACAATTATTTTACTGGAATCAAATCGAACATTGGGAAATCTTTTTTGATTCACCAAATGTGGATTTACAATACGTTAATGATACTAGTTACGTTTTCTGAACACTTCCAATAACAATCTATTTCTTTTAGGTATTGTAAACAACAGTGCTGATGTGCCGGGATTACTCGTAACGATTTGCAAAATACTATTTCGACGTATATTGGTATCATTAACTCCTTTTCGTTCGAGGCTTCCAAAGTTCAGTATATTGCAAGTAATCATGTTAAAAATTATCCTGCGTGGTTGTTATCCTTTATTAAACCTTTAAATTAAACGTCAGCATCTGTTCTTCGTGTTGTTCGTGTTTAATCTAATAAAAAAAATCTATTCGTAATCATTCGACCGACCGACCGAGGTACTACGGTGCTGGAACAGGTCGAGCAGGTTTAGGCGCACCCAGAAGGATCATCCCCGGGATGATTTTCTTTTGAAGCGCTTGGTTATGCAATATCGATTTCATCCGATTACCATTAACACCGCGCTTGACGAACCTTGTTTACTTTTCTTTTGTTGAATTGACTCTCGTCTAGAAGTATCGCAAGCATTTTTTATATCAATAAACATTACTTTGCAAAAATGTTTTAGTGACACAGTTTTAATTGCGGACAGTGTATTTTGGTGAAGATCCTTCTACGAACAAAGCCGTATTGTTTCACTTTTAACCAGTAACGAATGTGGTTTGCAGATTTAAGGCTAACAAAATAAAGTGACGAAAGGTACATTTGAGCGTCGCTCATTTGTGTTAAGTTCAAATCGGTGTAATTTCTGACATCACGGCATTAAATTAATAAAATTATTAACTGGGCAATTATTCACTTAGATCCGATTTCATAAATAACAGATCTCTAAAGACAAGATCCATTTCTACCTTTTGTTTTTGTTGCAATTGCAACAATAATCACTACCGTGCAGATTATCCTTGTCGAGATTTTCAGGGTAAATTCTCTCGTTTCTCAAGTATCTTGCGCCACTAAAACAATCCAACAAAACGGTATCAGTACCTAGACACGTATCAAAACGTCCAAGTGAAAGTGTTAAGCCCGATAAACCGAGCAAGGCAACACCTATATACTTACACTCCACGTAATTATGTTACATATTTGTCAATTTTCATGGCTGATTTAATTCGTGCGATTTTCTTCGAAACTCGTAGAAAAAATTTCAACTTACTTGCGTGACCGACTATAAATACAACCGGCGAGGTCCATGAATTCGTCATTAGTACCGCGCTTTTCGAACAAACAGGCGCTAGGATGAAGTTCTACGTGCTAACCCTTGTGATTTTGATCTCGTACCTTTGCTTGGCGGATGCCGGAGGTCATTCGTCGCATTGGGAGAAAGGTGGAGGTGGCGAAAATCACGGGGGAGGATTCAGTAAACATGGTGAATCAGGTGGTAAGGGTTACAAAGGCTTCCATGGATATTCAAAAGGTGAAAAGGGATACCATGATAAAGAAGGCAAAAAAGGACATCATGGTGAACATGGTGGCCATAAGAGTTCCTTCGGACATGACGATGGATACCATTCAAGCTATGATAAAGGCGAGAAAGGTCAGAAAGGCAGCGAATACGGCGAAAAAGGAAGTTACGAGAAAGGGCATTCCACCAAGGGAGGGCATAGTGTCCACAAAGCTGATGATTACGCAAAGAAACACTCCTTCTACGATGAAGACCACGACGAAGGCTTTCAAGAAAACCACGGAGGATACCATCATGAAGATGGCTACAAGAAGGGCGGTAGCCATAAGGGCGGTCACTATAAAGGGGGACACCACGGAGATCATTATGGAAAGAAAGGACACCACGAGAAAGGACATCATTATAACCACGGAGGTGGACACAAGAATGCTGCTGGACATGATGAACATTATCACGGCGGTAAGGGCTATGGTAGCAAAGGTGGATCGGATGGTCACAAGTCCTGGGGTAGTTCAAGTGGAAGCAGTCATGGAGGACATGGAGGTGGCGGTGGCGGTGGCGGTGGTGGACACGGCGGATATGGAGGAGGTCATGGAGGTTACGGCGGTGGTGGACATGGAGGATATGGAGGTGGTCATGGAGGTCATGGCGGTGGATATGGCGGTCACTACTACCATTAAGTCGCCGGTCATTGTTATTTGTAAATTGTTGTATATTTACTTCTTGTTGTTGTTAAGTTTTTTGTATTCCTGGCTGAATAAATGTTGAATAATGTTATTTATCACAATCTCAAACTTGAGTAAATTATTTTCTATCCCTTATTAACAAGAAACAATCTATTTAAGAGCTATCTAAGGATTTTTTAAGCTGCAAGCTTAACCTCTAGTAAAGTCACACGATCTTTAAAGACTTTTTCGTATTAGTTATAGCACACATTTCGTAGAAACAAGATCCCTTCATTTATTTCGAAATTCGAATGTTTTAAAAGTTAAGAAATATAACAATAATGATCTGCAATAGTGAAGATTGTATACTGTAACATATGATAAAACGATTGATAGGCAAGAAATATGAGCCAAGATGCCAAGAAAAACATGATCGGGTCTTTGATTACATTGTTGAGAAGCTAAATCATTTTTTTTCTAATTGCATTCATTTTCGAAGGAAATATTTTCTAGAATTTAAATCAATCTTTGAGCACATCAATACTTCGTTAAAATAAAGAGTAGTGCTAAAAACAAAAACAGTTATAATTTGAGTTTTTTTTTTGTTTGTTTTTTAAGCCAATAAATCAAAAGCAATCTCTTTCTGTTACCGCTTTTATTGTTGCTATCGCAATAATAATTGTTGTGTAATAAGTACGTAGCTTTCTTTTTTATAAAGCAAAACAATGTTTTTTTCTAGTAGCAGATAAAAGTTGGTTGGTACCCTTTGAATCAGTTTACTTTCTAAGTATACGAAAAGTTGAAACGATTGAAGTGGAAGTTCTGGCAAGGTTTTAGTGTTGCAATCAGCATGATGACGTAAACGGGAGGGCACGGATAACCTCATATAATATGCAAAGAAAATACACGAGGAAATCGAATCGCTGTCCGCGCTCTCCCGTTTACATCATTACCCACCGATACTAGTTGCAATTTAGTAAAATGTTCGAAAAAAATGGTAGCCTTTGAAGAAACATTTGTCAACTTAAAGGTTGACTGCAAAAATTTAATCAAATTAAAAGAATAACCTTTTAAAAGAAAATAATTTTGATTGGATAAATGCATTGGCTGGAAGCTAGCACAAACATGAACAAAAACAATATATAAATAACTTAGTACAACAGTAACAACATTATTTGCAGATAAAATCAAAAAAAAAACCAGGCTGCTAGAATAAAAATTAAAAATTTCGTGTTTTTTTCTTTTTTCTTATGTATGGTGTCGGACCAACGAGGTATAAAGTTAGTTATGAAGCTTGATACGGGAGACTGAAGAATGTACCAAACTTACCAACAAACTATGTCACCGCATCCTCTGGCACTTGCTCGTTTTAGCTTAATTTTGCTTAAATATTTGGTACATGGTATTCCTATGAATACTTGTTTGGTGAGTACAAAGTTGTAGCACGTAAAAAGGGCATGATTTAGGAAGTAAATGGATGGCAAGATAAACAGTTGGTTGTTTTGAACAATTTCTCTATCGTTTGGGATTGTCCCAAAACGTGATGCAGTATTGGAGATTTCAACGATATGCTTAGCTCGATGATTTAAAGGCAGTTTCTGTATTTACGGTATTCAGATATGCCGTGTCATCTTCAAACGTAAGTCCTTTTTCTTCCCGTTCAACATGTTCATCCACGAAGCTACTGAATGCAGCGAAATAAGTTCTTTCTTGGTTCAGTTTTAAATCGATTTGTTTTAATTAATGTTAGGATTGTTCCATTTTGTTTCTAAGAGGATATTTATATCCTTAATATGTTTAAAGATTTTTAATGAAAAAAATGGAGATCTGAAAAAAAAAATTCTAAGAAGCATTGTAAAGGCTTCGAATAACAACGAAGACGGAGGAAAACAGGTAGAATTATACTATTAGGGAGAGGGGATAGTAAGAAGCGACAGTGAAGACCGAGAAAAATGTGGCTAGAAGAAGACATTAGAAAAGCGGTATTTCAGAAATGGAAATTAGGAAATTAATAACAAAAAAGAAATGATTCCTCCGCTGATTCTAAGTGTTTCAATTGGACAATTGAACGCACATTGAACAATTCTATTACTTATGAGTTGTCTTTTTTGTATTAAAAATTCTCTTTCAAAAGCGCAAATCTGTGACCTAAATTCGAAATTTCTCACTGTTTTAATTGACAAATGTCACCAATTAAATTCTTGGAATCAAAAAAATTCGTAACTATCAATTACATCTTTCCTAACAAATAAATGAACCAATGTGTTGCAGATCATTGCACCAATTCTTATAGATTAACCGCCTCTCTTACCGCGTTTTTTCGGTTAAAATTAATTCGCCTAATTTTCAAATCGTTAATTACCTCAACGGCGAAATATCAAGCGAAAGTCCCTCTTGATTCATATAAAAGATATTATAATATGTGTGCGTCTGGTCTTATTTCATGCCTGATTACTTTTCAAACGTAAAAGTAAAAATTGTAAAATATTTTGTTTCGGTTAACTGGCTATAAATACCGGCAAATCTTGTCAAATAACTCAGTGTCCATGCGGTGCTCATAGATATTTGATATTCAGAAAGGGACACACACACAATGAAAACGTTTACATTCTTAGTTGTGACGTTAACGTTGTTTTATCTTGCGAGTGGTGATAGCAGTAGTAAGGAATCATGGCAAAAGGGTGGTGGTTCCGAACATCACTCGGGAGGGTTTAGTAAGGGTGGCGGATCTGGAAGTAAAGGTTATAAAGGCCATAGTTCAGTAGAAAAGGGCGAGGGCGGTAAGCATTCTAGTGGCGGTGACGAGGGGCACTATGGAGAAGGTGGTGGACATGAAAATTCCTACAGCGAAGGTGGTGATCATTATAGCAGTCATGGCGAAGGCGGCAAAAGCAATAAAGGGGGAGAATTTGGAAACAAAGGTGGCCATTCTAAAGGAGAAACTACAAAAGGACACCACGAGATATTCAAAGTAGATAAACATAATAAAGAACACAGTTTTTATGACAAAGGTGGAAAAGGTGGATACAGCAAAAACTACGGGTCCCATCACGAAGGTGGTGGCAGCAACGAAGGCGGTTTCAAGAAAGGGGGTCATTCTAGTAGCGGTTACCATTCTGGCGGCCACGGTAAGAAAGGATTCCATGATAAAGGATCTTACAGCCATGGAGGAGAAGGACATAACGGTGGTTCGGGACATGATGAACACTATTCTGGCGGAGATTCCTACGGCAAGAAAGGAGGAGGCGGTGGTTCCAAGAGTTGGGGATCAAGCAGCTCCTCTGGAGGCGGCGGAGGTGGTGGACACGGAGGCGGCGGAGGTGGAGGACACGGAGGTGGTGGACACGGAGGCGGCGGACACGGAGGCGGCGGTCACGGAGGCGGCGGGCATGGAGGTGGTGGACATGGAGGTGGTGGAGGTGGCGGCCATGGAGGTGGTGGACATGGAGGCGGCGGACATGGAGGCGGCGGACACGGAGGCGGCGGACACGGAGGTGGCGGACACGGAGGTGGCGGACACGGAGGTGGCGGACACGGAGGAGGCGGATACGGAGGAGGCGGACATGGAGGTGGTGGACATGGCGGAGGTTATGGCGGCGGTCATGGCGGTTACGGAGGACATTATGGCGGTGGCCATGGCGGATATGGCGGACACTATGGCGGTGGCCATGGAGGATATGGGGGACACTATGGCGGTGGTCATGGCGGACACTACGGCGGCGGCCATGGCGGATATGGCGGCCATGGTGGATACGGTCTTCACGGAGGTGGTCACTATGGCGGTCATCACTATGGCGGCGGTTATGGTGGAGGTCATGGACATTAAACCAAAACGTTGTTGTAAATTATATTTGTTTTTGTTATGTAATTTTTATGATGTTAATGAAATATAACTGTTAATGATATTAAGGTTTTATTATTTCATCCGGAGCTTAAGATTATCTTCAGCATTCCGTACATTATTCGCAATTGTAATATTAAACTAAATCATTGCTGAATTATATACGTCGTACAAACGGTACGACGGAAAGACAAAATTAAAAAGAAAATGGTGCTGTAGAAATAATAGTAATTATGTAACAAACAACGAATTTAAAAAATTTGCTTTGTATGTGCGGCGAACTTGAATTGAAAATGGACGTGTGCCAAATGACGTTCAAAAAAGAAATGAAAAAATGAAAACGCATTTTCAACTTTCCTTTCGGCCTATCCGATGGTGTATTCGAAATTTTTATATGTCGTTTCGCTTCTTTCTGGCCATGTTTTTCTAATCGTCTATCTTTGTAATTGTTCTTTAATAAATATGAATTTTGGGTACCTTTTTGTATTGTCGAAATGTCTTATTTAAAAATAAGATCTTCTTCGACCTCGCAGCTTCTTAGCTACATCGCGAATTCTAAAAGATAAAGTTCAAAAAATATTCAGTCGAATGCTTTAAGTGTTAACGTGCACTCCTTATTTTAATAACAACATGTAAATAAATCACTTTCATAAATTATTAAATAGATCCAATTTAAAAATCGTCCGAATAATTGATGGGAGTGAAACCATCTCCGTTCGAGAACAATGCTGAGAACGAGTAAACGCTTCCTTTAATACGGTTACGAGTAGCAGCACAATCTAGCTCGACGGGATCCGATAATTAATATTTTAGATATAATTAGCTTGAATGGATAACCGATTTTTTTAAAGGTTTTCATACTTCGATAATCGTCGTCGTTGTTTATGCTATTCATTCACGAACAGGCTGTAATTATCGAAAGTGAAATTCATGTCCTCTGTTCGTTCCTTCTCCCTTGCGTAGAAAGATTCGTAATGTGATGTTACGAATGACATTTATGATTTCCAAATCCGTACGTTGCGCCTATTATAGTAGGCCCGTCGATTTGTTTGTTTGAATTTATTGTTAATATCAATGTTATGTTGTAACGTGTGTATAAAAAAGGCGGGCGTTCGTTTTATCAAATTAGCCATATATGGAAGAGGATGTTTAAACTGTAAATGCGTTTGTACGTATATAGTTATTACATCTTAAGAAAGTTAATACGGCAAATAGATTCCTTGCGCGGGCGCTTGTCGAAAATACGCATTTATACGGGCTGTTAACTAGGCGTTGGAAGCCTTTGAATATGGAGAAGGAAGGGACTACAGTATATGCCAAATGGGTCCGCAAGTGGACGGTGTTTGAGTTATTTATTTATTTTTCATGCCTCTATAGATCCTTTACAGATTCTCATCCTTCCTTGAAACTCCGAAATATTCTTCTCCGACTCAAGACTCTCCTTTCAAAATCCGCTTACGCCACGTGATGGATTTTAGCTGTAAATCTCCAGTTTGAGATAGAATCCGCTGCTTGTTTGCGAAAATTCGCAGAAGCAGAAGAGCATAAACGAGCCTAGCGCGATGAAACATGACAAAGTCTCGTAGATATGGTATCTCGTGGTGTTTCTAGTTTCAACGAAAAATTCTAATTTTCGGATCATTTGGGGAGCACCTCGTAAGTTTCAAGCGTAAATGTAAGTTGGACACAAATTGATTATATGTAAGATATTTAAAATTTGTTAACTCAGGAGTTAAAGGAGATGTAAATAAGAAATCGAAGAATTTCAAGTCTAATTTTGTTGTATCTTGGATCATTCGATCAATTTCTTTGTGTTCTGCTATCTTCCGTATATCTTTAGGATAATTAAGCGGGATTGTAAAGCACCTAACGTATAATAAATTATCTAATAATGATCAAATGCAATGCTCAACGCACCTATACTCGATTAGCTTGTCACGTTTTAAGCGTCTGCTATAGAATGCCGTTTTATATCATTGTTGCATGATTTTGGTGGAGGTGCTTTGTATTTATTGAACATTAAAAAAATATTACTTCCACAGATGTCATAATGATATATTGCGCGCTGGCCGAACGTTAAGAACTTAATAATGAGAGGGTACGGTATTCTTCCTTCAATAGTTGATATATCACGAACGTTGAACGTGGTAAACCCGGGTCGACATTTATTACTCTTGCAGTATGCATATTGTCACATTTTCGGTAGTTAATGCCGTTTGCAACAGACCTTCGTCGTTTCCTCCTTCTTCTTTCGATGTTCTTGCAGGAAATAATTATGGTGCGGGCTATTCTTCGTTGCTTGGAAGATTTGCATTAACATTAGTCATTTGCATTAACAGAGTTATCCTAAAAGACCTCGAGCCAATACTTTGCTCGCATGATAGGAGGCTAGAACTGGACTTTAGATGAATTTGTTATCAAGGCAAAAACAAACAAAAAAAACAATCATGAAGCTCATCAAAGAAATCAATGGAAATGAAGGCAAGAAAAGCAGCCTTAATGAAAACGTCATCATGGATAATGGTTCCATTTAAAACAAGTTAATGGATACAGGATTAAAGCAAGTCAAGGCTTGAAACCTGATGTTCATATACCTTTATTGGCAATTTAAATCAGTAAACTGGGATTGTCTCTTCACAATCAGGTTTATCATTGAATAGAAGCTCTAACAGATTAGAATCAAAAGTAATAGCAAGAAATGGCTAATAAAAGAAAGTCTGAAAGAAAGGGGCTCAAAGACAGGACAGCTGGAGTAATCGAAATTCATCACCTAAAAATGCTTTAAAGGCTTCGTTTCTGACGATATTTAATGAAAATTGAAAAAATCTGATATCTGATTATAGATGAGTAAGTTGAGAGACGATGATACTAGTTTTATTTTTATTCTCGAATAAAGCCTGTTAGTTTATAAAATTTTCCTTTTTAATTTAGTGTTCGTTAAAGAAGTGTTGTTGAATAATACCGCAGACACATAAACAATATTACCATCTTAATCGCATCCTCCTCGATTATTTTTACAGGTTAATTTTAACATTTTTCCCATAAATATCGCGTGTTCGCTAATTACCGAATTTAGTTTCCTTATATTCGTGGTGTTTATCCAAAAATATCATGCGGCACCGTTCGGTTTCAACAAAAAAGGATACGTGTTTACGTTCTATTTAACGCAGACAATATCGCGTTATTTACAACATTTACAAATGCATTCGTATGTAAACATCTTCAGCAGAGATCCTGTATGGTAAAAATAAGCATCTACGCCCATACATCATAGTTATTTTGAAGATCTCCGGGTATCTTGTTACATCCTGACTGGTAAATGATGATAATTTCACAGTAAAAGAAGCAATTAAAAATATCTTTTGCATACGTGTTGTAGTACGTGTACGAAATATTGAAAAGGTTTCACACCAAAACCGTACGAATATTTTCATATAATACGTACAGGTTTCTTGTCCGTTCGGCTTGGTTCTTTTTCACATCAAACATACGCATGACATTAGACAATCCTAACTTCAAAAAAGTGGGGGAAAAATCTCAAATCATCAAAGCTAGTCATTTATATCTTGAGAAGATGCTCCTTTAAGGAGGTATAAATGAAAAGCTAGGTGATGGTATCATTTTAGTGTGCTGTGTGATACCGCGTCTGAAACATCTTCGCCCCCCAAGTTAGTTTTTCTAAACTTAAGCTTAAGTAACTGATCGGTGTTACATACAGTGCGTTGTGACCTTCAACGTAAGTACATTTAATTGCATAGAAGAATAAGAAAGAAAGAAAAAAAAAACAAAAGAATACCAAACACTAAACTGGCTCAAATTCATGATCCATTTGAATTTTATAAATAAACGATAAACATTCTTTTCTATTCGATTGAAGAATGTGTTTACATGCGGTGGGCGCTAGTGCTTCGCCTTGAGGGACCATATTCGGGAAGATGTATGATCGAAAGCGAAATTAATACAGGAGGATTAACGTTGTATACAGGGTGATCGATAAGAGACATGGGAATTAGTGTTTAAAGTGGATAAATTGTGCCTGTATGTCTATTTCAACTAGTTTTTTTTTTTCAACTAGTTTTAAGTTAAAGTGATCCCCAATTTTTATTACAAAAAAAGTATTTTTCTACAACTGATTAAATTTGAGTACATTTAATTATAAAACTAAAATAAATATATTATTTGAAAAAATCTCAACGACCCTCGCGTTTTTCTTTAAAAAATTAATTTTTATATATTTTTTATTCTTTTGTTTTTTATTTTTTATTTTTATTTCTTAAATTATAAATAAAATATTCGTATTTTTAAGCATGTTTTAAGCAATTCTGGGGTTGGTAATACTTTTACGGGCACTACCTGTAAATTTACAAGTAGGTCAGCAAGCAAAATTGCTGAAGTCAAAGGTTATACGATTTATAGCATCGTATAATGTCAGTGTAGTATGAAATTAGAAGCTATGTTGTGGATGCAATGCTAAAAGATTAAAAAAATTAATGACACGCGTATATGGTTAGTTCGAAGCTTTATAACGTATGGATGAATTAATTTGCAATAATAAGCATTGAATTAAAAATGCATATTGCTTGATATTGAAATCTGATCTAGTGATGGTAATTAGCAAATTATCCAATTGTTTTTTTGTTGTTGTTGTAATTTCATGTTATAGAGTTTCATTATACAGAGTGAGTAATTGATAGAAAGTATAGTGTTCTCAAACTTAATACCACAATGCTCACGTACATTTAACATTATGCGGTTGTACAGGAGTTATTGAATGGTCATGTTGTTCAAATAAATAATAAGATTTAATCTTATTTTTTTTTAATTTAATTTAATTTTAAATGAATAAATGAGGAAACAAAAGACTAATGATCTATTATTAATTTTTCGCCAACTTCTTAATATACACCCTGAAACGTTAACTTTCCCTGATAAAAAAAAAATTCAAGCCACATTGAATATAATTGCTAAAATAATCTTGCAAAGGCATTTCCTAACATTGTAGTGGCAGTTGTACTTTCAAATGATTATTCAATGATTTTATTGATGATGAATATGTCAAGTTTTATGACATCTTATAATGTCAACGAGATGCAAATTTGAAAGTAGTAGATGTGGCTAATCTGATGCTGTTCTTTCGAATAACTGAGCTTGGCCTGATTGCCGCTGCGTAAGGCGATATGTGATTATAGTAATGTTTCAGGCCGTAAAATCTTCATTTACAAATGCAACTAAAGTTTTGTTCGTTCGATGTTACAGAAACGGTTGGCAATAACCATTTGATAATTGTGCAATGAAGTCTATTCGAGATTTTAAGTTGATCTAGAAAGGAAAATCAAATATCTCACTTATTGTTTCTTAGTAGGCAACCAAAGTTTACTTTTATTTTTAGCTTAGTTTGGTTCATTTATACCGTTCACTACGTCTTTTTGGTTAAAAAAAGGAAATTGATGTTAATATCTTTCTTCCTTTAAGGGCATCGTAATCTTTAATATCGAATATGCACTCTAATCTTTTAGTGGCAAATAAACACGGCCTAATCTTTTCAGGTTAGTAATAATTGTGAAAGGGAGAAATTATCATAAAGAAAAAAGAATAGAAAGAACCATAAGTATGTATTTTGATTAAATTACTGGGATGCGCGCGATATTTTACGCTTGAAAGTAAATTCGTCCATATTAATATCTATTAATGACGATAGGACAAATTTTATAAACAATTTATTTATTTTTTATTGATTAAAGAAAAGGGCCAATAATGCCATCTGCGAAAATTCTACTTTGAGGTATCAAGTATGGATTGATTCATAAACTTTGTTTTTTTATAATTTTTTTATTTTTATTTTAACTCGAAAGTAACTTAGAAAAGATCGTATTGATTTTGTTAATATTTAAAACGAATTTATTGTCGCAAAATTAATTAATTGGTTTTTCAAGAGCAGTTCCATAAATCACAAGAAGTTCGTATCTACCATTGCTAGACACATTTGTATCATCGATGTATAGTCACAAAATTTTGTATAATGCGGGAGATCGTCAATAAGAATGACAAATAATAGCGGCACTAGTATGGTGCCTTGCGGTACACCGAATGCAACATTGGCAGGGCCAAAAACGCAGCATGCTAATGTTGCCGTAATCCACCAGATCTAATGCCTTGGATAGATCACAATTAATCCTTTTGTTACGCTTACTAAAGCAGCAGACGTCTTATAAATAAAACCGTGTGGATTAAAGGAAAGTATGTTATCAAGAATAGCATACTTAAGTAAGTAACCGATCTTTAAGAATATTTTTAAACACTTTCGATACTGATTTATTAATTTATTAATCGATTTATTAATTATCTTGAAGCTTCTCGTATAAACAAAAATTATTTGTAAGTTATAAAAACTTTCGTTTGAATTTCATAGTGTTATTAAAACTCAAACTAAGAAAATTAATTCCTCCGAACATAATGAAGAAAATGTAAAAAGAATGGTCAAAATCAATAACATGTTCAATAGCCTCCACCTTGCTTAATAGAACCAACAGAAGTACTACCCAAACGGAGTAGTATGTATATTTTGCCAATAAAGCGCATATAATATATACCTCTAGAGTAAGTAAGGAATCTCATATAAAACCATTCCAATAAAGTATTTGATTTCCTTAAATGCCATCAGTCAATATAATCAAGACTTGATTCTGCTTTTTTTTTCGACGACCTACTGTGAACCAGCGGTAAAATCCTTTTTAAGATTCTTCAATTTCACGCGCCCGACATCCTGTTTTACCGATACGGTAATATTTTAACATTTAGCACTAGCGGCCTACCAATTCAGAAATCGTCTCGATCGATTTAAATTTTAAATTGCGCCAAACGTTAACATTCCACAATATGACAATAAATAAATAACCTATTCCGGACTGATGCAAGCGAACGAGAACGTAGAGAAACAGGAATGCAGTAATGGCACAGTTTTTCGATTCTTCGATGATGCTTTTATTGGTTAAGTAAATAAGGTATAAGCACAACGTATGTACACATATTTTACAAACGCAAGGTCGTGAAAATTACAATCAAAAGGTATGGGTTTCACGTAATGCAACGGTATACGTGATGAATATTTATTCATCACGTTGTGGAATTTTGCGCTTCTGATCTGTTCTTTTGCTTTGTTATTATTACACGCGGTCTATTTTTAAAACGTTATTGATGTTTCGGGATCGATGAGTATTATCGTAAGATTTCCTCATTATTTTTTAAGATGCTTTTATCGCTTTCCTTTATGGAAATTAATTCGTCAGATAATTTTTTGTAACATTCGATGCCAGGTTAATACGAACTATCTTGTTACTATACAGGATGTCTAATCGGGAACTTCATCGATCGATATATGAAAGGACATAGATTAGAAAATTCTGAAAATTTAACAGAGATTAAACCAAATTTTCTTTAATAGTCTGAAGCCTTCGGTTATATCGAAAATGACTCTCAAATTCATTATTTTGAAAGGAACACCCTGTGTTTCTTTCAAAAAAAGGAATTTCTAAAGCACTATACCAAAGAAGGGAAAATTATTACTTTTTTGCAGCGATTAGACAGACTCTTTGCCTATTCGTCTCATAAGGAAGGCTTCGTGTTACTTACTGGTGTTCGCGAAATTCGACCGAACACGAGTCTGTTTAGTCCCTGCAAAAAGTATTTAACTTTACCTGCCTTTGTCATCTCTATTCATGATTAAACTTTCAAATGGAATGTAATGAATATGATTTTTTTGTTTTTATAATAATATTAATAATAAAGGACACCTTTTCCATTTGAAACTTTAATCTTAATTGTCGGACACCCTGTATAATAACGTTCTCGAAAAATTTATTCGGACACTAATACTAGCGTATACCGTCAACAATTACGTATGAAAAAATTTAAATTTGCTAAGTTTTGGCATTCGTTAATTGTATATTCTTTCTTATTTATAATTGACGCATATGTATATCTTCATTATAAGTCTACGAAATTGATGAAATGAACATCTTGTATATTTATTATCCTGAAAAGTAATTGAATTTTTGATATAGAGACCTTCTAGATTATTATTTTAAGCTGAATAATAAAGAAATCTTGCAAATTGCTCATTGTGTAACATTAGAGAATTACGAATTTTTGTCTCAATTGTATCCCTATTAGTTTGATCAATTTCGGAGGATGAACGATGACGAAGATATGGAGACGATAGTGAAATTTTTCGACTCTTTCTGTAGACTTTGAATCCTTTCAGAATTCGTTGAACGACGGGAAATAAAGCCAGTTATTTCGAGATTCTTAAACCAACGAAAAGTATCTGTATTCGGCTATTTTTAAACACGCCGCTTCATGAAATATCCTACAATATAGAATAATTTCCTTAACGCGAACCTTCTTATTATTCCATCCTCGATGGGGATTTTTCTTTAGTAATGAATCGAATAAACCCGTCCATTTAGGAACACATATACGTACCGATGTACGCATATTAAACACATACTCACTTCGTATATAAACATCATACCCGGATGTACACTGAAACCGTCCAAATCCAGTGATCAATTTAAATGGAATTCAGGTATACTCGTAAGATATTATATTTCCATCTGCAGAATTATATGTAAATGTCAGGAGGATGAATATTATCATAAATTTCGTTTAAAGTTGTAAACATTCCAGTAATATTTGCGGGAAGTGAATGGAGTTAATGGTTCTGCGCGTATATATGCCTATGAGCTGCAGGCTATTTGATTAATTGTTTTAATTAATTTGTTATACCTAATGCAAACGTTATGTTGCATTATGTATATACCCAAGCGACACGTTTTAACATGCAAAATTGAGTTTAAGCGTGTAATAATTAAAGCAAAAATTTAATAGCTTAATCTAAGTTAAGCGATTTCAATGATGGAGGAGATGCGGCGCACCTCCGATTCCAATATAATAAATCAACTAATACGCGAAGAAAATAGAGAAATAAACGCGTTTGTAATGGTTATGTTAATAAAAAGTGAAAACATATATCACGCAAGCATCAAAACATGGCAGTTTTTTTTTTCTTATTTAAATAAATACTTCGTTTTTGGCGATTTGAATGCTAGGTCAGGATATGCGATCAAACAATGAATAATCATGAAGAATTTTGATGTAAACATTGACATGAATAGCCAGTCGAAAGCTTAGGTATTTAAGAAGAATAATGTCATTTCAAAGAACAGCCGACGAGGAGTTAGAAAAATGGTAAATTTTCTACGAAGAGGAAATGCGGGAAATGTTTATAAGACGACGTTATGCTGCTAAGGAAATACGTAAATCTTTATGGGCCAGAATAGGAGATAAGCTGCGTGGTGGAACGAGAGAATCAAATACCTACCAGATAAGAGAAAAGAGATTCGAAAAGAAGTCAGAGGAAGTATTGAGAAACCTAAGGACGAACCATCGACGACAGCAGATCATAGTAGCTTCTATCGAAAAAAACGCGAAGATATTTCGAAAAATTAAGTGGGCACTATTGCGCCATTACGACGCAACATTTTGAGTTCAATTTAAATGTTTCTAATTCAAATCCGTAATTAAATCTCGATAATTAAGTTAGGTAGAAACTAATGATTTACTTAGAAGAAGCATTTCATTGTTTTTGTTCTTGAAAAAAATATATATTTCCTGTTTGTGTTTTACGTCTCCAATCAGCTCCAATTATACATTTTTTTTTAACGCAATCCAACTAGACCTTGATCTTCGACATTCGCGGTAGATTCCGACACGCCCTGTATACACGGGTGAATCGTCCGCCCGCAACTTGAGCAACCGAGCACGGCATTTCTCCGAATTCATCTCCTATTAGGCACGGCACCGCATATACTCACACTTCAGACAGCGCTATCGCTTACGCAATACTTTCGTTTTCAACCGTTGGCATCACTGACCTCCATCTGCCTGAAGTTGTTATGCAAAAGGTATTCCGTGCGGTCGGCGCTTGTTTTCCCAACCGTTCCATCTCCGTCGCGAGAGCGTAGCATCCTTCTCGGACGATCCGCTAGCGCCTTTCCTAAATCGAGGATTTCGAATATATCGCCGGGACATCGGAGAAAGATGTGCGGATTTCGCGGCGATTAATCGATTCGACGCCTCAAGAGTTTCGGAAGAGTGCTGCGAAAGAGGAGCTCTGAAATTATCACGTAACTGCGATGAAATAACGAGTTCATCGCAGTTATTTGCCGGCTATTATGTGCGATGATGGTTTTTACGTGACAGGTGTGGCTAGCCGGGCGGCCTTTGACGTCTTGCGAAATGCAGAGGGGACAGATATTGGATAATAAAATATTCGAGTTTTTGATTTGGATGTTTTAGAAAAAAGTATATCACGTGGCATGTTATAATTTATATTATTTTAGTTTGAAAGAAAATTATAGAAGATTGTCCCTATTCTTATTTTTATCTTCTATATAAGCTATCTCTATCTTCTGGAACTTGTAAAATTGCATATTCTGCGTAAATAGAAGGTAAATACAAGAAGTCAAAATTTATAGAGTATCTTTCAAACATATTTTGCAACACAGGCGCTGATTCATTTTTCATTTTGAGGAGGTCCTTCATTACTGACTCTAAAAGGTAGATTTTCTTATGGCTAAATGCTATCGTTGTTATGAATCCGAATAGCAAATGGACCTGTAACAAATGAGCATCGAGATATAAAAAATTAACGAAAAAAGCTTTTTTTTAGTTTTCTTCATTTACCTCTAGCATATTTATTTGGCCTTGCAGAAAAGAACTAACGCCACTTTAGATCTACTATCTAATCGTGTCGATAAGACGTTTCGTCTTTTTTCTGATCATCATCAATTTTGTGGGATCTGTCTTATCGCCGCCATATTCGATTTTGGTACCGTTAGAAAGAGTCTTTTCTTCTGATTTAGGCTATATATAACATATTGATAAAAGTTCTCGATATTATGCTTTTATTGATTCTTATTCGACGACGAAGATATCGTTCTAAGATTAATACAGCCATAATATTGCAAGCTGTTAAACATTTTAATTATCGTCATGCTCTAACGAGATGTATTAAGCATTTTTCATTCAACGAACCAAAGTGCAACAATAGCGAGTATAATTTTGTCCAGAACGACAATAGCCACATCGTATCATTTTACTCGATCTTGATAGGAATTTGTTCAAGAATGGATTGTTTACAAATCCGCGTAATGTTTACGTCAACGGGAATTTCAATTGAAACCAACTGAATACTTTATTAATGGTGAATTAAAGGTGCGTTTACGTTGCGAACCTTGCGTAAATTTTGCAATATTTAATGCAACCGGCTGCGATTAAAAATGCGCCTATTACGATATTGGAATCTGCGGATTGCGAATCAAGGTAAAGTACGCAGAGGAGGTTTAGGTACATCCGCAAGGATCATCCCGAGATCTTCTTTTGAAGGACTTGGTTGTACAACACCGGTTTCAAACATGTGTACAATTAGTTGCAGTATTCAATTCGTCTTAAATTATTTCCAAGTTATGGTATGTTGATGGCTAGAAGTTGATGACCAGAAAAGAACCGAAACGTAATATAAAAATTTCATGCACGCCGTTAGAAGGAAGATCGAAAGCAGTCTTAAAAATGAATTTTTGATTTTCTACTACAAGGTCAAAATGTTGGATGTTGGTGGTAAAAGAAGGAAATTAGCTGTTTTCCTTGTTTCTTTTTAATCTCGAACGTCATTTGTCGCAGGTTCATTTTCTCTTCGGTTGTAACATTAGCGATATTGGCAAATTTACATCTCTATTTGTTCGTCACACTTCGCCATTTGTCTTTTCTCGTTTGTTTCGTCCGCTATTTTTCTCAATGCTTTTCTATTTTTAATTTTGTCGTTCTTGTTAATTATTTCCATGGCTTTAATGTAATTTATTACTTGATCTTCCCATCTAATTTTAGCTTAGCCTCTTGGTCTTTCCTCTTGTCTTTTCCAATTTATTCTTTCTTCGAAACATTTTTCTTTCTATTTTTTTTTTCCATCTAGTATTTCTATTATTCCTTGATTCGTTAGTTTTTTGTACTAATCTCCATTCCTTTAGTCCGTAAATTCTTCTAATAATTTTCCTTTGAAACACTTCTAAAGATTTTCTTCGACTTTATATGTAATGTACATTGTCTCTGCTGCATACGCAGCTGTATGCCTTATGTTTCGTTTATCTTTGATTCCTTCTTTTTCGCTTCATGACTTATTTTCTTTACGTTCTTTTCTCGGTCTTTTCTGTCTCTTGCTATAATGGCAATATCATCCGCATATGCAAAAACTTGTATTACTTTTTGTATTATAGATGCTTGAAACAATTCTCGCAATCTCGTATTGCTTTTTAAAAGTATCTGCTTAATCTATAATAATAGCAAGGACTGACATCGGACGTTCGGATGACGAAGAGGACCACTGGCGTCTTCGAAACGGCCGCCGCGAATTAAATCTTTTCAGTATAACTGTGGTTAGTACTTTGTAGATTGTGTTTAATAAAGTTGTTCCTTTGCAATTCTCCCATTTTATAACGTCATCATCCTTACTCCCATATTCCCGAAATTTCGTTAATTAACTACTTAGATAACCTGTCGTTAGAGTTATGTAAACTATTTGTCATTCGATTAATAATAAGAATGTCCCCTGCTCCCTTGATCCCATTTACGAATGGCAACATTTATAACCAGCGACTCTTAGATTTCGTACGGTGACGGACGAAAATACCCGGCCGAACGGAAACCGCAAATAACAAAAAGTCAATATCATGTTGCGACATTACTATAACGCTCACCGTTTGTAATATATTTCAATATTCTTACGTACATTGTTGAATTTACTTTATTTCATAACCGCCGGTGTTTAATTTAACGTGGCGCTGTGCAGTATTGGCAATAGTCGACATAAATTAGCACAGAGAAGAAGATATTGTTACCGAGCGTTTTCTAGACGCTAAAGCAATCCTCTTTCAATGGCGTACCAAGTTGCGTTTAAACTTACCGGTTTTATTGTTACTTTAAACCGAGCCGATTCTCAGAAGGAATTTCGCATGTGATTACGTAATGTGTATAAGGATTCATTGCGTTAATTTTGCTTTCTACATTTCTTATGAGAAGGTTTTACGGTAACATGTTCTAAATCTCGATTCGATTGAATGTATTTTCCTTTCGTTCGATTTGGAGATTCGAATACGCGCCTGAGATAGATTGGAACTGAATATACGAGGATAGCGTGATTGAACGTCTGCATTAAGAAAGGCAATTGTTTCGTATTTAATGTGTTTATTTCTCGACGTAGTTTTACGCGCTTAGTGCGGCTTTTTAAAGCTTTCCAAAGAATAATTTGACGAACCCTGTAGAATAGGCGTTTGTTTCGGCAGCGACTGCTTCTTTTGGCGTAAACCGTTTTGAGTCAAGCTCTTTTTTCAAGATTGGTAAAAGAAGTCGCAGAGAGATCGGATAGGGTGAACAAATTCGAACCGTAACTGGACTAACGTTGTCTTTAGATTCTGCCTTGCGAATCTCAAGAAGGCTGCGCAGGTTGATGGGAGTAGCCTTTCCAATTCATTGGCACGTTTGTCGGGAAAAATCCATTTTGCCGGGTGACCTTTAGCGCGAAGCGATGCATTCATGGACATCTACAATTACATAACGCCGTAGGAGCTCACCCGACTGTCTACCAACACGACAGCACGAACTTGCTTATTATGTTATGATTCTCCATCGCGTGGTACTGTTCCTCTGTTTTCGTTTCACCCCCGTGTAAAATATGCCAAACTTAACGGAGTTCCTGTAAATTTGATCAATCGATGCCATTTTTTCATACGCAGCAGCTGTACAAAGATGGAAGAAGATGTTACGTATTTCTTAGATTTTTATGTTAGAGTACTTTAATTTATTGCTGAGTATTGTCCATGGCTTAATGCAAGCTTTACGCGTGCAATCTAACCTAATTTTAATGTATCTTTACATTATGACGCCTTCCACATTATTATTATTAATAGCTCCTTATTACCACGATTATCTGTAATAAATGCGATATTAACGTTTAAAAAAATGCAATTTCTTCTAGCAACTAATATATTCGCGCGTTAGTTTATGGAGTTGCAGAACCGCAATCGAGCCGTTAAACACCGCATCCTTTCTAAGAGATTATAATTTGCACGCGTTTGTATTCTACAAAACACTAAATAAATATAATAGACCATGAAAGTACCACTAAACAAATTATCCACGATCAATTGTCTCTCCATGTAAGGGGAATTAAACGAACGTGTTTGTCGAAAATATACGCGTCGACTATCCGTTAGATACCGAGAACGGTATCCGGATATTTATAAAGCTTATTAATGTATTTGAATGAGTACACTTATGCATATGCGCTTGTAAGTCATGTCGTATAAATAGCAAGTTAATTCTCATAAGAATTAATGCGCGAAATGCATTGGTTTATAAATAGAATACGTAATAGGTATAGTAGCTTTTATGGATCATAAAAGCGGTAGCGATTGTGTTTGGAAAGTGATGCTTTCATTGTTCATTTTGATAAAACAAAACGGTTATATTTCTATTGATGCTCCTCTAATAAATGCTATGTTTGCAGCGTTATTTTCATCGATTTGAGATAAAAAAATATAGTTGCAGAAATGTATGAAATACAATAACTACGACGATGACCTTCAGATAATTTTCTCTTCGAACAAAACTGCGCGTTATGAATGTTCTAAAAATATCCTGAAGCTAACCGTCTTCTTAGATGGATTACGCATTATTTTCAAGTAGGATTTCCAAAGAGAAATTTTGAGATTTTTTCTTTTTGGTTGCTCACTAGTTTACCATTGGCCTTATTTTAACGTCTTAAATATTTTATATCTGTGTGTGTGTTAAGCGTAATCTTCACACATTTAATGAGGTCAAGTACGTCATCCTATGTGATCAAATTTTGTGATTCATTTGAATAATAGATAATGATTGGCGAAGATTTCGTGGTAGGTTAATCTTTGCTGATTCTACGATTACATTTCTGGTTTGGTATTAAGGCATATATTGAACTTGAAGGCCAATCGTATGTTTCACAAGACTTTACTTTTGGGAGCATCACTTAAACTCTTCTAAACATTAAATGTTTGAGATCTAAAAGGGATTGAACGAAGGGATCTGCCAGATTTCCAGGTCTTAGTCCGTTGTCCAATATTCTAATGCTTTAGTACCATGTAATCCTTTTAATGATCGTACTTCAATTGATTCTTGCTCCATTATCACTAAATCACTAAATTAAATTTATCCCTCAGTGTTATGTGTTCTAGTAGGTCTTTAGTACAAACTCTGATTTACTTGGTTAATTTATCCTTTAACAAAGACATCTTTTGTCCATACGTCAAACTGCTGTTTTTAAAGAAGGCGGTGCTAATAGTATTAAGAACTATGACAAATTGCTTCAATAAGATCAATTTATTTTGTGATAACCAACCCCAATAGAGCCACCGCTTTATACAACTATTAGATAGCTAAATCCATCGATTGTGGTTTTCTATCTGCAGCTATGCTGAAGAGGTCGAAAGTGAATTTTGGGCACTTCTATTTAAAGGGTTTAATACAAAAATAGATGCTTATTATGAGGATCTTCCGAAATTCCTCTCTTTTTTTTGAGGCAGTAAAAAAGCTTATTGAACCACCTTCGTATTATATAAATTGGAAAAGTACAGTATTGATGGCCAAGCGTTAAAATGGTTCGCATCTTACCTCGCCAATAAAATACATTTTTTGCACGATTCCACCGCATCAGCTCTTGATCCTTAAGGGCTCTGTCTTAGGACCAATCCCTTTTCTAATCTATATTAAAGGTTTGTCAATCTCCTTAAACTATCAGGGGTTCCTCATCTCCTTTTAACTGACCCGAGGACGTATTTTTAAACACGAAACCGATTGCTTAATTGCAAATTTTATGAGAAAGAAAAGATTATTTTCATTTCAATTTCTCGTTCATCAACTTAATCTCACATATCTTCATGGATTATTACATTAATAAATGAATTATTAATTCATACTCTTTCATAACAAAGTCAAATTTAATGTACAAGGATTTCTCCTTGATACTACTTCCTTCCACAACCTTTATTAAATCAGCTAAGATCCTGAATGTTTGTATAGATGAACAATTGAGGTGACGGGCCGTCTTGAGGAGCTCCGCGTGAAGTTTTCATTATTAGAAAATCTTGCAGCTACGCAACTTCTCCGGATGGCGTATGATCTGAGGTACGAGCTCTTCATCCAAGAGTATGTTCTTGCTGCAAAACGCGCAGTGAGATTGAATTAAAATTAAATTATTTTTGATTTTTGACTGAATTAGAATTAATCGAATTAGAATTTTGTGCTCTATCGAAATGTTATATAAATATAGGTAAATTTCGATATTGCAGGTGACTTCCGGTTAAATCGGAAGTCATATTAAAATGCAGATATTTCCATTTTAGTCTTCGTAGTTGGTTATCCGCTACATTATTGAAGATATTTAGATATTTCCTGAGTTTCGACCATAGCGGCATAAAACAAAATAAATACCAATTGCCATCGATAAGTCTTTACTTATCACATAGAAGTAGTTGTAGTAATAATGCAGCAATATCATTTGGAAACATTGCGTAATGGATGATGTTGAATAGCTGTATTTAAGATTTTCAACGTATTACATTTACGTGTATACGTTAAGATCTCTTCGAACTCGCATTAACTCGGAATTAACAGAATGGCGGAGGTGCCTACGTTCGTTTAAGAACTAATCGATTGTTAAGTTTTTTATTTAAAAAATTATTATTTTAGACACAATCTTTTTAATTTAATTCTTTTATGCAAGTTGGTCTATTTGAATCTCAAATAAGGATTTGTAATGTTGGTAACAGAAAATAATAATGTCTATTGTAATAAATAATATAAAATTAATTTGTAAGATCCTGCTTGGTGACTATTTTTAGCTGATATTTACGTGTTATAACCATGGATACGACTGCATGTCTTATTAAATTGATTATATTTATTGTTTAGAAAGTTTCAACTTTATTTCTTTTTTAATATCGGAATTGGAAAAAAAAATAAATTAATTAACAAACTAGTATAGTTTATGGTACCCCATCAAAAATAAATCATCGCGGTGCTTCCTCCAAAACAGCAATAAAAAATAATAAAAAAAAACAAAGTAAAGAAGCTGTTTAGTCTCATTAAAATCGCATATTAATTCTCACTTTTTCTGCATATATCCCGGTCATCATCTGTTTATATATATATATAGATATCCATAGTTATAACGAGCTGTTACCTGATGAGATTAGGTGTCCTGCGATTTTCCTCTTTATTGAAATGGCACTACAAATTTTAATTGAAAGGTCAATCTATGACCTTTTCGTACGTACGTACGAGACCGATCTTCGTAAATGTGAGCGTGTTCATCCATCTAAAAGTCCTGTTTTTAAGATATTCATGGTTTTGAATGTCGCTCTATGAATATTAGAAAATGACACGGCAATAACCTTTTTCTTGTCACTTGATTGGTAGTACGGTTTATTTTTTTGTTGTTGACGTGTGTGCGCGAAATATTCGAAACGAGAAGCGAGACGCTGTGGCATCTGTCTTCCTTTTTTCTTAGTTTTACGACAGCGGAAACGCTTTGGATCCAATCAAAATATGGGAAGTTGCTTTAATTTGCCAAATTTTAAGAATAAAAATAAAGAATTTTTTAGAATAAGTTAACTATAACATGGTATTGCTTAGAAATATCCTAATCTTGCAGAAGTCCTGCAGAAACGAGTTGCGCTTCACGAAATTAGCTGAGTCTAGACAGACTCGTGTTTATTCGTCTCGCTCACCAAGCACGAGTATGTCTAGTCTTCCGGCTAATTTTGTGAAGCGCATGAAAAAACTACTCGTTTTTATATGCCTAGTTATCTGTTATTCCGTTGAATACTTAATCTACTATAATAGATACCAGCTCATGGCGTACGTTGATGATATTGTCCTACTGGCAAGAAAAAAAAAAGCAAATTGCAGAATCTTTTTAAGCAATTGAAAGGTAGCAAAGAAATATTGAGTTTTTCTTAATGTAGTAAAAAATAGAAAAAAAAGAGGAATAAATAAAGGGTACAAATTTCGAAGGATCAACTGGCTAAGAGATTTGGACCGATGAGGACGGTGAAATAGAACAACAAAGGTACGATTATATCATGCAGAATCTTGTTAGGTATGTTTGTGAAACGTAAATCTTTACGAAAAAGAACGGAATGTAAATGGAATTTTGGGAAAGAGGGAATTTAAGAAGTACATTAGAAGGTATCAAAGAGATCGAGGGACAATTCAGAAGATACGAGCAATTAAAGACCAGAAAGCAAGTTGGCTAGGTTACGTGCACTGAATGCACCGAATCAAAGACTAGAAATAATTTAATAATGAAAATAATGACTTTATTACGTGTGCTTTGAAGCTTCAACTATAAGATGCGCCAAATGAACGGGCTATTCACGCGATTGTTAGGAGTATTAAATTTCCAAATGAATCAAGAAAAATTGTCGATGTTGCTTTGATACGTGGCAAGCCAATGTTTTAGAGAACCCCAGTTTACATTAAAAGTGTTATCGCTTCAACAGCTTTTTGCACACGTAAACATTCGATATCCTTCTCATTGAAATAATCCATTGTTTGACGTGCTGTGTGAGAACTGGCAATGTTGCTAATGCGACCTGGTCGATTGTTTCTTTCCGATTTCATTGATAGCTCTTGCCAAAGAAATTGTTGTACACCATTCAACGTTAATTAAACGGTCTTTGATCTTCCAAAGCATCCAATACGACGAAAGAAATTTCTTCAAATTAAGACGAAATTTTGTTTGTGCTTGGATCAAAATATTCATACCTTCTTTCTGTGACTAAGGATGTATCTTTGTCAAAGTAATTTTTTTTTAAAGACGCTTTTTCAGGACAACAATCGAGTTTACTCGACCTTCATGCAGTTGTAAATAATCTTGTTTTGATGGCAATTCATCCATTACCAAAAGTTGAACGAAGGCGCCTTTACTGAAGTCGTAGGAAACCATCCAACGAAAGCCTTTGCATGAGATTTTCTCTATTTATTCACAAAATTGCTTATAAAGCGTAAAACGAATATCAGAACAAAAATACTCAAATAAACTCGTTTTTTTTTTGTACCAAATATAGTATAAAATCAATTATAAGATATTTGTACATTTCTAGAGGCTAAGGCTTGTACTAATATCATGTACAGGCGGTTTATCGTTTTGTCTTAAAAAGGAATCAATTGCAAACAGATGTAACTCTTGTTCTTTTATGGGTATGTGAACTGAATACGATTATTATTGAAGTTACAGCAGGTTTCTACAAAAGATATTTTTGCGTTTAACTGTTTTAATTTCAGTGGAAGGTACCATTAATTTGGTTTGTTCAAAGATAAATATTTCGTTTTAATACCGTTAAGAAGAAATCCATCTTGTAAAAGATGACCGAACTAGATATTTATCTTGATCATGACAAGGCGAAATCTTTAATTTAAAAAGTGTAACTGTATAACTTCGGTTTAATTCCCGTTATTAGTCCAACATTATTATTATTATTATTATTATTATAGTTATTACATGCGGTTACAACAAAGTTAAAAGGAGAATAAATGACGAAGCGCTTATCCGAACATATTACTTATTTAGACCTTTGACATTTTCACGAAAGACGGCTACGGTTTTTTCTTTTTATTTACCGTAAAGGACGTACCTATCTCACACGGAGTCACCGCTTAAATACACCTGTCGTTTTACTTTTACTTTATGCGGCGTCTTCGGAGGCGTAAGCCGAAGTCGTTAATGGTCATTTTTGCGTCACCGAAACGCTAAAATAAAATAAAAGATTATTTACAAAGTTGCTCCTTTTCAGTAAAACAGGATGCGCGATAGGCAAGGTTCTTTTGCGTACATTTAATCGGGTCTTGAATTATTCAAGTGTGAGTCGCTTAAATATGGAATATCGAATTAATTTTTGTCTTCTTTTGTCGACATTGAACCAACGGATTGCGGTTGTAATGTTAATGAAATCACACAAAGGAGTCTTCGGCGGTCGAGTTGCTGGTGAAATGGCGACATCGTTTTAGGAACGGAATTCCCGGTAATTCTGGGTGTATTTGTATGCTTCTTAATTCGAACACGTGTAGAAATGGCCGACTATGGTTTTATAAAGGAAATTTCTTGATTATTTATAGGAATTTTTAAAAAAAATATAGTGAAGGACAAGCACGGAAGAGCCTAGAAGGTGCACGTACGGATAAGTCCTAAGGATAGTAAAGTATCGGGTTATAATAAGATCATTGCGAAAATAGTGGGGAATAGGGGAGAAACGGGGATAATTTTTTACTAAGAATATTTAATAAAATTCGAGAAAAAGACTAAGTACCTCCGAAATGGGAGATTGTATTAATTCTATCACTAAGAAGAAAGAAACGTGATAATAAAGATTGTAATAACTACAGAGACATAACGTTAGTTAGCGCAGCATTGAGGTTATAAAAGCAGAGTAGAAGAAAGATTAGGAAAACAAGTTGAGCCAATTTTAGACAAAGAACAATTATTATTATTAAAGAAGTCGTAAATAGAAGAACAATAAGAGGACGACTAGTTGAATTGTGATTAATTGATATAAATAGAGCGTTTGGCAAAGTTGCTACGAACAAAATAAAATAGAAGAAAAGTTAAGAAGAAGATCTAAATTTGTTAGAGTTGCTAAATGTCTTTGTCAAAAACCAAAAGTAGCGTTATAAGTAAAAACCTGATGTTGGAAATGTTCAACATTGAACAAGAAATACGATAAGAACGAAGTCTAAGTTCGCTTCTTCTCATCACCTTTACAGATGATTTAATAAAAGAAACAAAACAAATAAAAACGCTAAATATCGGTTAGAGGAACTTAGGAAAAAAATAGCATTTGCAGATGCAATTATAACAAGAAGGGAAATAGTTAAATGTATGGAATGACCCAGCAGAATAGCGACAATGTATGTAAGAAATAGTTCTTCTTATTTTCAAGTCAAATATTGATGCAAGCGGTTCAAATGGAGCGTAACCACCTAAAGTATGGAAGGCCCCCGGAAGCATGAACTGCGTAAATCATCAGTAAAGTTGGAGATTTGATGTTGCCTAACGGTCGACTAAAAGTCTCAGTTATTGCTAAAGAAATAGGAGTATCAGAGATGAATCCTAAAGAAAAACTGTCTAAACGATTAGTTTGAGAAGAGGATGCAATGAAGTTATAAGGCCTCGCCACCAGCCAGTCATGGAACCTGGCTTTGAAAAATTACAACAAGCACCTTGTTTCTAGTATCTTTTTCGGGAATTTAAGAAATGCTTGAGAGTGGGCGTCCTTTTATCCGAATGGTGAATTGGAAAACTCTTGGAGTCGTATTTTGTAGAATTACCAAAACAAGTACTTTTTTTCAAAGAGTTTGCTTTATTTATTTGAAAATCATTGGAATACGTGTGTTAAGGTTAATGGTTCTTACGTTGAACGATTTCATTTGTTTTCCAACAGTATTTTCAGGAACCATAAGCCAATTGCTTAATGTTGCCAGAAGTTTCAAGATTTATTAGTCGTTCTTCAGAAACATTAATATATGTAAATGGATTGAGATGTTTCACCAGACCATCCCAGCATGCATCTTACCTCGATATTATTTCTAATTACATAGTATACGTTCCTAGCGTACGATGATAAAACGCTAAATGGAACACCGTTATACGAAGCCACCTTAGCACGTAGTACATAGGGACGTGCAAATAAAAATAAGTAAATTTATTTTAATTTTAACTTATTATTAACACGTAAGCATATGTACATAAAAGTATAAAAATCGTTTTTGTGACGATGGTCTTGGTTCTTATGATATTCTTAAATTTTCTGTGATGACGTCGTGCAGTGTAATTTGTCGCTTTCCTTTCTTTCCTCTCGTTATACAAACCTTGGTAGTAGGAGGTCGTATCCAAAATGCGTTTTAAGTCTCTTTTTAAAATCCGTTGAATATTGGTTGAATTTACCAAACCTACTAAGTAAGTTTATAGTTCGTTTTATCTGTTCTTGAAGGTCGCCGTTGGCAAGATTCTCACAAAAAACCGGCATTTGTATCTACATCTTCTAAATCTTGCTGTATCGATTGGATAGCCAATTTTGCTAACTAGCGATGATCGACATGGTGGAACCTTCCCTTTCAATCGATTTCGTAACACATTAATTTTGAAGACGATGTGTTTATGATAAAAAAAAAAACGATATCGAGACCACTTCATACTTTCTAAAGCGCATTATTAATTGATTTCATTATAGTTGTAGGAATTTTTCCTACAGACTATAGCTATTTTTCTAAGCTGAAAGTATTTTTTTATATCATCGTTCGGTCGATCGGAACTAATTTGTCGCTAATTTATTGTCAGGAAGTTTTGAATCATCGAAGCTACATAGCCTCGAAAATTACCAACAAAAAAATCAGTCTCGCTCACTTCTTTAACACTTAGGTAATCGATAAGCCAATAAAAATCAGCAATAAACGCTCAAGAGGCGAGCTTACTCGAGTTCTCGAGAAGAAAAAATTAGCGAGTGTTAAGTAACACTCGCTAATTGATCGGGACGGAATTACGGAATTTCTCCAACTGTCAAGATCAAATTTCGACAGCGGAAACCATATATTCGCGTTTAAACGTCTGAATTAGCTGTGAATTAGCGACGTATCTAGTACAGGTCTTAATTAGAAGGATGCGAACGCTAACGCTACTACCAATTCGCACGGTGTCGTTGATTTATTAACGGGTAAAGTAAAAGATCCGTCATTGTGCGTGCTCATCATCTCGCAACATTTTTAACAATGAAATCCTTTGTTTTTCGCGGTGTATCGGGGTATCGTGCGGTGTAAACTACGTTTCAATGATTTATACTTTCAGTAGGCTGGGGTATCGCACTATCGATCGAATGTGTACACTAGTGAGCGAAAATATATAACGGTTAATAATATTAGTATTTAAGCATTATAGTTCATTTTTTATGAGCCCTCGAAATAAAAAATCGACGGGATTAAGGTCGAAAGCCCTAAAATACACAAATTTTGGTTCATTTATGTCTTCACAAAGGCTGCAAAGACTAATGGACTGGGTGGCGGAGAAATGTGAATTGAAATGAATTGAAAAGAGACCAAGTCCATAATTATTTCAAAGTTTCAACATCAACAAGTTTTGTAATTTTCCCTATTATTGTCCTATAATTTTCCTTGATCTGTTCATCTTTCTTATCACATTCGCATATTTTTTTTTGTCAAAATCTTTCGAACCTGTTTCTTACGATTACTTTCACCTTCGTTGTCTATGTTGAATTAAACGAAAAAAAAAGAAAAAGACAAACAGTTGTTTTTAGTATAACCTAAAAAGAAAATATTATATTCATAAAATCGCAGCAATCCGTAATTGCTGCGACTCTCATTATTTGTTGAGTTACTCATGTTCTCCATTGTACCTATCATTGTAGACAGAAGATTCTTTTTTTCTCAATCTCGAACCGGGTGATCGCAAATCTAATAGACGATAATACGGCATCGCATTACTACGATTTTGCTGATTAGTAACAGTTATATAACCGCTGTATATGTACGCATACATCTCGTAAAATAACTAGGTAAACAATCCGAACAGATGGGCTGTTGACTTAAACAATTTATTAAAGTAATAGAAAGAGAGGCCGAACGGGAGAGGAGAAAAAAAACGACCTTGCCAACTTTAACCTTTTTTTTCTCGAGAAAGTGAGAATTTTCGTATCCTCTTGGCCTACTATTATTATTCGATTGTGAATACGGACAATCGAAATTTATTGTCTTGTCGTGACGTCACCGCTGAATGAAGCAATCGATCTATGATCGAAATTATTTATTCAGATTTCATAGCATCGTCGAGATGAATTATTGTAGTTTTGGAGCGTTTGTTCGAGCGTTGAATTTTCATAATTTTACATGTTTTATGGAGGAATTATTCAGAAACGTAATATTTTCATAATTTCGCGATCCGAAAGTGTTTAATTCAGAAATTAGATTCAAAGCAGATCTACTCTGAACCTCCTTCCGTGGTTCACTAAACTTGTATTCTTCATTCCTATCGTTTTCTTCTTTCTCAGCCATTTTCTAAATTATTGTTGTACTGTGCGTTTCTTTTGTGCTGGATTTATATATTTATACATTTAGGTAGTTTATAAGAAATGAAAAGGCTTTGGTTGAACTTGTGTTCACTATTTGTTGTTCTTTATTCATAATCACTTTTCACACTATGTGTATCGATTGCTTTTGTTTGAAGTGATTTTTTATTTAATAAATCCAATAATTTTGCGAGTTTTAGGAACATTTTCAAATTTTGGGAATTTCGAAAGCTTGCAGATTTTTCTGTTATTTTCGAGAACTCTGCGATCCTAAATCTTTTTAGGCGAAGATTGGTTTTCGTATTAGATACCAGCCAACAATATTCGCGGCTTAAGTGTTTAACAGATATTTTTCAAGGTCCTGGAAAGTTAAAAAAAATCAAAAATTTAGATTTTTTGCTTCCAGCATTTTTTTTTTAATATCCAAGACTGTCAATCCTTACAAAGAATCAATATACTTCTTTAAATTTTCGCGAATATATCATCAATTAAGAGCTTCCCCATTAAATAGACTGCCACTATGAATATAAGAAGGAAAAACAAACATTAAGCATTGGTACTCTTGCCTGTCGATATTAGAACATTGTTCTATTCAACACGTATTAACTCGGAAACAAGCGAAAATTTGGACCATTTACAAGAACGATAGTTAAGATAACATGAAAATAAATGAAAAATGTTCAATGTTGATGTTCAAAATGATTTTTTTTTGGAATATGGTTTCATCTGCTTTTCTCGAAACATCCAAAGACTTGATTTGATCTTTGGATGTTGAAAATTTGTTAAACTATTTGATATTTTGGCGATATTTTATGTTTCATAAATTTTACAGAATTTTGTTGTTAGCGTGATTTGGAGATCTTCACTCGTTTCCTTTTTTTTTCCAGAAACCAAATCATGTCACCACTAGCAATAGTGGGACAGTTGATGTTGATACCGTTATATCTAGTCACCGCTGATGTCAGCCACGTGATACAAGCAACAGCATCCACTAACACCAACGCCCAAGCTGTAAATCTTCTCGTCTCAAGCAGTTCGACGAAGCAAAGCGCCAAGAGCGAATTCTGGTGGCAAGATGAGAATTCGCCGCTGAAGAAAGCATATGATCAGTTCAAAGATTGCAAATCGAAGAACGGTTGCGGCCTTAGGCAATCTCATGCGGTCCAAGTCAACGACTTAGCCTCGGTCAAGATAGATCTGAGTAAGAATCCTTTCTTCAGCGGAGGCGTTAGCGGCAATGCTAGTTTCTACAAGCCCAAAATCGATTTGAGCAAGAACCCGTTCTTCAGTGGACACGGGCAGGTGATCGAGGATAACGGCGAAGGCTTTCTAGGAGTCCAACCAGCGGAAATCAAGTTCGCCAAATCGAAACCTCTGAGCCTCACGCACCCATTGAGCGGAAGTGATTGCTTTGGGAATGGCGCTATCTGTGTACCGAAAGGAAAATGTAATAACGAAGGATTCGCGGCGGCTAACAACGATGGCGCGTTGCAGAGTGGTAATAAGGTAAGTTTTAAGTTATCAAAAGAAATATTTTGGTAGAAAAGAAGATGGCATTAACTAAAGAACTATTATTTTTTACTGGTTTATATGTTTTAGTTACGTCTATTCTTGTAATTTTGGTTAAAGTTTTAAAACAATATTTGGTGATTTTATTGTTTCAACAATTGTAGCAATCTTTAATAATATTACTTTCTTGTATTGTGCATCAAATTTTGATATTGCTAATATCTTAAGATGGCTGTGAAGGTCCACGATCTCCTTTTTTTTATATTTCTGGTGGAATCCAGTTGATTGGTGCTGCGTTTTTTATGAATAGTGCCCGTTCCAATATGCGGCCTTGGCCTTATGTAATTGATAATTCCCACAGCTTACGTTATTGTAGAATTTCAATGGAAATTCTTTGGCTTTGACGTAGAGAAGGATAATATACAGCAATTCGTAAATTATGGCATTTAATTTTAGATGAAGATGTGAACATTAGAACAACTTCCGATCCTGACGGCTTTTAATGCTCTTCATTGTTTCCTGTTCCTGGTTATTCTTGTGGTTTCACGCAGCGTTAGATTAATTCGATGTAATTTTGTGATTACGTCTTTCTTTTTTTCTGGAATGTTGTAGCTTAGAGGCGATCTTGCTTTGTTCCTAATCGGATTTTTTAGCGTGTGTCTTATTCACTTTAATTTCTTGATATCTAACTTTTCTTCGTTCGTTATATTTTATAATTCTCCATAATTCATCCTTCTGGACATGAAGATTCTATTATTTAATATTTTTTTTTTTAGTGCTTTCTTAGTGCTAAAGGTGCGCGAAAGCGGCTGAAATTAATCGTCAGATCCGTGAGGCGTATTGTGATCGATGGAATGGCACCGAAATAGATTAGAGCTTTTAAAGATGGTCGCGTATAAGAAACGAAGTGGACGACCTTCTGTCATTATTGAAGATTTGGCGCAGAAAGTTGACGAAAAAGTGAAAGAGAATAGATATTTCGCGATATCGTCGTTATCCGATGAGTTTCCTCAAGTCTCAAAAAGTATTCTTTATGCAGTTGTTATGAATTATCGAAATTGTTACAAGCGGCGAAACACCTGTATTGTGTGATAGGGTGTCATGTTTTAATCTTTCTTTATATACATTAGAACAATCTAATTATTCTCATCATTCGAAACTAATAATATTGATGTGAACTTTTCTGTTATTTTCTATCATTTGCTCTGAGCTAATTCCGTTGGTCTAAATCCGAACCAGGCGTTATCGTAGATTTGCTTTTAGGAGATCTTTAATTTTTTTTAAGCAAGCATAATTTTTGTCGTGATTTTATTGGACACAAAAGCAAGGCAATCGGTCCGCTCTTTTCACCTAGTAGTAAGTTATATTTTTTTTTGGTAATTTTATTATTTCTCCTTGTTGTCATCCTATTGGAAGTTCGGTTTTCCATTTGTATTCTTGTAAGTAAGACACAAAAGACCTTCACCCAAGTATGTGAAGGCGTTTTTTACCTGCTCCATTGGGACGTCACTTTTCCTTGCAGCTTTATGGTTTTTGAAAATTTGTATTGCCTGTTCAATTCCATCTTTCGTGGGTTCTGCCCGTTTTTTAGTTAAGTCTTAAAATCCCATTACTTGATTAATAAATGTTTTCAGCAAATTACTTGTTATTTAATGCAATCTTTGAATTGTAAAAGTCACGTTAATATTATTAATCAAATCAGCTAGTCTAAAGAAGGAACAACTGCGTCCAACCGTATAAATTTCATATCGCTTATTTACAGTTATATTTCTAATGGCCGAATATCAACACACACACACGCACACAACATTCTGTGACCGTTGATAATCTTCGAAAATGTTTATGTATGAATTTATTTATAAATTGCTAATTTACTTTTCATTGACATTTAAAAATTTTACAGAATTACATTTGAGAATTGACATTTCGAAGCATCTAATTATCGCCCCGGCTATTGGAGTTTCACCTTCTCCGAACGCCGCAACGTTTACACATATATTGTCGTCGAATAATACTGTTTCTGGCTTATTTCCAATTCAAGGATTATTTACTTAATAATGATAATGTTCTTACCTTATTGCTACTAATTTTTTCGACAATCGGCGTATTCGAATAGCGCTATTCTTACAAAACTCTTCTTTTTACCATAAGAATTGGAAAAACATCATCTTTTTTCGATATATACCTTCAATAACCTTCACGATAACCGTTATTTCTATACAGTTTGCTCTCATGTTGTTATATAATTGCATTTATATGATGTAGTTGATAGGTGATACGGAACGACGAACGAGATTCTCAAAACTCTCTTTCTAGGAACGATTTTAAGCTGTATCTGATAGTTGCAAATATGAGGAAGCACTGATTGGATTCCTCCATAAATTAATACTCATGTTCTGCGTATATTAGCGTATATTGCAGGAATTAGGCTTATTTCAGACGTTATTATATATACAAGCGGTGCGGTGAAGAATCATCTTTAATAATTCAAATTGCAGATCATCCTCATTTTAAAGTACAATGATTTCCTGATCTGTGTATAAGAGTAGTTGAAAGTACTTGTTTGTGACTATAGAAGATTTTAGGGTCCCTAGATCTTCTTGGAATATTTAACCAGCATTCGTCTGATTTTATCTAACAATTAGTATGATTTTTTTTCCCATTTTCCCCAGCCCAAAGACATATTTAAGGCTGCTTCTTTGGATAACTTATCAGTCTCTCTTTTTCCAATCTCTTGATCTCTCACCAGCATAGTTTCTACTTTACAGCCGTCCTCGGTTTTGTATGTAATACGCATACGAGTATGGGATCAGATTCATACGTGCCTTTCTTCTAAAGAGAGCAAGAATTGTCGACTTTTCACTCTCAGTTGCATGAAGCTTCTTCTGAGTTGCTGCATGTTGTATCGCTGCTGTGATAAGAATTCATGTGGAGCTACTGGTTTAAAAGTACCGCTTGGCTGTCTATTAAGGCGTCTACAGCTACATTCTCAAGGTTCTGTTTGGTACAAAAATCGACAACAAGAATTTCTGTTTGGAATTGGTTAGCTAGATATGAGATGGTACTTAGATCCTCTACTACCTCTGCCAATTCTAATTTGTGGCTTAGGCAGGTCATTATAAGCCCTCCTTATAAAGAAGATGAAAATTATATTCACATCGTTGGAATTTTCAAGGATTTTGAGATGTCCTATAAGGTCTCCCAGCTTTAGTTCCTTTATTCTAGTGAGAATGAAGGATTTATTTTAAGCTGTTTTTGTAATATAGACGCGAAGTGATATTGTTCCCAGCAGACCTTCCAGCTATGAGAAAGTTACTTTTAAAGTGGAAAATTTAGTTGACATTAAGATTTATGGAGTTCATAAAGTTTGGTGAATCCTTATCAATACATCGCTACAAAATGCAATTTTTCTTTGGAATTAAAGTAACTGTTTTCGCTAATCGTTGGACGATGTATTTCTTGGATTGGAGCAGCAGGTTTCTAAATTCAATGATGTTGGAAGATCTAGGCTGCTGCGTTGCTAAATATATTTTTTGAGGAGTTATTAACGCGGAAAATGTAAACAACTACCAATTTTACCTACACAGACGTCATCAATATATATACGTATTAGATAAGAACATGTGTGGATGAGAATATCTGATAAAGAACGTTGTTTCTTGTCGAACTAATACCTAAATCGCTTCAACAAAACGGCGAAGAGGGCAAATAATTTCAATAAACAACAAATATTTAAATGAACTTTCTACAAGATTAATGGTACCGCAGAGTTCTGCTTTAGGGTACTTGCCGTTCCTGTTATTTGTAGATCATCTTTCAGATATTGGCGGTTGCGGTAATTTCAAAGAAAATGGTTTTTTATTGATTTTACACCTACAAAGATTGATTGCTACTGCTTATTAAGAATTAACGAGACGAGTTAAAGGACGACATTTGTGGCATTGGCAGGCATATATCTACGCATAAGGGCCTCTAGGTGTAGCTAGCTTGAATGTATTTAAAGGCTATTATTATACGTGTTTTTCGGTTGTAGATAAGAAAAAATCCAACCGTTGTCCCTGTCATGGGCACCTTAAGTAACTTGCCATTATCTTTATCTATTTATGAAATTCTTGTATTGATTTAAAAGAATTTAAAGATAATCTTGTTGATTTTTTTTTTGATTGATTATCAGTAAAACATCGAATTTTAGGTTATAAAATCTGCACACACCTTTCATCACCTTTCTATCATTACCTTTGTTACTATCTTAAAAAATGAGCTCCTTTCAATCACCCTACGAGTTTCTGCGAACTGAAAGGATATTTAACGACTGAAAGATCGCATTCAGAATGCTCACCCTAATTTTATACATTTATTCCGGATTTTACGTAAAACGAACATCAAATCTTTGTGAAATTTAACATATTCTTTTTAACTATACTTTCAGTATCTCAATTGACACATACACAGAATTCATAGTTAAGCAGGTTACACAATCTTTCTTGTAGCCGCGTGGTAGATGAACGATTAGGAAAGAGCCATTCTTGACCTATCCGCAAGAAGGTCGTATTACCAACAGCGGGAATGATTTAGTACTACAGTTCGCAAACAAGTATTGCGTTCTGTTTGAGGCATAAAAAATCTCGTTTCTTGTACTAGTATTCGAAAACTCACGATTTATAAGCAGATTCGCGAATTCCTTTAGCTTTTGAAGAAAGAACACTTGCCGCAAATTGAACTACTAAATTGTTGAATAACGCAATTCGCAACCTGGTATGCTTTGAATACCAAGGAACCGAGATATTTTTTTTTTATTACGCGATAAAAATATAATCATTTGGCATGCAGTGTAGGTGGTTCTCGATTTGTAATTCAGGAATTCTATGACAGCTCGTATTTGGAGGACGGCATTTTCTAATGGACGAACATGCGTTTAATTTTTTTCTTCTTTTTAAATTTTTGGAACTTCCATTAGTATTACTTAAGGGGAATAAATTTTTTACCGAAAAGAAGAATAAAATATATCGATCATTTTTTTTATACCAATTAAATTCTATAAAGTGGCCATTGCATAAGACATCACATATATTTTTGGAATCTGATGGAGAAACTTCTAGAATTTGTTTTTTTATAAACATTTCGTTACGTCTAGTGTATAGCGAATTAAATATGAAGCTATGTAAGCAAGATCCTCGCAATCGTTTATTTCTCTAAAGGCATTCGCTAAAAATAATGTGTAAACGTTATTTTTTTGGTGCAATCTCAATATTTACTTGGAGTGACCATCATTTTATTAAGTACATTATTAACATTAAAGCATCAAAGGAATTGCCTTATTTAAAGCGTTCTACACTTTTTTAAGACATTTTACACTAAGATATCTAATTGTTGGTAGGGCTATAGGCTGTATAGGAGATTCCACTTAAAAAAAAAGCACTTGTACCGCACCCAACAATAACTGAACGCCGTGTATACGTAAACATAATCTTGTTTTGTGCGGAACTTTTTTCTAGTTTTTTTGATGATCTTCCAACGAAGGGCTAAGTAGACACGGACTATGAGAAAGTAGATTTTGGAGTTTCTGTTACGGGGGTTCTATTGCACAATTGCTTCAGATGAAATAAAGCATCTTCATTATGCCTTCTTAATTAAGCCTTTAATCTAAGATTAAAATCTATTAATTAATCTAGTAAATAAAAGATCTTTGATTTTAATCCTAGTAAACTAATACGAAGAGACACTTTCTTTCAACAATTTATTTGCATTTGTTAACGCTTCATATACCGTTATACAACCGGTCAATTTTTACAGCAGAAGCCGTCTATTGTTTCATAATTTCGATGCCGCCAAACGTTTCTCTGTAGTGCCTTACCTAATTGAATAATGAATACTTTATGCATTTACCCACGCGAAAATTTAGAGAAGCAATAAAACTTTTAATTTATCTTCAAATCCGGGTTTGAAACATAAATAAATATTAGCTATTCAACAGCAATTACCGTCGAGTACTACGCCGGCTGATTGTTTTCTACTACGCGTGAAGGTGTTGAAAAAAGAAGTGCGTAGGCTGTAAAATAGTAGATTTTACAGCTTGTAAATGAATAAGTTTTAAACGAAAATCGAAATATGGGCTTTTTTAATTTTAATGAGAACATTAGCAAGCAAATTGTCTACATACGTATATGCGGGCCGTCCGTTTAAGGATAGACAGCGGCTCTGTCTCAATAATGGTAAGTTGTGCCGGATTCAGCAAAAAATCACCCATAAAAGTAACCCGTATTGTCTTTTTGGTTTGATCTTTGCAGTTAAGTTAGGTCTGCTTAAAGAGAAACTCTTTGTTTTGGATTTGTATGTTGTATTGCTCGTACTCGGTGACGTTTCGTTGATTTGCTATTAACATTTTCAGGTCTCCCATATTCATCTTCGCTTTCTTGTGTAATTGTATATTTTTCCGTAATTGGATTTCGAGCGAATGAATACGTGTTGCATGTTATTTTGTTCACGATGCCAGAAAAATGTATAAATCTTGTATAAATTTGTATGTCGTCTGCATATATTTACATTATAGAGTGGTCGATACATTTGTTGTATTGACTAATCTGTTATTGAGAACAACACAGGTCCCAAATTAGAATCCTGAGGTATACCCTTGAATGCAGACAAGAAGTTGGAATACGAAGAAGTAATACCCAGCGTGCTACCTTTATAGTCTCCTTGTTAATGATTCATTTCTTCAATTCGTCCAAACACTTAATGATTGGCATCCTGTTCTGCGAAATAGGCGTTCACGAGCGAAATTTTGCGTCTAGGAAACAGAAAAGTCAACTTTTAAATTTTTGTTGTGGCTGCCACTAAAGTGTGAACCGCTGCGTTGGCTTTTTCCTCAACCACGTTCGTTTTTCCGAAATGTTCGACTTCAATTGATTTTCAAAATTCGCAAATTTCGACACGATCAAAGTACCTCAACAATAGTTAGAGCTATTGGCAAAAGGACAAAATCATTTGGCGCAGCGATCCCAACCAATACAGGCTAATAATGAAACAGCTACTTTTGAATGCGGTTAAGTCGACAAAAAGACTCCCACTTCTAGGCGACGATTACGACGCGTATGTATAATAAAACAGTAGTCGTAACTATTAAAATGTTAATGTGCCTACTACATTATTCGGCAGAAACATCCTTGGCTTTTAAAGCGGCAATATTATAAGACTACATAGGCTTGCTTGTCGTCGTCGCGATGTTACGTAAGGAACTCAAATAAAAGTACGAACGTACGATGTTTGTGTGTATTGCTCTGTCACAGTGCGCATCGAAATGTACACGAACGTTATTCAATGCAAATCGAAGACGTGAACTAAAATCGTATGAACCGTTTAGCATTTGTATAACTGTATTGTTTTATGCAGTTGGATGTCGGACTTCAAATTGAGGCTTTATGAAAATTTCAGTTTCGGATTAAATAATTTCTTCTCCATTTAGTATCTGGAGCCGCGATGTTTATATCATTGAATATTCGTTTAAAAAAAGCTGTATATGAGTATGAGTAGAGATGGCCAAGGCTGGTGAAATTGCAGCGATTAGATAGACTCGTGTCTATTCGTCTCGTAAGAAGCGGTTCGTGTTGCCTACTCGTTTTTCTGAGAGTCGACAAAGCACGAGAAGCTGAAAAAAGGTAATAATTCCACCCGCCTTTGTCATCTCTAATCATGAGCTATGCGATGGAGGTGGCACTCCATCTTGAAAATAGTCCCTTTCCAATTCATCATCATGCCGCAGCTGGTTTATAAACACTTTCAAAATTTGAGAAAATATTGGACCAATTATGCAGGGCTTTAGACATTGCTGCTCTCGTCTGACGTGAATAATTAGATCTCATCATTAACAATATAGAATTCTACGTGGGAGATCAACAGGCGGTTTTTACTGTGTTACAGTTACTCTGTATGATTGTGTAAATGTTTAATTAATGCTTTCCTCGCACCACTGAACGATGAACTTAAAAAAAAATGAAAAGAAACAATAGAATCTTAGAAATCGAAACGGATCATATCAGTTTCAGCTGCTAATTTGTGAATCGATTATTTTTGGACTTGCTCCGTTATCAACAGTCAAGATTTTTAATTTTTTTCTTTTTCGATCGAACACTTAGATTATTATGAAAAATGATTATACATTTATGAAAACTAATATGCTACTCACGTGTAGATGCACTTTCTAGTAAATATTTTAGTTATGTTAAGAGCACAAACAGGTTGAAAGAAAAAGAAAGAATAATGGCCACGGAAACAACGGCAAATAACAGAACTAAATGTAATAAGTCTTCTCCGACCATCACAATTTACCTAATACGTATTCTAAACGCAAGAAAAAAATTACTTGTATTAAATAAATAGATCCAAGAAAGCGTATTTCACGTAATAATCATTCGTTTGGAAAAATTCAAACCTAAAAATAGAAATAGGAGGAAACGGTGAAACGTACAGAAGATGATTAACCACATAATTACGAAACGAAAATAAATAAACGAACACGATTTTAAACAGTCTTAATTGTTATATTGGTTAGCAATACAGGATCTCTTACAAACGTCCATCCTTGACATCTGACTCCTCAACAACCTTACCGGGTAATATGAGTGGGTCACAAAATAATATCCGCTATAAAATCGATAATTGCCATGTTGACCAACGACTTTGAGCGTGGAACATTTGAAAAAAAAAAAAAAACGTAAGATTTCTACCTAACATCGAATGATATTAATTAAATTATCAATGGCATCGAATAGTTTTCCCATCGCATAATGAATGGCAAATATGGGAAGAGTATGAAAGCGTCTGTAGTCTCGTGGATATTAGATTATCGAACGCGGCTCAGGTCGTGATTATGTCAAGGATGTGTGGATATTGCCGGCAAATTTTTATCGTTTTTAGCACTTACCATCGAAAGATGTGTAAAATATAATGGTAAATGTTAATAGTAATAATAGGTATTGGGACCATAACATTTAATGGCTTAGCGGAGCTGTTCGTTGCACTTATCGGGTCGGTATGAGTATTAGAATGTAATCTAGCGGAATATCGATAATGGCAATATGCCGAGTGGAAAATCGATATTTATGAGTGTCACCTTTGATATAATGCATCTCCGGTGTAGATACACGCTTAATAAATGGATTATGGCGTTTGATTTAATTTGATCTTGCTTAATGTAACGTGAAAGTAACTGCGATTTTTTGCAATCTCCTCGTAAACGTACAGCGTAGCTAAAAAAATTGCCGTGATAAAACGAATGTATTAAAAACTGCTTGTATTGTGTTATTGCCAATGAATTTATATTACTTACAAATTACTAAATGAGGTGTAGAAGGAAAGATAACGGTCTCTATATAATTGAAGTTTATAACATCAGGATCAATAAATCGAGAAGATAAGCAAATGTCGTGGAAATAGATAAGATTAACTTAAATATAATTGAAAAGATGTCATTTGCTTCTTGCACCACTGACGACAGGCGCTCTTCACTTCTCAACAAACTTATTATAATCAGTAGAGAGGACAAAAGCGAGCGAAACCATATCTTTTTTGCAGCGATTAGACATACTATAATGCAGTGCTAACCATTTAAAGACTACTTAGCTTATAAGAAAGTAATTAAAAAGAGAACTATTTCTCATTATATCTACGAGATACAAACCAAATAAATAAATAAAAAAAAAACGAAGGAGCAAAAGATCAAGAAAGTAAAGATAGTGAATTAATGGTGACTATAGAGTCTAGTACTAGAGCGGTCAGATAATTACTGATTTATTTTCGTCGCGCCCTTACATCTTCATAATGATCAAACATTGCATCGGCCCCACTTATTACGGAACCTTCTAGAACGAGATATTAAGCCAAAAGATATTGGGGGGCTTAACAAAACAATTGTTAATGTAATTACAACACAATTTCAAAGATTCGTATCTTCCATTATTGCTCTTAGCAACACATCAATGTGGAATTTCGTAAAGTAAACACCCAAAACAAACTTTCCGCTAATCGGCAGCAGAAAGTAAACGACCTTGAGGATTTATTCGTCCTACCTATATGTGTTCTTTTTTTTTCTTAATGCAAACATTAAGAAAACTACTCAACTACTTGAGCATTCCTCACATAGTCTAGCTTGGCGAAATCTGATTATTCGCGTTCTTTTCAATCCTAACGATACGCAAAGGTCAAAATGACGCTTAAAAGTTTCCCAGCGGGACGGCGTGGCCGAGGGAAGATGAGTCCGTCGATCCGGCAGATGTAATTATCTCGACTAAGTACGCTGGGTTACGTAATGGAGAAATTTCTTGTTACGTTGCTTGGATGATTAACGACTATCAATAGAATACAAGTGGAGCGAAGCTATTTTTTCGTGGGACGAGTGTTTCAATGCTCGCGGTTAAAGAAAGCGCTTGATGCTAATGATATATAAGATCATGTAGAATCTTTGCGTATGTATTTGCTTATAATGCTATTATTTCTTATGTAATGCTGTTAGAAGCATATTTCTTCTTATTCTTTTATTTTTTTTCGTTTTCGTTTTTTGAAAGGGTACAGTCAATATTATGCGTTTAACGATGATGGATTACATGAAATGTATGGAGTGTACCAGGATGAAAAGTAAGAGTTAATGCAAAGCAGATAACCATCTCATCTCTTACTCCCAAAGAACTCCCAAGAGTTTGCAGGCTAGCTAAACATGCCGTTGGATATTGAACAAGTGACGAATTGACTGAATTTTAATTGTTAAAACCACCTTATCTAAAATCGCAACCAATCTCCTTGGAAATTATCGCTATTAATTAGTTCCTCTTAATTCTTGCGTCTAGTACCGCTCCTTTCTACCAATATATAATCAATAATTGACTTTCTTCATCTATTTGGCGACTGTCTTGTGTATTTGTTTATTTCTCTACGTTTTCGTCATTATTATAACTCTATTCCAGAAGCTTTTTGCCATCGTTACTTCTGATACACTGTGCTGCTTTTCCACTTTTCTATTAGGATCACCTACTACCTCAATTCTGCTTCATATTATTTCTGTTGCTGTACATAGTTCTTCCAAAATATATCTTTCTTTTCTGTTTTGTCGTCTTCACCGGACCCGTATACTGTAAATACTGCAAGCTTAATATATTTCTGAGTTTATTATGTATTAAGCTTCGAATTCCTCGCTGCTGCCCTTTGCGATTATAGAACTTTGCTTCATACAAGCGAGGTGCTATAATCGCATTCCCTTCCTTTTCGTTTTGTTTGAGGTATTATTAATAGATCAAAATTTGCCGTTTCAAATTCGTAGCACGTTTCGAAAGAAGATGTAAAAAAAAGTGAAAATAGCAAGATATTCGGCAAAAATGAAAAACAGATAAGAACGGAATCTGTAAAACATGAAAAGTGAGGTGAAATGGAGCGACTTACCGCTGATATCTAATTAGTTTTTGCAGCTTTTAAAGGTGGCCACAATTCCGAAAAGAATATGCGTAATCATATATGCATGAAGGAATCACTCAGTATCTGCTTTAAGGAAGCTTTAATGCTTGTTTTACTCTCTTTAACGATAATATGTTATTCCACCGAAAATTGGAATACTAGAACCATTACCAGATAGATATGATTTAAATAAATACTGTTAACATGCAGCAACTCATCTAAATACAAAAACCATAAAATCCATTTGTAAATGCTTCAATACAAATGCTTCTTCTTTATTTACAGAAACAAAAATGCGACCCGAAAGTCGAAGTTTGCTGTCGTCCAGCAAGAGGTTCCAGCACATCTGAAATAACACCGGGTAAAAGCTCAGTGTTCAGCGAAAAGGATGCGGGTCTTCGTCATACGTTGCCAAACACCGATGAGATTCGACCAGATATATTCCCCGCCGGCGAGAGCGGCGCTACAGGATTCAACATTATATCGACCACGGCCAAACCAATACGCGACGTTACTTTCAATCCAATCTTTTCAAGCACTATCGATTATAGTAATACGGTTTTCGGCGATGTGAGATTCGCGTCTACCCTTAAGGGCCCTGATTACCTCCCACCATACGAAATAACTACACAACCATCGACCAAGGGACCCGATTATATTCCTCCGCTCGTTGAATGCGCTAAAGGACAAATTCTAGTCAACGGAAGATGTGAAAACCGTCCATTGTGCGGGCCAGGTCAGCAGATAGTTAATGGTATTTGCGCTTGTATTGGAAACACGTATTTGGTGAACGGCAGATGCGTCGAGAGACCAGCAAGCTGTGGTCCGAATGAGCGTCTTGTGAACGGTGTGTGTGTACGAATCTCAACCCCTCCTCCAATACCAACTTGTACGGGAGGTCAACAATACGTTAATGGAAGGTGCCAATGTACAGGCAACACGGTATATCAGAATGGAAGATGTGTTACGCCTCCAACTAGACCACCAATTCCAACATGTTCTGGAGGTCAACAATATATAAACGGAAGGTGTCAATGTACAGGAAACACCGTATATCAAAATGGAAGATGTACTACAACAACGACAAGGCCACCCACCCCAATATGCACGGGAGGACAACAGTACATCAATGGAAGATGTCAATGCGCGGACGGTTATCGGTTTGAAGGAGGAAGATGTGTTCCACCAACAACTGCCCCACCTGTCACATATCTTCCACCCACAACTCAACCATGCGGCCAAGGTCAGCAATATATTAATGGAAGATGTCAGTGTGTGGGAAATACTGTCTATCAAAATGGAAGATGTGTTCCTCCTACACCTCATTGTGGCCCAGGCGAACAATACATAGGAGGAAGATGTATTACTCCACAGCCAACTTGCTCAGGTGGACAACAATATATCAATGGAAGATGCCAATGCGTAGGGAACACAGTTTTCGAAAATGGAAAGTGCATTACGCCACCAACGAGGCCACCAACACCTACTTGTACAGGAGGACAACAATATATTAATGGAAGATGTCAGTGTGTAGGAAACACTATATTTGAAAATGGAAGATGTATAACACCACCGACGAGACCTCCAACACCAACTTGCACAGGAGGACAACAATATATTAATGGAAGATGTCAGTGTGTAGGAAATACCATCTTTGAAAATGGAAGGTGCATTACACCTCCAACGAGACCACCAACACCTACTTGTACAGGAGGGCAACAATATATCAATGGAAGATGTCAGTGTGTAGGAAGCGCTATCTTTGAAAATGGAAGATGCATAACACCACCAACGAGGCCACCAACACCTACTTGTACAGGAGGACAACAATATATTAATGGAAGATGTCAGTGTGTAGGGAATACTGTCTTTGAAAATGGAAGATGCATTACACCACCAACGAGGCCACCAACGCCTACATGTACAGGAGGACAGCAATATATCAATGGAAGATGTCAGTGTGTAGGGAATACTGTCTTTGAAAATGGAAGATGCATTATACCACCAACGAGGCCGCCAACACCTACTTGTACAGGAGGACAACAATATATTAATGGAAGATGTCAGTGTGTAGGGAATACCGTCTTCGAAAATGGAAGATGCATTATACCACCAACGAGGCCGCCAACACCTACTTGCTCAGGGGGTCAACAATACCTTAATGGAAGATGTCAATGTGTAGGAAATACAGTTTACCAAAACGGAAGATGTGTTCCTCCTACACCGCACTGCGGTCCTGGCGAACAATACGTAGGTGGTAGATGCATAACAACAACACAGCCTCCAACGAGGCCACCCATTCCTACCTGCACGGGAGGTCAACAGTACTATAACGGAAGGTGCCAATGCTTGGGAAATACTATATTTGAAGATGGAAGATGTGTAACACCACCAACAAGACCTCCACCAACCACTATTCCTCCTTTCACTTATCTCCCACCTACAACTCCAGCCTGCGGTTCTGGCCAGCAGTATATTGATGGAAGATGTCAATGCGCAGGAAACACGGTGTATGTCAATGGAAGATGTATTCCTTCTCGACCACATTGCGGCCCTGGCGAACAATATATAAATGGAAGGTGCATTACACCCACAACTCTACCTCCACAACCAACTTGCTCAGGTGGTCAGCGATATATTAGTGGACGTTGTCAATGTGTGGGAAATACCATATATCAAAATGGTAGATGTATTACACCTACAACAAGACCTCCGATTCCAACTTGCACAGGTGGTCAACAATACATAAACGGAAGATGCCAATGCGTTGGTAACACCGTTTTCGAAAATGGTGTGTGCGTCTCTATTACAAAACCACCGCCTACTCCACCATCTTGTGCCTCTGGGCAACAATACATAAACGGAAGGTGCCAATGCACCGGCAACACCGTCTTTCAAAATGGTAGATGTGTTCCAGTAATTCCAACGCCATCTCCTGCACCAACCTGCGGTCTAGGCCAACAATATATAAATGGTAGGTGCCAATGTGTTGGAAACACAGTGTTTGAGAATGGAAGGTGCGTTTCAACCACAAGACCACCTCCTCCTCGCCCTAGTTGTGGTGTTGGTGAGCAATATATAAATGGAAAGTGTATTTCAATTACAACAAGACCGCCCCCAACAACCGGCTATACCTATACAACACCGACTATACCTTTCACTTTGCCTCCTGTAACCCCCGCATGTTATGGCGGTCAGCAATACATTGACGGCAGATGCCAATGCGTAGGAAATACCGTGTATGAAAATGGAAGATGTATTACACCACATACAAGGCCGCCAATACCAATTTGCACGGGCGGTCAACAATACATTAATGGAAGATGTCAGTGTGCAGGAAATACTGTTTTTGAAAATGGTAGATGCATTACACCACCAACCAGACCCCCAGCGCCAACCTGTACAGGAGGCCAACAATACATTAATGGAAGATGTCAGTGTGCAGGAAATACTGTCTTTGAAAATGGTAGATGCATTACACCACCAACCAGACCCCCAGTGCCAACCTGTACAGGAGGCCAACAATACATTAATGGAAGATGTCAGTGTGCAGGAAATACTGTTTTTGAAAACGGTAGATGCATTACGCCACCAACCAGACCCCCAGCGCCAACTTGTACAGGAGGCCAACAATACATTAATGGAAGATGTCAGTGTGCAGGAAATACTGTTTTTGAAAATGGTAGATGCATTACACCACCAACAAGACCGCCAACTCCAACATGCGTAGGCGGTCAACAATACATTAATGGAAGATGTCAGTGCGTAGGAAATACTGTTTTTGAAAATGGTAGATGTACTTCCCCACCTACGAGACCTCCAAGACCAAGTTGTTCAGGTGGACAACAATATGTAAATGGAAGATGTCAATGTACGGGCAATACTATATTTGAAAATGGGCGATGTATCACACCGCCAACAAGACCTCCTACACCAACTTGTACAGGTGGTCAACAGTATGTAAATGGAAGATGTCAATGTATAGGAAATACTGTTTACGAAAGTGGCAGATGCGTGATCATTACTACAAAACCACCTCCTCCTAAGCCTACTTGTGGTTTCGGTGAGCAATACGTAAACGGAAGATGTGTCCCTATAATAACTCGACCTACCCCGACCACCGGTTATACTTACACAACTCCGACCATTCCATTTACATTGCCTCCTGTGACTCCTGCGTGTTATGGAGGTCAGCAATATATCGATGGGAGATGTCAATGTGTAGCAAATACCATATATGAGAACGGAAGGTGTGTCACACCACACACCAAACCTCCAACACCATCTTGCATAGGCGGCCAACAGTATATTAACGGAAAATGCCAATGTACAGGAAACTCTATATTTGAAAACGGAAGATGTATTACACCACCAACAAGACCGCCAACACCAACCTGTACGGGCGGTCAACAATATCTTAATGGGAGATGTCAATGTGTAGGCAATACGATATTTGAGAATGGAAGATGTATCGTACCACCAACGAGACCGCCAATCTCAACATGTACAGGCGGCCAACAATACATTAACGGGAGATGTCAATGTGTGGGCAACACTATATTCGAAGATGGGAGATGCATCGTACCACCGACGAGACCTCCAACACCGATTTGCACAGATGGACAACAGTACATAAATGGAAGGTGCCAATGCGTTGGGAATGCCATCTTCCAAAATGGGAGATGCATTACTCCACCAACGAGGCCACCAACGCCAACTTGTGCAGGAGGTCAACAATTTATAAATGGAAGATGTCAATGTACTGGAAATACGGTTTATGAAAATGGAAGATGTGTTCCAGTAACACCTCCTCCTCGGCCCAGTTGCAGTTTTGGTGAGCAATACATAAACGGAAGGTGTGTTCCAATTACAACAGGGCCTCCTCCTACCACCGGCTACACCTACACAACACCAACTATACCATTTACTCTGCCACCTGTAACTCCCGCATGTTATGGTGGTCAGCAATACATCGCCGGCAGATGCCAATGTGTAGGAAACACTGTTTATGAAAATGGACGATGTATCACGCCACATACAAGACCTCCAACACCAACTTGCACTGGCGGTCAACAATACATTAATGGAAGATGTCAGTGTGCAGGAAATACTGTTTTTGAAAACGGTAGATGTGTTACACCACCAACGAGACCTCCAACACCGACTTGTATAGGTGGTCAACAGTACATAAACGGAAGATGTCAATGTGCAGGCAACACCATATTTGAAAATGGGAGATGTATAGTACCACCAACAAGACCACCAACAGGACCACCAACGAGACCACCAACAAGACCACCAACAAGGCCTGCACCAACATGTACCGGCGGCCAACAATATATTAATGGAGAATGTCAATGTGTAGGCAACGCTATATTTGAAAATGGAAGGTGTATCGTACCACCGACGAGGCCTCCAGCACCAGCCTGTACAGGCGGCCAACAATACATTAATGGAAGATGTCAATGTGTAGGCAATACTATATTCGAAAATGGGAGATGTATTGTACCACCGACGAGACCTCCAACATCGTTTTGCACAGGGGGACAACAATATATAAATGGGAAGTGTCAATGTACTGGGAACACGCTCTATAAAGATGGAAGATGTGTTCCAGTCACGCCTCCTCCTCGGCCCAGTTGTGGTTTTGGTGAGCAGTATATAAATGGAAAGTGTATTCCAATTACAACGGGACCTCCTCCTACCACCGGCTACACCTACACAACGCCAACAATACCTTTTACTTTGCCTACAGTAACCCCTGCCTGTTATGGTGGTCAGCAATACATTGACGGCAGATGCCAATGTGTAGGAAACACAGTGTACGAAAATGGAAGATGTATCACACCACATACAAGACCTCCAACGCCAACTTGCAGTGGTGGTCAACAATACATTAATGGAAGATGTCAGTGTGCAGGAGATACTGTTTTTGAAAATGGTAGATGCATTACACCACCAACCAGACCCCCAGCGCCAACTTGTACAGGAGGCCAACAATACATTAATGGAAGATGTCAGTGTCCAGGAAATACTGTTTTTGAAAATGGTAGATGTATTACACCACCAACTAGACCCCCAGCGCCAACCTGTACAGGAGGCCAACAATACATTAATGGAAGATGTCAGTGTCCAGGAAATACTGTTTTTGAAAATGGTAGATGTATTACACCACCAACAAGACCCCCAGCGCCAACCTGTACAGGAGGCCAACAATACATTAATGGAAGATGTCAGTGTCCAGGAAATACTGTTTTTGAAAATGGTAGATGCATTACACCACCAACAAGACCGCCAACTCCAACGTGCGTAGGCGGTCAACAATACATTAATGGAAGATGTCAATGTGCAGGCAATACTATATTTGAAAATGGCAGATGTATCGTACCACCGACGAGGCCTCCAGCACCAACTTGCAGTGGTGGACAACAATACGTAAACGGAAGATGTCAATGTATCGGAAATGCCGTTTTCGAAAATGGAAGATGTATTACTCCACCGACCAGACCGCCAACACCAACTTGTATAGGAGGTCAACAATATATAAATGGAAGGTGTCAATGTACTGGTAACACAGTTTACGCAAGTGGAAGATGTGTTCCAGTAACACCTCCTCCTAGACCTAGTTGTGGTTTTGGTGAGCAGTATATAAATGGGAAGTGCATTCCAATTACGACAGGACCGCCCCCAACTACCGGTTATACCTATACAACACCGACTATACCTTTCACTTTGCCTCCTGTAACCCCCGCATGTTATGGTGGTCAGCAATACATTGACGGCAGATGCCAGTGTGCTGGAAATGCTGTTTTCGAAAATGGAAGATGTGTCACACCACATACAAGACCTCCAGCGCCAACTTGCACTGGCGGTCAACAATACATTAATGGACGATGCCAATGTGTCGGAAATGCTGTTTTCGAAAATGGTAGATGTATTACACCCCCAACGAGACCTCCAACTCCAACTTGCACTGGCGGTCAACAATACATTAACGGAAGATGTCAGTGTGCAGGAAATACTGTTTTCGAGAATGGAAGATGTATTACACCCCCAACGAGACCTCCAACTCCAACTTGCACTGGCGGTCAACAATACATTAACGGAAGATGTCAGTGTGCAGGAAATACTGTTTTCGAGAATGGAAGATGTATTACACCCCCAACGAGACCTCCAACTCCAACTTGCACTGGCGGTCAACAATACATTAACGGAAGATGTCAGTGTGCAGGAAATACTGTTTTCGAGAATGGAAGATGTATTACACCCCCAACGAGACCTCCAACTCCAACTTGCACTGGCGGTCAACAATACATTAACGGAAGATGTCAGTGTGCAGGAAATACTGTTTTCGAGAATGGAAGATGTATTACACCCCCAACGAGACCTCCAACTCCAACTTGTGTGGGAGGTCAACAATATATTAACGGTAGGTGCCAGTGTGTAGGAAATACCGTATTTGAAAATGGAAGGTGTATTACACCACCTACGAGGCCTCCAACACCAAGCTGTACTGGTGGACAGCAGTATATAAATGGAAGATGTCAATGTGTGGGGAATACTGTTTTTGAAAATGGAAGATGTATTACTCCACCAACTAGGCCGCCAACGCCAACTTGTGCAGGAGGTCAACAACTTATAAATGGAAGATGTCAGTGTACTGGAAATACAGTTTATGAAAATGGAAGATGCGTTCCAGTAACACCTCCTCCTCGGCCTAGTTGTGGTGTCGGTGAGCAATATATAAATGGAAAGTGTATTTCAATTACAACAAGACCGCCCCTAACAACCGGTTATACCTATACAACACCGACTATTCCTTTCACTTTGCCTCCTGTAACCCCCGCATGTTATGGCGGTCAGCAATACATTGACGGTAGATGCCAATGCGTAGGAAACACCGTGTATGAAAATGGAAGATGTATTACGCCACATACAAGGCCGCCTATACCAACTTGCACAGGCGGCCAACAATACATTAATGGAAGATGTCAGTGTGCAGGAAATACTGTTTTTGAAAATGGTAGATGTATTACACCACCAACCAGACCCCCAACGCCAACCTGTACAGGAGGCCAACAATACATTAATGGAAGATGTCAGTGTGCAGGAAATACTGTTTTTGAAAATGGTAGATGTATTACACCACCAACAAGACCGCCAACTCCAACGTGCACAGGCGGTCAGCAATACATTAACGGAAGATGTCAGTGCGTAGGAAATGCTGTTTTTGAAAATGGTAGATGTATTTCACCACCAACAAGGCCTCCAACTCCGACGTGTGTAGGCGGTCAACAATACATTAATGGAAGATGCCAGTGTGTAGGAAATGCTGTTTTTGAAAATGGTAGATGTATTGTACCACCTACGAGGCCTCCAACACCAAGTTGCGCAGGTGGACAACAATATATAAATGGAAGATGTCAATGTGTAGAAGGCACTGTTTACGAAAATGGCAGATGCGTGTTAATTTCTACAAGACCGCCTCCTACTCGCCCAACTTGCGGCTTTGGTGAAGAATATGTTAATGGAAGGTGTATTCCGATTACAACGAGGCCTTCTCCTACCACTGGTTACACTTACACAACCCCAACTATACCGTTCACTTTGCCTCCTGTAACTTCTGCGTGTTACGGCGGCCAGCAGTTCATTGATGGCAGATGTCAATGTGTGGGAAATACCGTGTATGAGAATGGAAGGTGTATCACACCACACACCAGGCCTCCAACGCCAACTTGCACAGGCGGCCAGCAATATATTAATGGAAGATGCCAATGTACAGGAAACACTATATTTGAAAATGGAAGATGTGTCACGCCACCGACAAGACCTCCGACACCCGTTTGTACAGGTGGTCAACAGTATGTAAATGGAAGATGTCAATGTGTTGGAAATACCATTTACGAAGATGGAAGATGTGTATCGTCCACGCGACCGCCATTCCCACCAACTAGTCCAAGTACTCCTGTATCATACGTTACGCCTGCATGTACTGGTGGTCAACAATATATAAACGGACGCTGCCAATGCACCGATGATTACGTATTCAAAAATGGCCGATGTATCCCTCCAACTACAGGGTACACTTACACCACGCCGAGTACTCCATTTACTCTTTCACCAAGACCTACCTGTGGTCCTGGACAAGAATACATTAACGGCAGATGCGTTTCAATCACAACTACGCTACCGACTACCGTGTCTTGTGGACCAAATCAAGAATTCGTACGGGGTAGATGCCGATGTATAAGCGGGTATGTACTAGAAGATGGTAGGTGCGTTCCAACTTCTACTGGATACACGTACACTACACCATCTACACCTTTCACTCTACCACCCACCGCGAGACCTCAGTGTCGTCCCGGTTATCAATATGTTAACGGAAGATGCGTATCTGTAGTAACTCCAACACCTAGTCCTGCTTGCGCGCCAGGTCAGCAGTACATAAATGGAAGATGCCAGTGTTTAGGAAATACTGTATTTGAGAATGGAAGATGTGTTCCGATTACAACTCCACCTTCTATTCCATCATGTACTGGCGGTCAACAATACGTCGATGGAAGATGTCAGTGTGCAGGAGGTTATCAATTTCAACACGGAAGGTGTGTACCGCCAACAACTGGACCACCACCTACAACACCAACTACACCTGCATGTGGCCCCGGGCAACAATATGTCAACGGAAGGTGTCATTGTTTAGGAAACACCATCTATGAAAATGGAAAATGTGTTCCTGTAACGCCTCCGACACCTACACCAGCTTGCGCACCAGGCCAACAGTATATTAATGGACGATGTCAGTGTTTAGGGAATACGATTTTTGAAAACGGACGATGTGTCCCAGTTACAACTCCACCATCAATTCCGTCATGTACAGGCGGCCAACAGTACATCAATGGAAGATGTCAGTGCGCTGGAGGTTATCAGTTCCAGAATGGAAGATGTCTTCCATCAACTACAGTTCCAACTACGGCGGCTTGTGGTCCTGGTCAACAATACGTCAATGGCAGATGCCAGTGTTTAGGAAATACTATATTTGAAAATGGAAGATGCGTTCCAGTAACTCCACCTACTCCTACTCCATCTTGCGGACCCAGTCAACAATATATCAACGGTAGATGTCAGTGTACTGGAAATACGATTTTCGACAATGGCGTCTGTATACCGGTTACAACACCTCCATCTTGCGGAGTTGGCCAGCAGTATATCAATGGTCGATGCCAATGCGTGGGAAATACCGTTTTTGAAAATGGACGATGCGTTCCTGTGACAAGGCCGCCGATAAGACCTACTTGTCCGCCAAATACACAATTCTATAACGGCAGATGCATCCCTACCCAACCAGTTGGGCCTGGCGGTTATATCTATGAGAAACCTGATGAACCGTTCGATTCCTCAAATACTATATCAATTAATTTGAAACCTACAACTAGGCCGCCTAATACTTACATACCGCCAGTGACCGACAGCACCGGAAGTACGTTCAAGAACAATTACATTACACCAGATGAGTCAAGCAACTTCAACGTTGTATCTAAATTGACTACACCTCCACCTCAATATGTTGGAGGATGCGCAGCAGCACTGAAATGCGTCCAAGAGATCTACTGCACGGCTGAAGGATTTATATCACCAGTTCCGGTTGTTATAACTAAGGAGCAGTTGGAAACCAGGGTCCCACTGGCGGTAAACCACCGACAATGTATTCTTTCGGTATTTCTACATTTTTAAATGATTTATTTTGCATTTCAGAATTGTACCATATTAGATACGGCGTCAGAAGGTAAATGCTGTAGAGATCCCAACTACAAGGATCCATGGCCATCCGCAAATTTGGTAAATGGTGTAGATAACGGACAATATAAAGAGGACAATGCGTTGGGAAAATATACGCCAGATAAACCAAGACTTGTCAGATCCGGTGTTTATCCCGGCGAAAGGAAGAAGGCCGATGAACAATCACTTTGCGGAGTAAGAAATTATGTAAGTCAAAGATGCAGATTAATTGATAATTCTTTGAGGTGCTTAATTTGTTATTCCAGAATACGCAACCGACAGGTAAAGCCGCGCCAGATATGAATTTCGCCGAGATCCCGTGGCAGGCTATGATATTAAGAGATTCCTCGAGGACGCTACTTTGTGGAGGAGCAATAATTAGTCCAAACGCGGTTTTAACTACCGCGAAATGTGTTGACGGGTATTTATAATCTTCTAAGTCTTTGCAACGGTTACCGCATTAATCTTATTTTGTTGTTCTTAGCATCGAATCCAGGGATATCTTGGTGAAAGGCGGTGAATGGAAACTTGGCGTTGACGAGGAACCTCAACCTTTCCAAATAGTGAAAGTGGCGGCGGTCGCTAGGCATCCTAATTATAGAATCGGTAATTTGACCAACGATCTGGCTATATTGGTATTAAGGGAGAAATTGCGACCGACTGGTAATGTTGGTTCTGTATGCTTGCAATCTGATGGTGAAGTTAGGACTGAGAAGTGTATAGTTACTGGATGGGGCAAAGAAGTACTTCAAGGTAACGGATTTTCGTATAATTTCTTCTTGAGGAAGGTAAAGGTGCTACTGAAGAATCTTTGTTGAATCGTTAGTTTTTAGCCTTTATCTTTCTTTTTTACAAAAACTGCGGGCTCAAACTTTGTTCTTGTTAATTATTGCGTCTTGATTCTGTTTTAGTACACTTGAAAAACGCTCTCATGCATGGTTTGGACGTAAAAATCCTTCAAGGCGACGAATGCAGGGAAAAACTGCAATCCACCAGTCAAGATTCGTTACCGAATTTAGGTGCCAACACGATATGCAGTTCAGCAAAATCTGATTTATGCAAGGTAAAAATCATCACGTAAATCCCACGACAATTCTACTCATTTCATTGCCCAAATCTACCAGGTTGACTATGGAAGTGCCTTGGCGTGCGAAGATAGCAACGGACAATACAATTTGATCGGTATATACAGCTGGGATACAGGATGTAATCAAAGCAATCAAATCGGTGGTTACGTCAAGCCGGATCTAGCATGGATGCAGAGAGCGCTAAGAACGCCCGCGAGGGAATTGAGGAAGATCGAAAGGCGTTTTCTAGCGGAGAACACACAGAACTGACGTAACTAAATTCATTTCACCGTTACAAAATTGAGCGAAGAAGAAGAACAAAAAAGAAAAAAACAATAAGAGGGGTATCCATTTTTGTATTTTGTATATTTTATTATTATTTATATGAAAAAAAAAATGCCTACGAATTTGAATATTTCAAACTGCCTTTTATACACACATACACGCGAAAGAACACACTTCCTTTAATTGTGATTCCTTATCCATTCCTTCCTTTTTTTTTTCTTGTATTTTGTAGATATGTACATGTGTAATGTGTCCTGTGTATATTTTTCATTTTTTTAATGTTAAGTCCTATCCTGTAAGATGCCTTATATACATGATATGTAATTTGTATGTATAATTTTTTTATACGCAAGTAATTTTTTTTTTTCATTTTAAATTTACGAAACGATAAAGCAATATATAGATGTATTAACTTTTGTAATTGTTTTCAAATAAGAAAAAATTGAAAAATTATAAATTTAAATACCTACAATTAAATCATCTCGAAGAGAAAAAAATAAATGTGATTGTGAGGAGACTACTGGAAAGTATATTTTGATACTTTATCTTCTCACATTTACTCCCATCAATGAATGTAATTATCAATCCAATAAAATATTAAAAGTGTACGCTTGAAGTTTATCTTTATTTTTAATTGATAAATAATATGGAAAGACGATTAATAAATAAAAATAAACGGAGAGAATGGAAAACGGAACGCTTATGGAGCAAATCTGTTAGGTTTGCTTGGAGTAAGTTTAATCAAATTTACCAACTGGGTCTATTTATATTATGATCTTTAAAGATGGTGCTATAGTACATTCTACGCCCTAATTCAGACGTTGCAGTTTTTTTTTTTAACTTAATTTCTCGCCACTGAATGGCAGTTACTAACAAATATACAAAATATTTAGGTGTTTGACAATGATGTCGAGAGAAGTATTAGTATTATCGGACAGAGGCAGAGAAGCCTTCAGTCATTGCGACCTCAATAGATTGTATATATTTTAACAAAATGCTCATATATATGTTAGAGAATTTGGAAGCTCTAAATAAACCCTAATATTACTCCAAGATCTTTGTACCACAGTCCTTGTCCCAGTAGATGCCAGGAACAATCTGCTGAAATTTTATTGTCGAGTGCGATTGATCGTAAAATCTTCAGGACATAGGCAGCATATTTGATCTTCAGCTTTTCTTACATTAAATAGATGATATTATAAAGCTGCATAATTTCTCGGAAATCCTGTCCATAATCTAAAGTTCCTTTTGCTGAACGATAGCACTATTTTTGCTGTTTTAAGCGAGCCTGTTATTATCCTGGAGATTGTTCCAGTATGAGGTCTTTTGATCGTCCTCCCATACTTTTATTGTTTTCTGTGGCTTTCTAGTAGGACGTAGAAGGGGCTAGGACCAACGAAGGGCATGTTGACTGCTTCCCTAGCAAGCTTGCCTTTGATGTCTTGGGACCCTATTCCAGAGTAACGTGGTTTTTATCTTCCACTTTCCTTAAATTCATGAATCAGACCAGATTTGTACGAGTAGGCTTTGATAACCTTTAGAACTGCTTGACTGTTACTGAACATAGTAATAGCTGTGGTTCGTATACTTGTCCGAGATTCTTTAAGACGAAGAAATTCAAAATAGTCAGACTCATAATGCTTAGACCTGTTTCAACACCTTTTATTCTTGAGCCGTTCGTGTACCACGCCAGGGCATCTCTTTTACTTTCAGGCCGCCTGGATGAACATTCCTGGCTTTCAATGATCACAAAAAAAAAAGAAAAAGGATGAAGCCTGAACTTTGCTGTTCAATTAGCTTTCATCTAAAATAGTCAAAAGCTCCATTTTGGCCAGTTCTTGATCAAAAACCTCTTTACAATAAATTATTGAACTAAATAGAAATTTCTCATGTTTATAAAAATTAGATTCGCAATCTTCTGTCCCACACACTCTGCCCTAGAACAGCCAATGGAACACACTCTAACGAATATTTTCAGCCTGGAGTACTTTTGCAAATCAAAACACACTTTCTTTCTAATATTATACTATTTCTTTATTAAATTACTATAAATTGTGGTTATGCCTTCACAATTATACAACGACAAACATCTTTATCACATCTTTAACAAATTAGCGGTATAAATGGTCGGCATGTATATTTGCTGCAATTTCCGATTCCCACTTATCACCATTATTTAGCAACTTTTCTTTGTTATAAAGCAACTCTTCATGTGTCTCGGTAGAGTATTCAAAATTCGGTCCTTCTACAATCGCATCGACAGGGCAAGCTTCTTGACAAAAACCGCAATAAATGCATTTCGTCATATCAATATCATATCTCGTGGTTCTTCTTGAACCATCAGCACGCTCTTCGGCTTCAATAGTGATTGCCTGAAAATTTCCAATAAATTATTTCATGAGAAAAACTATTGGAAAATAAGCTTACTTGAGCTGGACAAATAGCTTCGCACAATTTGCATGCAATACATCTCTCTTCACCAGACGGGTATCTGCGAAGTGCATGTTCTCCTCTAAAGCGAGGGCTTAACGGTCCCTTCTCAAATGGATAGTTGATCGTGGCAGGTTCCTTGAATATATGAGCCAGCGTAACTCCGAAACCTCGCACTAATTCGGTCCAGAATAGAGTCTGCGCTGCTCTGTCTGCAAAGAAAACCTTTTCTTTCAATAGCAGCTTGACGGAAGGGAATTAAATTAACCTGTAATATCATTCATGTCCATGCTCGAATGATCCTTGCTAATGATGTAGTATTCTCCCTTCGAAGCATGCCTCTTTTGTACAGTTGCACTCAATGGTCTTACTAAATTGGTGCCTGTTGAGAGAGATGAAGTGAGGTTATGGTTTGCTTCGTGGTTTATTTTTAACTATGTATTGCAATGCAAATAATCCCTTGGAACTTATGAAAACATAGAATAAATGAAATAACTTGCCTGCCTTTATGACAGAAAACGTTTTTAATGCCGTTCCTGACATTTTAATATGATATTGTGTTATACAACAAATGACATATTGAATACTGCCCGTACATTAGCTGATTATTGATCGAAAATCAGGGTTGCCACCTATTGGTAAGATGCAGTACCACTATCAAAATATAATGTTATGAAAGGTAAGTATTATTTATAACTGGTTATTATAAAAAAATAAATAACAAATTTAGTTTTTTTTTTTACATCTGTCCTATTATACTATAGTATGTGGGTTAATTATTCTAGCTGTTTTATAATTTTGTTAAAATTACATTTTATATACACCACGTTTCATAAGAATTGGTACGATCAAGCCTTATATGACATTGGAATAAAACTAAAAATTTTCGTGTTGTTAAGAACGATTTGAAAAATTAAATTAGTAATTTTATTTATTATATCTATTTTAGTTTTTTTTTTAATATCAGCTTTATTATTTTATCAACATATATTTAATCAACTAAATCAATTTAATTATTTTAGGTACATTGTTTTGCATTAGTCTTTAATAATCCCACGATCTAGCAGTCGTGGGACCAAACAGATTAGCGATTCTGAACCTTCTCCTAGAAACTGGAATAGATTTGCTAATATTTCTAAATAGAACAATAAAATTATTAAAATTTATTTTCTATAGGTATCGAATGATAGCACATAATGAAAAACTTAAACATAATTATCAAACATTTAAAGACATTGTTAAACTTTTTGGCAATGTTCTTTTTTTCTCTTTTAACGTCTTTCTAACCGATTCAACATATTTCTACCAAATAGGTAAAATTGGCGCACTTTATGATAGTTTAACATCCACCCCAGATTTTTAAAATAATTCTTGAGATCATTTTCTATATTTTATATTGTCTTTAAATGATCAGATTTTTGCATTTTGACGGCAGTCTAAAAAAATGAACACTTAGTTGTATTTAAAAAATTAGAGCCAATTAGTAGAAATATGATTTTTTCTATATTCTTTACTTCAAATGTAGTATAAAGTCATACGAACATCTTTGGCAATCGAAAGAAAAAACTTTTTTTTTGTTGGCCTGCGTTCTTCATGAAGATGTTAAATCTTTATACTTCAGGGGAGACTAATTAGAACGGCCTGTATTACAATTTATTACTTCTTACTATTACGATTCCAATTAATGATGATAAGTACGTGGGAAGGTAATGTATATGTAATTTTACTCGTTTAATTAAATGAATAATTTCGAAAAACAATGGAAAATTATTACCATTCAAAATTGACCATTCTTTCTTATCTCACAATTGCCATTGTAATTTATAATGATCGTAGGGCTCGTATGATATAAAACATAGGTAAATCTATAAAAGCGTCGATAGGAATTGGTTGTATTTATTTTCTGTTTGTTGCTATCTGTTTTTAGGTAAGTTTTAACAATAATTATCTGTTTTACATCCTGAAAAATTTTAGGGAACATTCAGGTTATTTAGATAAAGGATATCTACGTGTAGAAGCTACTTTTCCACGCAAAATCTTCTTACTAACTATAGTATCTTAATCTTTTCAAGTTATGGGCAGAGCCAATTTGAAAGTCTCGGAATTATTTTATTCATTTCCTTCAATAGGCGAATATTTATCCTCTCCTTAATCTTGTTCGTTAAATAATATCAAGAATTATCTCACAATCAGACATATGCATGTAAACGCATAATACGTTTCTTTCTTATTACGATAAAATTTTCAAACGGAAAAAAGTATCAGAATGTTTACTGCGTTTCTTTCCATATAATCATCAAAGATGACAATGGCCGGTGAAAACGGGTTTGCCTGCTAACAGCATGTCCATCTGCCCTTAAACGATCGTCTTGCTTATTCTTCCAGTTGAAGTAGCTCTTCACTCTTTAGATCTTCTTTGTCGCAATCGAGCAAATTTTCTATTTCAGCTTATTTCTTGCACTACGTTTATGGTCTTTTGGTTGGTTGCTATTAAGTTTATCCGCGTTATTTAAAAATTGCGCGCATTTCTTGGGAATTTCTCCAGCTGAAAAGTTTTTGATGTCAAGTACGTTTTTGATGTTAAAGTCTTTCCAAAGCTTTTTATCTGATATTTAGCTTGTATCCAGCGTTTTAATTAGCCGATTTAACGTCGATCTTATGTAATAGTACTTGTAAGTTTCTATTACTCCTTGATTCATAATTTGTAGAATAGGGAGAGTATTGGGGATAGAAGGATGTTAATATTCCGCGAAGAGTTGTTGAGCGTGGAAGAATAACTTGGAACGTTGTCCATCAGAAGAATAATTTTGGATTCGATGAGCTGGTCATTCACTTTTTTATGTTTTGCATTCCAGTAAATCGGTAATGGTGTCTTTTCGCATCCATTTTCGGTTTTGTTAGTGATGCATAACTACAAGTTTCAACTTATATTTTCCCTTCACGTTAGCATTATTTGGAGATGTAATTGACTTCCTCTATCGCTTTTGCCAACTTTTCGGGCAACTTTTCATCAATACGAGTCGAAGCAGATTCGCCAGTCACTTTTACGTATCGTATTTTGAAATTGGCGAACCAACCAGGACTCGCATCGAAGGATTCCTTTTTTTTTTAATTAATTAATAATCGGCACCCCTTTTTGTAATATAAATAATTCTGCTCTTTATTTTATCGCAGACGATAATTTAGCTTAAAGAAGCATGATTTTTTAATATAATACATATTTTGTATTTATGGTAAAATATAAATTGAGAGGCATACGCAGCCTTGCCGCTAAGATTCAACAAAAACCCAAACACAGTTACACGAATAAGGCAGGATTGGTCAAGGCACAAGTTCAAAAATATAAACATATATATTTATTTATGTTTTTGTAGATGGTGACAATCAGCATGCGGTCTTTGCTTCCTATTTGGGCTCTTTTGGCAACCACTTTGTTATATTCGGCATCAGGTCAACAGCAACCAAATCAAAATCCACAATCAGATCTAAATCATGGCCAACTGGAAGGGGATCCGTTAAAAGGAGGTCAGATTCTGCTGAATCTGCCGATAAGCCAGCTAGCAGGTCCGCAAGGGCAAATAGGGGTACCGCAAGGGCAAATAGTAGGTCCGCCAGGGCAACAAGGAGGTCCGTTTCAAGGACAAAATCCATGGCCGGATCCTTACCAGCATCCTTTCCCACCAAATCCTTGCCCGCATGTGTTTAAATACAGCATCAATACCAGTAGCGGGGTACCTTATGGTGAGGCTGTGATACAGCCACAACCGGGATCTCAGGACTTCGAATTGGAAGTCAATATGACGGTGAACGCCGCTGTCAATCAAGATGTACGTATTGAAATTCTCGTTATGTTTTTTTTCTATTCTATTCGTGCATTGTACTCTTTCTACTTTGGCACACTTTGACCGTTATGTAGTTTTTATCGTTGAAAATGTTTACCAACAAAAAATATTGTTTCATTTTTTTTTGTTTCGTTCGGGTTGACGATGTTCCTTTTTTATGTACCTTCAAAAATGAACGATTCACTTGAATACGTAGAATGGTGACCTGCAATATGGGATGATCGAAAGATACGTTGGCAAAACGTATTTAAATTGTAAATATGATCTCCAAAGAAGCCAAATATTCGATTCGGGGAGATCTCAGGATTTCCTAACATTAAATACGTCGATTGAACACTAGTTGACTCCGTACCATATTAAAGTCAAAGACATTTTGTCATAACACATGTTTTGAAGAGATGTCGAATCGATTGTCAAATGGAAAGTCTTTCAAAGGATTTTTAATACTACCCACAGTTTCCAAGACATTAATGCAATAGTAAAGTTTCGTTTAAGAGCAACTTACACATCGAAAATTGGCGATTGGGAACCTACGAACATTGTAGTGACTCTTACGTTCAAATCCGCTAAGTTTAATTTTTTTTTTCTGACGATTAGTGTTACCTTCTACTATTATCTCTAATTATACGAGTCTTTCTCAATCTTCCTAAAAAAAAGTTCTTTTTGGATGTTTTTGAGGAGCTCTTGTAACAAAAAAAAATCAAAACAATGGAAACGATTGTGTTTGTAATTTAAATAATTTAGGTTTAGGTTTTAAATGCACGCACAAGAACAACGTCCATCTTAAAAAATTATAGAGTTATGAGAAAGATTGCATAACAGGATTACTCTTTTTTTTTTTAGGATGGTTTGAAGATCAGTGTTTTATCTGGGCAAAACGATATCTTAAGTGGAAGACAGATCAGATATGCAATTAGATTCCCAGTATCAGTTAACACGGAAATACCATGGTTAACTCAGCTTCGTTTTAATCGAGCTGTTTTATGTAGCGGCTCAGGACCTTCTTGTAAGTATGAATACGGTAATTTCATTCTTACGAAAACCTCAGTATCCTTTCATTTTGAAAGTGGCATCTTCGGTTTCATTATATTATACGATAAGACTGCCTTCTAATGAAGTTGCAATGTTAGAAGAGAATATGCTCTCTTCTATCTTTCTAGGCGTCATGCAACTTAATTTCTTGAGTCGTCAAGCTGATTATTGGAATGTTGGCTCATTAAAGCGTTGCGAAGCGATTAGCAAGTGAAATTTACGCTATATTTAAATTATCAATTGCAAATTGCACCGTTTTACTTTTATAAACGTAAATTTTTCATTTCAATTTGAGTACTTCATACACAAATTATATGTTCCTCGATCACTTGCCTTAGCTTTATGCATCATACTACTTTACTAAGTAGATACATTGTAATTAGAGGTCATATCTATGTGAAAAAATAATAAAATGTAACTTTCTCCTTGCCAGTGGAAGAAGGAAAGGTCCAAAGCGCTATGTGGGCAAAATCTACGATAACCACTAAACCAAGCGGTCCCAATGTAAATGCAGGGCCCTTTCAACCACCACCTCAAGGTCCCTTTGTAATTCCTACAGCGGCTCCAGGAGGTTACCCGGGTGGGGCGGGTTTTCCAGGTCAGGTAGGTTACCCAGGTGTGGGTAGTTATCCAGGTCAGGTAGGTTATCCAGGGGTGGGGGGTTATCCAGGTCACGTAGGTTATCCGGGCGGGGTGAGTTATCCAGGTGGGCCGGGTTATCCAAGTCAGGGAGGTTATCCAGGTGGGCAGGGTTATCCAAGTCAGGGAGGTTATCCAGGTGGGCCGGGTTATCCAAGTCAGGGAGGTTATCCAGGTGGAGGAGCTCTTCCAGGCCAAGGAGGTTATCCAGGCTATCCGAACCAAGTTTATGCACAGAGCAATCGTAATTCTGATAACTCTTCGGACGGATCTACTAAGGAATAACAAAGGCGTTGAATTGTATCAGGAGACATGTCTGTATATTAATTTCGCCGTAATACTAATGTATTCAAAAAATGGATTGCTTTGAAGTAGGTTGTTTTGTTTTTCTTTTCCGGACCACCAATGATCCGAATAAGTTCTGATTAAAATTTTCATCCCGTTAATCCGACTTTTTCCGGGAAATGAAACGACTGCCTACAGCAGCTTATACGTATAAACAGATCTGCCGCGTATAGAACATCCCGTTTCTTATCGTAAAACAATTTTGATTGCCGCACACTACCGAGATTTATTGGTACCTGAGGAGGAAGCTAATGTAAGCTGTATGAATGGACTTACCGCCGTATCAGGTGATGAGAGCGAGAGTCCTTATGAACAATACTTTCGCTCACCGAAGCAAGAAAACAGTCTCACGTCGCAAAATGAGTAAGGACAAGTTTAGAGAAGGGTAAGGTTGTTCTTGCTATCATTGTAACAATGTCTGAGCTAGTTGTTGGAAGGACAAGTAAATTCAGGGCGTTTAAAGCTGTCTAAAACACCCTCTGTAGAGGGGGCATGGAACTTCCATATGTCCAACTTAAAGAAAAGAGCCATTACGGCGTCACTGGTATATCGTAGGCTGCTTACTTAAATCTCAAATTACATATCTTTAGGTGATATACAGCAATAATTAGACCGATGGTCATAAATATAAGTTGAGCTTCATAAAAACATTTATAAAATAACGAAATGCTCCAACAATTTAGAAATGGTGCATGTTTAATTAGTGCCAGTGTGACCAAGGATAGTTGTGTTTTGACAAGACTACAACAACAATAGTAATACTTACTAGATTTTCGTGCACTGGCTTAGTGCTGCATATACTTCTTATTGTCCGATTTCGCTTGTTTAGATATTTTTAGTTTAATTTCAAAACATATTTTTAGAAGGTTTGTGTGCAAAAAGGACGTAATAAATCTCGTTTGTGCTGTGACCACCGGGAAAATTACGCAATTCCTTTGAAATTGCCAACTTAATTTGGAACACATGCAAACGTTTACAATCGAGCGTTATTTATGTATCCAATGTTCGCAAATGTTTGTAAACATTTAATGCGTTCGGTGGAAGCACCTTAGGAGGAGTGCAAATCACCTCAATGCATATGTAAGCCGAAATAATGGCTACACTGGATGTTCTTCGCTCCATGATTTCTTTTCGTGCGTGAAGCTAGAAGGTACATGAAGCTAATTGCATTGCTTATTTTGGACAATGCTCTGGGCATCTCGATATGTCCGTAGACTTTTCGACTCTCATCTGAAGACGTTCAAGATGCTGTTAGTAACATTATTTCTTGCAAAAACGGTGACCCAATTCTATTCGCTTGCTTTCTACGTAGATTATTAGATGTTCAGTGTGTTTAGGATATCGAACCTTAAGTAAGTTAATATGTAATGATGGAGAAACACGCGAGATGACCTAGCTGATATTCCTTCATCGCATTTCTGCAATTTGAATGTCGGTTAGATTGGTTTGAGGAAGGACAATGACCAACAATGAAATATCGCAATCGTATGTAGAATGTGATGAAGAGATTCTAGCTATGGATGAAGAAGTCATCTTCGTTACTAGTAGTGGGCTAAATAAGTAATAGAGGAAGGGGACGAGGAAATAAGGATTCCACATGGGAAAGGTGTACCGCATAAAGAAGTCCCTAAGCGATTGCACAGTGCACCAAATAGATAATAATAAATAATGAAATACACGAAGCAGTGTCATACTAACTTACGTTTTAATGTTTAATATTAAAGTTTTGCGTGAAATAACATTTTTGTTTGGTGCTTTTTTTGTTTTTTTTAAGGCAATTATTAAGGCAAAAAAAGGCAAATTAAGGCAAAATCCAATTAATCGGAAAAATATAAAAAATTCCCATCGATTCACTCTGAATCAACCCATATTCCTTAGAAGATCGATAAAGATATGATAAACAGAAGTACTAAATGTGATTCTAAATGTAACCCTGGCAATTGAACATCATCACTAGAAAGGACAAAAGCGAGTTGAATCAAACCTGTTTCGCAGCGACTAGACAGACTTGTGTTTTGTCAAACCAGTAGGCAACACGAACCCTTTCTTATGAGACGAATAGGTACGAGTCTGTCCGACCTATGGATCGATCCCGAATATGCCCAAGGCCTTTGAATCGACTTTTATTCTTACAGCAGGCTGCTTAATTGGCAGACGATTAAGATAAATCTCATTCAGCTAATTAACGATTTCTGCTTGAGGACGTAATTGAATCCAATCATTATAAGAAATTTTGGTATGACTGCGGTTCCGGTCGATTTACGATGAGCATATTGTTAATTCATGAAAGATACTGTCCAAACAGTGGGATATTGAAATAGACAAAACACGAATGCTTGTATCGTCCAGCGTATGATACCAATTTGGTGTCGGTTAACTTCTTTTTTGGAAAATCTGAGATGGAAACGAGTAAACTATAATAATGAAGAAATCCGTTAAATCAAAATGACTATATAATAAATGTGCTATTCAGTTAGTCATAAATTAGCATAAAATTAATGGATCTTATAAAAGCCAGGAAGCGGATGTCTTAAAATGAAAACGGTCAGTGATAGCTGATATGTTTATTTGAGATTTTTTTCGGGAACATTTATTCCAGCTATTTGTAGGAATTAGGGTAGAAGGTGATCCCAAAAATTTTGACTAGAACGAATAGAAAATGATAAAGTAGTTCGGGATTTTAAGGACTAAGCCGTTTTTGTTTGAGATCTGTACAAAATAAATAAATAAATAGATAAAATAAGCAATATTGCGACAAAATATAGAGGTGAGCAATGATAGCGAGGTCTGTGGGGGTGATATGACAAACAACGCTAAAATATCGGCACACACCGCACAACACAATTTTAATGAATTAGCTTTTTCCATATTTTTCGTATGTCTAGTCGGCATGGTACATATATAATGGCCAAATACATACTTTCTCCAAGCGGCTGTTCCGAACCAATTAAGTAAACTTGTGCGATGTATGCTAATATCAAGGTAATTTTTAAAAGGATGTTGCGTTGGCAAGCTTGTAAGTAGTTTTGTACATTGTAGAGATAACGAGGGATTTCGTAAGGATTGTATAGTTCCTCCCGTTGAGCACGGATCATCTGGATGATGACTGTGCATGCCATCAAGTTCCAAATGCAACATTAAGGCAATTTTCACGATAACATAACGATTCCTGTCGTAGCTCGAAAAACTAAAGAGGATACGTGAAATTGGTATCCATTTTTTTGGATTGGTCGGCCCAGCCTCCTAGCCTGAATCCAATATGTCGTATTTTGTGAAAACTCAGCCAAATCGTGCCGAACACTCTTCGTGGGTACAATGCTTAAATATTAAACTCCGAGAAGATCATATACGGTATTAATTTACATGTAAAATTTAATATAACGTGGGCGCAACAATAACCTATTGTTTATAACTTAATCGATTCGAGCTATGCTTCATTGAGGTACTAATAGATATTGGAAAATAAGTTGTGTATAAAGACTTTCTCTTGCGTAAGAGTTTAAGTAGATCGTTATGCCGAAATTCTGATTACAGTTTGTTGCTTGTGACGGTTTTGCATTTGTGAAGAAATATGTAAGAATCGTTATTAAAGGTTTTTAGTTCTGTTAGCACTTTTACATCCGGAAAAGATCTGACGAAAACGCGTTTCTCGAAAGAAGAAGAATACTCGTTTTCGAAGGAGAGGAATTCAGATTTTTTAATGCAACACAACCCCAACACCTTTCGTCTTTAGTTGATATAACCTCAAAGCCATGAAACTGCTTGTGCTTATCACCGAACTGATGATTTACTAAATCTCATTCTTTAATATGATCAACAATTAATAATTTATGTCAATGTAACGGAAAAATTCCGCTGCATCTTTAAAGATTTTTGCTACAATTTTGATAATCCTATCAATGTTGATCATATCATATCAATAATTGATAAAATTCATGAAACAACATTTTGCACATATTTTCGTAACCCAATAGCTTTCCTCATTGGCCGTCTCATTTATTACAGGGTAGTTTTTTTGTTTTAGCACATCGATTAATATACTATGCTATTGAGGATCGGGTTCCATCTATTATGGCCATTGTTTTTCTTAATAAGCACGATAAGCAGTCAGCAGAAACAGAATCGATCTTGCAAGGAATTCTTCCGCTATGCGAAAGATAACAAGACCTCTCAACCCGTTGGAATATTAACAGTGCCCCAAGATGGCTCTGACGTCGTTGAGTTCAAGGCCAATTTGTCGGTTCCAATGCTGTTGGATACCACAGTAAGTTTTCTTTTATTTGTTAGTTCGATTTGTGGAATGAAATCAAATAAACAGGACGATTGTTCGAACGATCTATATTATTTCTGATGCAATAAGTTCTTGGTCTTTTGTGTAAGTTACTTTATTAGTCGCAACACCCTTTGAAATTTTTATGTAAATATCTCACGTTTAGGATGTTTCTACCAACTGGTAAATAGCGCAAAAGTCCTACGTTTTTTTATTTTATTTGTCGTTGTGATTTGTTCTCGCGGGCTCAATCACAGCACAGTTTCCAATGAAAATTGTTGATTTGCGATTCAGCTCGTTCTACTGTAACTCTCAAACATTTAGTTTTAGGACAATAATATTTTATCACATTGCGCCTCAGAACTTAGTCAGGATTCTAGAAATGTAATAATATGTGACATATTCCACAGCCTTTGGTAGGTACGAACTTGTGATAAGAGATGACGAAAGCAGATGGAATTATTCCTTTTTCGCAGCGACTAGATAGACTCGTGTCTCTTCGCCTCATGAGAATGGATTCGTGTTGCCTACTGGTGTCTCCGAGAGTCGACAATACACGAGTCTGTCTATTTTCTGTAAGAAGGTAATAATTTCATCCGCTTTTGTCCGCTCTACTTATGAGACGTCGTGTAGGTTTCGGCATAATTTGAAACCATCCCAACAATCAGATGATGAGATGACCAACTTTATGTAATACATGCTTGTATCTTTTTTCCAGGTTAACGTTGGTGCAAGGTTACTTAGTAGCAAATCTGATTTCATGGCCGGCGAACCGTTAACGTATATGATTTATTTCCCTCCGAACCTCCCGATACCGACCCTTTTAGGAGTCGAACTGAACCACAATTACGTGTGTAGTGACGAGTTGATAAGTGAGTTTCTATTGATGTAGTTTTATTGAGTGTCTAAGTGCAAAGTATAACACTTAATTTGCAAAATTATTCGGAAAAAGTTATTACTTAGTTACGACAGGAGGTTATTGTCTTTTTTTAAATGATTAAGATCCACATACAACAGATCAGTTAAGGAAGGCGTAGCGATGCTGCATTATATCTGATAGACTAACATGTCGCAAATTGTGACCATCTTCTAGCATCGTTCTTGGAATCAATATGAAGATGGTACGAAAAGTATCCGCGTTTAGAGATGGATGCCGGTTTGAATCAAGACCAAATCAAATCAAAGAGTAGGGCTAGAAACCTTCGATGGTTACCATTAGATACTTGTTCAAATTTCGCGTGGCTAATGTCTTGGAATATCATTGGAAGATTTGTGTACCTAAATAATAAATGATATAGGCGTTTTAATTAATTAACACACATTAATACAGAAAAAAATATTTTACAAGCATATACTTGAACAATTTTTGAGATAAATAATAAAATACAAGAATAGTACTTGTTAAGAGTACTCTCCCTCTATTGAACTTTTTTTCCAAATTTTGGAAATTGTAATTTTATTTTTGGACATTTGGATTTTCAAGATTTGGAACCGCTGTAATATATATACCTATTTGGTGACTTACCGGAAATTTATTTTTCAGTGAGCGGAATGGCGCACACGATAATAATGACCAAATCAGTGATCAGATTGGAACGAATATCAACAACCGATGGCCTGCAAACAACGCCACCTGATGGAGGACTCAATACAACTCCTTTTGGAACGTTTACGACCGCTCTTTATCCATCGCCTCCTCCGGTTACTTCTACACCGCCACCGTCTCCTGTTTATCCTCCTCCAACTTATCCGCCTCAAGTTTATCCTCCCCCAACCTATCCCCCTCCAATTAATCTCCCGCCACCTTTACAATACCCACCTCCTGTTTACCAACCTCATCCACCTTTCGGTTTCGGGCAATATCCTCCGGTACCTTCTATGCCTTTCTTGACGTCTCCATTTTCTCCGTTTCCGTTTCCTTACGGTTTTCAGCCCTATATCCTGGCAATCCTTGTGCCATCGATGGGATCTCCGTTCCCATATTTTGCGCCTAATTTTGGTTACCCTTGGCATCCGAATCTTCTTCATTCGCGGGAGACGCTACCTATATCGCATCACGGTCCGCCGAATTCAAGACTAAACTATGTTTCTCAAAGCGTGAATGCCAATCAACACTTGCATCCATTTACGTACGGGAATTTCAATCCTAATTTCGGCGTGCCAAATCAATTTCTTAATCCCGCTAGGGTCGCCGTTTCACCTCCGCCTGCTCTGTCAGGACCTCGCTCGCCTCTTCAGCCTCTGACTATAAGAGGAAATCCAGCACAATATCAACCATCGGGATCCCAACCGTTACAAGGGAATGCGCTTGGAAATTTGAAACCGTCTAATTTGTCTTTTCGTTTCCTGGATACCTCTCCTACTCCTTTTACACCTATACCTCTTTTGAACAGTGATGATCCGGAATGGGAAGATGAGCCGGTACCGTTTGCGCTACTTTGATATACATATCTGTTTATGTAATGATGTAGTGAACTCAATGTATTCATTGTAAATTTACTAGGCAATAAATTGAAGGTGAATTAATTTTGCGCGGTATATACGGTGTCTGCCAAAAGAATTGTATTAAATAAGGAAAGCCATTACTTTAGGTTTAGATCTTTTTTTTATATACGAGGAGTATGGTTAAAAATCGAATGATTGTTTCGAAAATATTGTACAGCGTGTTCGACAATTACGATTAAACTTCTAAATGGAAGAAAAAGTGCAATTTTGTTTCTTGATCAAATTGTTCAAAAAAAACAAAAAAAAACAAAAACAAAAAAATAAATTTGTCATATTCATTATGCAACTAAAATCGATCAAGATGTCTAGGAAATTGTATATTGTAGCACAAAAAAGCAGTACCAAACAGTGAGAATGTAGTTTATGTAATCTCTTAAAATGACGTTCAACTTTGAAGATATCCAAGTTATTCGAGACCCTTAGCAAACAATCCAGCATTGATGAAACGTTGAATTGCCAATTCGCCAAGGAAGTTTCTCGTTATAGATACACGGGGATTCGAACTGCTCCAGTAATTGTAATTGTCCGATGTTGTCCGAAAATAATTTGTCCTCTTGAGACGAAATCAAAGAAATTCACAAAAACTTCTGTATCTTACGTTTAGCTGTATTTGGTGACGGCTACTCGCCGCCGTGCGGGAAATCGCGCACTTTAGATTTTGGCTATTTCAAAAATTTCATCATTTTGGTCGCAAATTTTCGCGACTTGTCTGTATCTCGGCTGCCGGTCGAGCTGCGGGGATGCATTAGGGCTCGTTCGAAAGGTCTCGACGAGCTTATTAAGTGCGCGAAGTTTCAGCTCCCTAGCTCCAACCGTTCGGAAGCTACGGCGTTCCAAAGTTGAGAAATGAAAATTCCTATTTTTCAACTTTGAAGCCAAAAAACCCGCCAAAACGAAGAGCTAGAGGCTTCAGCTTAGGCGCAATCGATCCGCCGTTCAATTCTCTTTAAAATGAGTGGTCACTTCGCATATCTCGGATGCATAGTTGAGGAGATAATCGACGAAAACCGGAGCGATGTCGATTTTCAGTCCGATTTTCGGCCGTTTCGGCGACATTTTCGAAAACTTTAAACGCTCGTATCTCCCGAACCGTTTGAGCCAGCGGGCCGAAATTTCAGGGGCAACATATGCGGTCATAGGGCCATCGATTGGCGCCGTTGGATCGCCGAAATCGCGCACTTTAGATTTTGGCTATTTCAAAAATTTCATCATTTTGGTCGCAAATTTTCGCGACTTGTCTGTATCTCGGCTGCCGGTCGAGCTGCGGGGATGCATTAGGGCTCGTTCGAAAGGTCTCGACGAGCTTATTAAGTGCGCGAAGTTTCAGCTCCCTAGCTCCAACCGTTCGGAAGCTACGGCGTTCCAAAGTTGAGAAATGAAAATTCCTATTTTTCAACTTTGAAGCCAAAAAAACCCGCCAAAACGAAGAGCTAGAGGCTTCAGCTTAGGCGCAATCGATCCGCCGTTCAATTCTCTTTAAAATGAGTGGTCACTTCGCATATCTCGGACGCATAGTTGAGGAGATAATCGACGAAAACCGGAGCGATGTCGATTTTCAGTCCGATTTTCGGCCGTTTCGGCGACATTTTCGAAAACTTTAAACGCTCGTATCTCCCGAACCGTTTGAGCCAGCGGGCCGAAATTTCAGGGGCAACATATGCGGTCATAGGGCCATCGATTGGCGCCGTTGGATCGCCGAAATCGCGCACTTTAGATTTTGGCTATTTCAAAAATTTCATCATTTTGGTCGCAAATTTTCGCGACTTGTCTGTATCTCGGCTGCCGGTCGAGCTGCGGGGATGCATTAGGGCTCGTTCGAAAGGTCTCGACGAGCTTATTAAGTGCGCGAAGTTTCAGCTCCCTAGCTCCAACCGTTCGGAAGCTACGGCGTTCCAAAGTTGAGAAATGAAAATTCCTATTTTTCAACTTTGAAGCCAAAAAAACCCGCCAAAACGAAGAGCTAGAGGCTTCAGCTTAGGCGCAATCGATCCGCCGTTCAATTCTCTTTAAAATGAGTGGTCACTTCGCATATCTCGGATGCATAGTTGAGGAGATAATCGACGAAAACCGGAGCGATGTCGATTTTCAGTCCGATTTTCGGCCGTTTCGGCGACATTTTCGAAAACTTTAAACGCTCGTATCTCCCGAACCGTTTGAGCCAGCGGGCCGAAATTTCAGGGGCAACATATGCGGTCATAGGGCCATCGATTGGCGCCGTTGGATCGCCGAAATCGCGCACTTTAGATTTTGGCTATTTCAAAAATTTCATCATTTTGGTCGCAAATTTTCGCGACTTGTCTGTATCTCGGCCGCCGGTCGAGCTGCGGGGATGCATTAGGGCTCGTTCGAAAGGTCTCGACGAGCTTATTAAGTGCGCGAAGTTTCAGCTCCCTAGCTCCAACCGTTCGGAAGCTACGGCGTTCCAAAGTTGAGAAATGAAAATTCCTATTTTTCAACTTTGAAGCCAAAAAAACCCGCCAAAACGAAGAGCTAGAGGCTTCAGCTTAGGCGCAATCGATCCGCCGTTCAATTCTCTTTAAAATGAGTGGTCACTTCGCATATCTCGGATGCATAGTTGAGGAGATAATCGACGAAAACCGGAGCGATGTCGATTTTCAGTCCGATTTTCGGCCGTTTCGGCGACATTTTCGAAAACTTTAAACGCTCGTATCTCCCGAACCGTTTGAGCCAGCGGGCCGAAATTTCAGGGGCAACATATGCGGTCATAGGGCCATCGATTGGCGCCGTCGGATCGCCGAAATCGCGCACTTTAGATTTTGGCTATTTCAAAAATTTCATCATTTTGGTCGCAAATTTTCGCGACTTGTCTGTATCTCGGCCGCCGGTCGAGCTGCGGGGATGCATTAGGGCTCGTTCGAAAGGTCTCGACGAGCTTATTAAGTGCGCGAAGTTTCAGCTCCCTAGCTCCAACCGTTCGGAAGCTACGGCGTTCCAAAGTTGAGAAATGAAAATTCCTATTTTTCAACTTTGAAGCCAAAAAAACCCGCCAAAACGAAGAGCTAGAGGCTTCAGCTTAGGCGCAATCGATCCGCCGTTCAATTCTCTTTAAAATGAGTGGTCACTTCGCATATCTCGGATGCATAGTTGAGGAGATAATCGACGAAAACCGGAGCGATGTCGATTTTCAGTCCGATTTTCGGCCGTTTCGGCGACATTTTCGAAAACTTTAAACGCTCGTATCTCCCGAACCGTTTGAGCCAGCGGGCCGAAATTTCAGGGGCAACATATGCGGTCATAGGGCCATCGATTGGCGCCGTCGGATCGCCGAAATCGCGCACTTTAGATTTTGGCTATTTCAAAAATTTCATCATTTTGGTCGCAAATTTTCGCGACTTGTCTGTATCTCGGCCGCCGGTCGAGCTGCGGGGATGCATTAGGGCTCGTTCGAAAGGTCTCGACGAGCTTATTAAGTGCGCGAAGTTTCAGCTCCCTAGCTCCAACCGTTCGGAAGCTACGGCGTTCCAAAGTTGAGAAATGAAAATTCCTATTTTTCAACTTTGAAGCCAAAAAAACCCGCCAAAACGAAGAGCTAGAGGCTTCAGCTTAGGCGCAATCGATCCGCCGTTCAATTCTCTTTAAAATGAGTGGTCACTTCGCATATCTCGGATGCATAGTTGAGGAGATAATCGACGAAAACCGGAGCGATGTCGATTTTCAGTCCGATTTTCGGCCGTTTCGGCGACATTTTCGAAAACTTTAAACGCTCGTATCTCCCGAACCGTTTGAGCCAGCGGGCCGAAATTTCAGGGGCAACATATGCGGTCATAGGGCCATCGATTGGCGCCGTCGGATCGCCGAAATCGCGCACTTTAGATTTTGGCTATTTCAAAATTTCATCATTTTGGTCGCAAATTTTCGCGACTTGTCTGTATCTCGGCCGCCGGTCGAGCTGCGGGGATGCATTAGGGCTCGTTCGAAAGGTCTCGACGAGCTTATTAAGTGCGCGAAGTTTCAGCTCCCTAGCTCCAACCGTTCGGAAGCTACGGCGTTCCAAAGTTGAGAAATGAAAATTCCTATTTTTCAACTTTGAAGCCAAAAAAACCCGCCAAAACGAAGAGCTAGAGGCTTCAGCTTAGGCGCAATCGATCCGCCGTTCAATTCTCTTTAAAATGAGTGGTCACTTCGCATATCTCGGATGCATAGTTGAGGAGATAATCGACGAAAACCGGAGCGATGTCGATTTTCAGTCCGATTTTCGGCCGTTTCGGCGACATTTTCGAAAACTTTAAACGCTCGTATCTCCCGAACCGTTTGAGCCAGCGGGCCGAAATTTCAGGGGCAACATATGCGGTCATAGGGCCATCGATTGGCGCCGTCGGATCGCCGAAATCGCGCACTTTAGATTTTGGCTATTTCAAAATTTCATCATTTTGGTCGCAAATTTTCGCGACTTGTCTGTATCTCGGCCGCCGGTCGAGCTGCGGGGATGCATTAGGGCTCGTTCGAAAGGTCTCGACGAGCTTATTAAGTGCGCGAAGTTTCAGCTCCCTAGCTCCAACCGTTCGGAAGCTACGGCGTTCCAAAGTTGAGAAATGAAAATTCCTATTTTTCAACTTTGAAGCCAAAAAACCCGCCAAAACGAAGAGCTAGAGGCTTCAGCTTAGGCGCAATCGATCCGCCGTTCAATTCTCTTTAAAATGAGTGGTCACTTCGCATATCTCGGATGCATAGTTGAGGAGATAATCGACGAAAACCGGAGCGATGTCGATTTTCAGTCCGATTTTCGGCCGTTTCGGCGACATTTTCGAAAACTTTAAACGCTCGTATCTCCCGAACCGTTTGAGCCAGCGGGCCGAAATTTCAGGGGCAACATATGCGGTCATAGGGCCATCGATTGGCGCCGTCGGATCGCCGAAATCGCGCACTTTAGATTTTGGCTATTTCAAAATTTCATCATTTTGGTCGCAAATTTTCGCGACTTGTCTGTATCTCGGCCGCCGGTCGAGCTGCGGGGATGCATTAGGGCTCGTTCGAAAGGTCTCGACGAGCTTATTAAGTGCGCGAAGTTTCAGCTCCCTAGCTCCAACCGTTCGGAAGCTACGGCGTTCCAAAGTTGAGAAATGAAAATTCCTATTTTTCAACTTTGAAGCCAAAAAAACCCGCCAAAACGAAGAGCTAGAGGCTTCAGCTTAGGCGCAATCGATCCGCCGTTCAATTCTCTTTAAAATGAGTGGTCACTTCGCATATCTCGGATGCATAGTTGAGGAGATAATCGACGAAAACCGGAGCGATGTCGATTTTCAGTCCGATTTTCGGCCGTTTCGGCGACATTTTCGAAAACTTTAAACGCTCGTATCTCCCGAACCGTTTGAGCCAGCGGGCCGAAATTTCAGGGGCAACATATGCGGTCATAGGGCCATCGATTGGCGCCGTCGGATCGCCGAAATCGCGCACTTTAGATTTTGGCTATTTCAAAATTTCATCATTTTGGTCGCAAATTTTCGCGACTTGTCTGTATCTCGGCCGCCGGTCGAGCTGCGGGGATGCATTAGGGCTCGTTCGAAAGGTCTCGACGAGCTTATTAAGTGCGCGAAGTTTCAGCTCCCTAGCTCCAACCGTTCGGAAGCTACGGCGTTCCAAAGTTGAGAAATGAAAATTCCTATTTTTCAACTTTGAAGCCAAAAAAACCCGCCAAAACGAAGAGCTAGAGGCTTCAGCTTAGGCGCAATCGATCCGCCGTTCAATTCTCTTTAAAATGAGTGGTCACTTCGCATATCTCGGATGCATAGTTGAGGAGATAATCGACGAAAACCGGAGCGATGTCGATTTTCAGTCCGATTTTCGGCCGTTTCGGCGACATTTTCGAAAACTTTAAACGCTCGTATCTCCCGAACCGTTTGAGCCAGCGGGCCGAAATTTCAGGGGCAACATATGCGGTCATAGGGCCATCGATTGGCGCCGTCGGATCGCCGAAATCGCGCACTTTAGATTTTGGCTATTTCAAAAATTTCATCATTTTGGTCGCAAATTTTCGCGACTTGTCTGTATCTCGGCCGCCGGTCGAGCTGCGGGGATGCATTAGGGCTCGTTCGAAAGGTCTCGACGAGCTTATTAAGTGCGCGAAGTTTCAGCTCCCTAGCTCCAACCGTTCGGAAGCTACGGCGTTCCAAAGTTGAGAAATGAAAATTCCTATTTTTCAACTTTGAAGCCAAAAAAACCCGCCAAAACGAAGAGCTAGAGGCTTCAGCTTAGGCGCAATCGATCCGCCGTTCAATTCTCTTTAAAATGAGTGGTCACTTCGCATATCTCGGATGCATAGTTGAGGAGATAATCGACGAAAACCGGAGCGATGTCGATTTTCAGTCCGATTTTCGGCCGTTTCGGCGACATTTTCGAAAACTTTAAACGCTCGTATCTCCCGAACCGTTTGAGCCAGCGGGCCGAAATTTCAGGGGCAACATATGCGGTCATAGGGCCATCGATTGGCGCCGTTGGATCGCCGAAATCGCGCACTTTAGATTTTGGCTATTTCAAAAATTTCATCATTTTGGTCGCAAATTTTCGCGACTTGTCTGTATCTCGGCCGCCGGTCGAGCTGCGGGGATGCATTAGGGCTCGTTCGAAAGGTCTCGACGAGCTTATTAAGTGCGCGAAGTTTCAGCTCCCTAGCTCCAACCGTTCGGAAGCTACGGCGTTCCAAAGTTGAGAAATGAAAATTCCTATTTTTCAACTTTGAAGCCAAAAAACCCGCCAAAACGAAGAGCTAGAGGCTTCAGCTTAGGCGCAATCGATCCGCCGTTCAATTCTCTTTAAAATGAGTGGTCACTTCGCATATCTCGGATGCATAGTTGAGGAGATAATCGACGAAAACCGGAGCGATGTCGATTTTCAGTCAGCAATACGTAACTGAACGAAGTACA